>JAINUG010000135.1:1697500-2025000 GCA_029706075.1 Aldrovandia affinis | reverse complement strand
CTCCTCCTCTCGTTCCCGGGGCCTGGCGCTGCGAGGCAGCGGCGGAGGGAGCAGGGCATTTTTGGCAGTAATTGGCACCATCTGTAGCTGTCAGCGCGCGAGGACGGGCGATCCGCGGCCAAGGCACAAGCAGCCGCTCCGGAGCCGGGCCACGGGAGATTAAACGCCGCTGACCCGCTCGGCCCGGCGGCTCGGTGGCGGGATCCGCCAGGCCTGAGCACGGGGGTCACCCGAGCGACGACCGCCCCGCCCGGTAACACGCTCCTCGCGCCGTTTCACCTTGTCCTCCTCCGTCTGTCCTTTCGCCGAGACGGGGGGGAGCGCGGGCCGAACACGGACGGAACACGGACAGAGCGTCCGACCGCAGGGTTGACCTTCCGACTGCGTGACGTCGCTCCGCGACACGCTGAGTAAAAGACCGACCGGGGGCCTCTCTTCAGGTGAACTTTAACCGCAGCTCGGCGATGTTTGTTGCTCAACGTTGAGGACGGACTGTGCCGCGGCGGGATGGAGTCGGGGCCCGGGCACGTCCGCGGTGAGCGGCTGAAAGGACACACTGTGCCGCCCGCGCTGCGGACCGCCTGCCCCCTGTAACGTTAAACTCAAGAGCCCTGTCGTTAATCACCCGACCGCGTCCCCTGGTCTTAGTGCCAAACTTTGTCAAGCCGCTAGCGAGCTCCGAGGGTGTTTTTATACTGTACAGGCCCGACTGCAACTTGAGCTATTATGCGCGCAAGTGAAACGGGCGCATTGTTGGTGAGATTCCCCTGGCAGTCTCGCCACTTTGACCTGGCAGCCCTCCAGTCGACCTGTTGCTTAATCCCCCCTTCCTGGAAAAGCGGCCCATTGATATTCCGGGTCCCGGGGGAATAACCACACACACCCATCCTTCTGCGCTCCCGTCTTGTTGGTGCGCGATCTCAGAGGCGATTGTGCGCTTCCACAGAAAGGGCCGTGACTGGGGCTGGCTGTGACAGCCACACGAGGTAATCCCAGCACTGCCCGATCTCCAGGGGTCCGGGGTCCGGGGGGGCGATCTCACGGGGCAGTGTTCGCGCTCCTGTCCTCATGTTAACGTCCGATAACCCCGCTGACACCTCCCCCCCCCACAAGACCAGAAATGACCGGGGTCTGGAAGGTGGGCAGGGCAGGATTCTACCAATCGCAAAGGGCTGGTCAGAACGGCCACACCATTTCACATTGAATTGCGTCTCTCAAATAATTACCACTTAATTTCACCAAAAAGGCACAAAAAGGTTCTATTGCTATTCAACCCCCAATGATTTGTCCACATATTTATATTTAAAATAATATAATAAGCTGTAGAAGAAAAGAAAACCCAGCACAAGCCTTTCCTTTGATTTGTTTGGGGATCTGGATGCAGACGTTTGGCAGGATACCCAGTTTCTTGTGACCCGACACCATTGTTGATGCAAACAGCACGCGGCGTCAAATAAAATATAAATTTAGACTGACGTTTTATGACCACCCTAGCAAGCTAGCCGGCTAACTACATTGTATCAAAGCCAGCGGTGCCGCCGAGACAAGCTGAATCATTTAGGAAGCTTAGAAAAATGCACAGACCTGACTCTTAAAGCCACACACAAGCTGGTAACAAGAGCACAGGAGTCCGCCCGCTCTCTGAAGTTTGGAATGGCTGACGGAGCTTCGATCGAAAAGGAGCCTTCACCGACAGAACTACTCATATAGTGACAGTACTTTCAACGAGCGGTGACGATGGAGTTCCTGGGAATTAGTTTAGGGAGCAAGCTACCAATTATATATCAATTTTCAATGTCTTCTCTAGCTGATAGCAAAGATAACTGGGTAGCTACAGGTAACTACCAAAATAAAGGAAACACCAACATAAAGTGTCTTAATAGGGCGTCGGTTCCCCCGCGAGCCAACAGAAAGGCTTCAGTGCACCATAGTCTGCTCAAATTATGCTTTTTTTGAGGTGTCTGGAGACAGCCGTGGCTTCCATCGGTTTCATGCTCATCAAACCATTCAATGACCACCTTTGCCCTGTGGATTATCATCCTGAAGGAGACCAGTCCCTTCAGGATAGAAATGCTTCACCGTAGGATGAAGGTTTGTATTTATTGGCATTTACCTTGCCATCAAAGGGGTTGAGTGGACCTAAACCATGCCAAGAAAATGTACCGCACAGCATAACAGAGCCATCAGAATACTTCATTTACCTAAGTGTTTCCATTAATTTGGCAGTTACCTGTACATGTAGCTGCGTACAGTATTTTATTTTGCCGTTGATTAAAAGTCTTACTTTTTCTTTAAATATTTTATGGATAGCAGACATAAGGGCACAGAAATGTATACAATAGACCAGGAGGAAAGGGGAGCTCAAATTGTTCAACGAGAACGGGCCTGAACTCTTTATATGAGTATGTCAAGTGTACATTGTTCTGTTGTTATGGCTACCAAGCTCAAGACATACAGTGCAAGTGAGGACTAATGTGTTGTTCATAGCGATATTCCCAAAGGGAGGTCTTTGTGACGTCCACAAAGCAGCGACTCTCGTAAAATCACTTCAGACACCAAAGGAGCAATGGACAGTGTCAGAGAGCTGCCTTTCACGTTCAGCGAGTTTGCGTGCGTTCTCAAAAGCACAGCGCGTTGACTCACATCCCCCCGATCACATCATTGATGGAGCTGCTTCAGTTACGTGCATGCAGGTGTCTGTGTGAGTGCGTATGTACAGGGGGGTAAATAAAATAATGGAAACAATATATGAATATTTATTAACTAACTAGGAGTTGGGCAACCCTTTGCCTTCAGAACAGCTTCACTGCTTCTCGGAATGCTGTCGTACAAGTTTTTAACATTTTCTAGCGGGATATTGGACCGTTCTTCAAGAGACAAAGCCTCCAGCTCTTCGGGAAATAGCGGTGGAAATATGCCTTTGATTGCAGAAAAATATTGGTAATCAATGTTGACATTAATATGAAGCATGTGTATACTCCTTTATAATTGCGATATAGTTCAAAATACGAATCCTTTTTCATTTGGTGTTTCTTTTTATCCTCCTACCCTCTGTACATTTATATATATACGTGTGTGTGTGTGTGTGTGTGTGTGTGTGTGTGTGTGTGTGTGTGTGTGTGTGTGTGTGTGTGGGTAAATTAAGTGTATATACAAATATTAGGAAAAATAAACTGTATTTAAACCAAAATGTGTTCCTTTTATCAGAAAGTAGGAGTGGCCCAAGCATACAGAGATGGAAGACAGACCTATACATGCTGGATAAAAAAAACCCTGTTCTAATAAAAGCAGGAATCTCTATTTTCCATCTACGACTGAACACAGACAGAGGTTCACAATCCAGTTCAGCCAGCAATGGAGGAGCCGCAGAATAACGCCAAGCATACAGCGGAGGGGCGTTCACGCCGTTGCGGTTTTAAGACGGTAAAAAAAAAAGATTTCTTGTCCTGAAGGTCTTGCATGATGCGTTTTGTCATTCTGCTCTCGTCCAGGGCCGGCTCTGGAACTCGAGCGGCCATTCTGGATCTGTGACGGAGCGCCGTAACTCGATCTGGGGGAGAATCTCTGCGGGTTGAGTTTCTTCCTGCGTATAATCCGCTCGCTGAAACCAAGCGCCTGCATGCCCCAAACCCACGGCGGCTGCCAAATGGCAACGAGAGGCAGTATCGCCGGTCTCCTGACGGGAATCCTCTCCACCTGGATCGCAGCGGCAGAGCTGTGGAAAGGCCCGGAGGGGCCCCGAGATGTGCTTTGTCCTAAACTGGGAGGGACACGTTCAAACGCACGCTACATGCCTACTCGCTTCCTGCTGAACTTTCATTATTTAACAAGCGGAAAGGGTTAACGCGTCTTCCAGGTCAAACGTGGATTTGAGGCCACGCTGCTGTCGGAATCTGTTGCCGCGGTGATCTCTGCGCTCTGATTGGTTGCGGACGCAGCCCTGGCCTCTGTGCCACGGGTTCCTCCCCCCCCTCACTCTTCAGGAAGGAGCCCTGGCCCCTTGCACCCCCGTGCAACCTTCCCCAGGGAACCACCCGGCGGCCAAACTCCTGCCTCTGACGTCACGGCGCGCTCCAGCCGAGCCTCGGGCCGAGACAGGCCCGCACGTGAGGGCGAGCCGAGTGTGTTTACTGAGAAAGCAGGGCGTGCGTTATTTCCGTCAGCAGGAACATAAATCCGTGGGCCTGAGTTGTCGCTTTCCTGGGGAGAGCCATGGAGGGGGGGTGCGCACCGGTGCCTCTCCGGGACCCGTCGAGCGACCCAACCTCCGGCGGGCCCGGCGGCGGGGGAGCCCGAGAGGCGCACGTTTCCAGAACGCGACGGCGGACTTCTGGGCATGCTCAGAGGCGCCCCCGCCGGAGGGGCCGGAACGTTCCGCGAGGCCCGAGGACGCCGTAAATCCCGCGCTGTTAATGAGCGTGATTAACCGGTAAACAATCATTTGTTAATGTACGCGGAACTGTTGTATAACTCATCCCTTGCCAAGAGGAATCATATAACCTTGAGACAATTTATCTCGGCGAGCGAACGAGCGCCCCACATTTTGATCAGCTAATGCAATTTGCATGCGGCTCCGCTAATGAGTTCGACGTCTCCCTCGCTCTCCTCCCGTGACGGGGGGGGGGATAACGGCATTTTACGGGACCTCCGCGGTAACACGCGGGGATAATGGACAATCGGGCCGTTTTATATTTGAGCCATCGTTAAAAAGTGACGCGCGCATCGACGCGTTCTTCGAGAACAGGGGCAAACGGAGGATGTCGCGAACATCCTCCCTCACCGCCTCTTCCCCCCGAGCTGCTCCCATTACCAGGATAAAGGAGAGAGGGAAAATGGATTTTATATTCACCCCCAAAAAATGGTCATCCACTTCTTGTGCCGTGCTTACTGTTCAAGGGACATGTTATTAATCATGTTGCTTTATTAGTGTTATTTACATTTCAGGAAGGGAATAAGAACCGTAGAAAGTGTCTAAATAAGTTATAAAACACAGCTACAGCGGGTGTGATGGTACCAAAAATTCAACATTCAGTATTTTTTAAAAGGACAGGAATACTGCTTAACCCATAACAGGAGACCCCCCCCCAACCCCCCAAACAAACAAGAAACTGAAGATTGTAGAAAAACACACGCTTATTTATTGTGCAAAAATTGTGCTAAATTAAGTTTCAACTTCAGAACATATTGTGCGATATTCAATGTCCCCATGCTTACAAAAACGAATCGCCCAAGCAAATGATCACACACTCAAACACAAGCCTACAGGTCTACAGTAAAGGTGTGTAATAAAAGAACAGCCTAGTAAATGGTGGAGAGAAAAAAAATCGATGTTGTCTTTTTTTTTCATCCCACTTTCATGCTCTTTGTGAAATAACTAATGGACCCTCGCACTCATTCAGCACATTCCCTCCTTCGTTAATTCAGCTCAAATCAATTAATGAGTCCGGGGTGCTGATAGAGGAAACCACACAATTACCACCGTCTAATGGCAGCTCGGGAGACGGGCTGGGAGGGGGAGGCCCTTCAACGGCCACCGCGGTGCATACATCGCCACCGAATTATTCAGAGCAAAGGAAAATCAAGCAAACCACCCTGGCGAATGTAATCTCCAGTAAAAGCACACTTCTGCAGGACTCGAATGCCTCTTAGCAGTATTAGATTCACTGAATGATGCATAATTCAGGCAAATTCCCTTAAACCAATATCAGCAGGGTTACGACTGGACCCTTCCCCCTTTCCCCCACAAACCTGACCCCCCGAAATGCCCCCCACAGTCGGCTCTGGAGCGAAAACCGCCGGTTTTTACGGTGCGGTTGAGCGTGCCTTGCCACGACCTGACGTTAGTGTGTGTGTGTTTACCGTTGGTGTGTGTGTGTTTACACACGCGGCGTGTAGTATTTCACACCGCCGGGCTGAGAGCAGCCCTGCTTCGTACCGGGGAGCCGGGAGGCGGGGGGGGGGGGGTCCACTTCTCGTCACACCATTTTTCACAGATCGTTATTTATTTCTCTCCCCTAATGGCAGCCCCCGCGCTCGATGGAGACGTAAGGGACACAAGGCCAATTTCTATTTCTTTCAGATCGGGGGAAAGGACAAACGCATTTTAATTTGCTGACGTCGCCAGATAAAATCGCTTGCTTTTCTTTTCTTCTCCTTTCGCTGCTTTTAAAAAAAAACGTTTTTACCGTTCCCTCTGCGTTCGCCGCCGTGTTAGTTTAGCGGGGATTAGCTCAGCCGATTTCCGTAAATCGGTGGATTTGGCATGTAGAGCACGGGTGGAGAAAAAAAAGCGAAACCACGTAAGCTTTAGAAAATCCGCATCCAAATCTTCTTAATAGCTGAAGCTCACTTAAGTAATCTCCGGTTAGAGAGTCGGGAGGAAGGGGCCCGCGGGGCGGAGACCGGGAGAGGCCCAGAAGAGCAGCCGTGGGGCAGGCAGGATGGAGTCAGAGACACCCCGCGGATGGATAAGACGCCAGCGTTTCCTCCGGCCCAGCCAGAGACACACACACTGGCCGACCAGCTGCCTTTGAATGAACGCTGCCTCGGTAATTAGCGCCATCCATCATATTTTAGCTTTGGCTCCGTGCGCGAAGCATCACTCCGAACAACACAACTGCATACCTGAGTCATCAACACCTGCAGAGGCACTTCTGACTGCCCTGTTCCTGGGTGATCAGGGGCTGGGAATCAGCACATTCATTACACACACAAAGACACACGTAAACACACACCTACTCACACACACACACACACACACACACACACACACACACACAGAGAGAGAGAGCTGTGCCTCTCCACAGTGTGCTGTGGAGAGACAGAGCAGAGGCGCAGGGAAATCCCTCTCCAGCGGCACTACCGTCGACCCTGGGTCACGACCCCTTCAGCTGCTGACCTCTGGACAGTCAGCACCTCCGCACAGCCCCAGACCACACTGCCTGAGCTCCCAACCTCCCACAGTCGCCAGGCAGCACCTGCGCCCATCAGCTCACAATTTATTCTTTTTTTATTTATTCACCTTTTAGACACAATCCTGTATCTCTGTGAGTAGAATCGGTAAAAGGTTTCATGTTTTACCAGCATTACCAAATCTGACCACAAAATGACACTCAATTTCAGTTCTACAGTTCCCTAGTCATAATCAGTTCTCGTCATAACACATTAAGTATGGGGTATTTTATTAATCTACTCACGTCTAGTATCAATATAATAATTACCAGTTTAAAACAAAGTAAGTAAGGTCTCAAAAACAACATCTGAGGGCGAAGGCAATAAGGAGCTGGACGAGCCTGAATGACAACGGGCATCCACACGCTCTGTGTAAGTGACTGTCGCCACATGTATCAGAGCTGATGAAACAGATCTGACCCTAGTTTTTACACACCACCGGTCACGTGACCCATGCAGACAGCATGTTTCACATCCACAGAGACTCCCCTGACCGCCGACCCATGACCAATCGCAACGGAGCTACCGCCACAGTAAAAAAAAAAAAAACTCCAAATAAATATAAAGAGCCCCCAGACGCGACCAACAATTAAGGCTTTACAACCAATCTTGTCACCTCCGTATTATATATTCATCGATTTCTAAAAGCGCCGTTAACGGCCCTCCAGATGCGAAATGCTCAAAAATTCCACTTTGGCTCTTCTGTCGCATTTGCATATCTAGTCACGCTCCGCCTGGCGCACTCGGAAAATTGCGATGGCCCTGTTTTCATTTTTCGAACAGCCCACCGCGGATATATTGGACCACGGCAGAGAAGGCTGCATTATGAGGATCGTTCTGTAAAGCCCTGAGCTATGTGCCTCTTTCGCAGGCGACATAAATGCGCGCGGCCGGGAGAGGGGGGTAGACTGGAAATAATGTAACGTCGTCACGGTGATATACTGCATTTTAATCTACGAAAAAAGACCAGCTGCCCTGGTTTAACGCAATGTCAGGTCGGATGAAGACATCAGGCGTTTGACATTTTCATTTGGGGAACAGCAATACGCCGGCATTCGACGGCAAACGCTGACGCTAATAAGGTATTTGGAAACGCAGAGATTTGGAAACCTGTTGGCGTTGTGAGAATGCAGGACCTTATTTGATCAAAAACGTCACTGATCGGACACATACACAAGGGGGCAGACGTTGGTCAGGGACCTCTTTACAGTACGTTTAGGCGTGTGGACGGAGGGCTAAACTCGACCTGTATGCAATAATGGTTTCCCCAGAATCATCCCGGGGAAAGACAAACACCAGTGAGATAATGCACCGGTGACCTCAGATCAGGAAGTCTTCTGATGGCATCTGTGTTCAGCTCAGCCGCAATTACAGGGCAGTAAATCCATAGGCTAATTCTGCTCCCTGCCCATCGGCCCCTTATTTACAGGGGCGCGAACAAACACAAACCATGTGACGCCGAGGGGAGATGGGTTCGCCGATAACTTCAGATCACTGTGCGGGGGCGCGCGAGCCTCAGAAATCGCCGGTACCTCCGCGGAGGTCGAGCAGATATCCCCTAATTTATTAGCCGAGTCTCTCCGGGGGCAAGCTCAGAGGCCGGGGTCGTGTTTCACCCGAGCGCCTTCGCAACATATCATCACCAGAGCTACAAATCGCTGAAGGCAAACACAAACCAAACGGGGAAAGACTACCTTCACTCCCGACAACAACCTCCCTCACCCCAACCCCCAAAGTGGAAGAAAAAAATCGCAAATAAAACTTGTGAATCATGCTCGAAGAATGTTTTCCAAGAGCTATTGGCTAGAAATACACAGAGAAACAAAATCTGTTTGCTATTTAGTGCAACAACAGTTCAGTGGAATTCACCAAGCAATATAAATAACTAATATAAGTCATACAATGATATAAATGAGACAGAATTGAGTAAGAACGGAAACTGAACACATGGCACTGATGTAAATTGGATAGCACTGCTTATCGAGGGAGACTTCCATAGCTACGTGTTAGACCTTATCCTTTACACAGTTCGGTGTTTACCGAACGAACTCGGCTGAAGGGCATTAGCAGAATCCTACCCATGATTCAAACCTGAAACTTTGTGATTACAAACCCAATTTCCTCCCCCTCAACACCGCCGTCCCACAATACTTCACTCTTACAGTAGTGCAGAATCGCAGCTAATCACAGCTAGAATAACTTGCATAAATCTATCCCTAAATTGGTCAGGCTTGAAATAACCGTGCTTCTTCTCCCCCCTCCCCCTCCCCCTCCCCGTCCCGTAAAATGCACAAAATCTTTGGCTGCCGTGTTCCGTTGCAGCGCGCCGTGCTTCCTTCACCTCTTCCAGCCAGCTGAAAACTCCTCTGCCAAGATCTTCATTCTGACGCCTTTGGCCGTTCCTTTGTTTGGAGTGGCACGCACGGAAGTATCGCACGTCCCTGGGAATTTCGGGACCTCGTGCCCCCGCGAGCATATGTGACGTGAATACGCTAGACTTATAATCCCGTACTGCATTTAACGGTAATGCGGCGAAATGAAATCTGCCCTTCAGCCAAACAGCAGGGGGGCAATTGGAAATGTTTTTTTCCTTCGGCGCAGCAGGGCCAGGACCGCGGGAGGCAGCGGGACGCCGCGGGACCGCTGGCCACGGAGACGACGACCCTCCCTCGCCGTTCCGGCCGCTCGACGTGCGACCGAAGCCCAATTAGCTCACGGCTTTTAATGCGCTTTAACAAAGACGCTGGAGAGTATGTTCTGAGGTACGTTCGCTAGCCACAACGGAAGCAGCGAGGGGCTGGATGGTAGTTCGCCAGTCAAGCGACCTTCAATTATCTTACCGGCTAATCGTGAATAAGAAAGTGAATGGGTCTTTTTTTGCCCGGTGAATTATGTTAAGGTAAAAACTTATGATTTAGGGGTTAATGAATATGCTTGAGGAATTTTTATATAAATTATATTTTTATGTATTTTTTGGGTTGCAGGGATGTTTTAGAGTGATATATCTATATTAATTTTTTTACATTTGTTTTCATTTTATGTTTTAGAACTCACTGATTGACCGATTTCAATGACTTCTCCTTTGTAGATCACAGCAAAATCTTTTTATTTCATTTTTCCATGAAAATGTTCCAGCAAACCAAATTAGCAAGTATTTACTACGAAGCAACAAAAAAAAACTTCAATGTATGCCATTTAAAATACGGCTATGCTGTCCGTGTCTGAGTAGCAGATTTGCTTACATCTATAATACTCTGGACATTTTGCCTAACACACTCTGTCTTAATGATATGTTGGCACAGAGGGAGGGAGCAGGGAGAAACACAATTTTCAGCCTGCATTATATCCAAGCTGTAGTGTGACATTATCCAAAAGAATCATTCTTAATTGCAGTGGTATGTGTGCAGTCTCTGCCTTGGCAGCTTGAGCGGCTTGTGGGCTACAGCGTGTGATATTCTCCCTTTTTTTCTATCATGAGCTGACAAGCTGCCTAGGAAAGTGGCTTTTGATGGATATTATGCAAATGAAGCCAGCTGTTACTTCTAATGGGGAAGCCTCCTAATAATTCTCTCTTTTCCGCCCAGAAAGAGGAAGCGTTCATTCATCTAGCACGCTAACCCAGGTGGGCTCGTGGCTGACGACTTCGGCATAAAAAAAAAAAAAAAAAAAAAAAAGCACCTCCGTTATATTTTCTGTTTTCTCTCTGGGGTGTGAGCAGGAGCAGCCATTTCCAACGCTTCCTCCCCCCCTTCCCCTTCCACCTTCCCCCTTCCCCCTTCCCCCTCCCCCAGCCGACACCTCCGAAGGCAGAAATGCTGTGCCTTCAGCTCCAGGGCTCTCAAACAAAGCTCATTAACTCTTGCGCCCTGACAGCGGAGTTGCAGAAGAGGCCGTTCGGTCTTTATGTACTCCAGAATGTACTGGGAGGAGGGGGTGTGTTCTTCAAGGTCAAATCACCCCCATCGCGCGGAGAACCCGCGTCAGGAGGCTCAAGGCTGACTGCGGCCTATGAGCTACAGCTGGCTCTCACTTGTAACACAATAATAATAATTGCGCGTTCGTTTAAAAGCCCACTTGTGGTCATTTGGGAACCACCAAACTGCAGTTATTTGCTACTGTGATACCGGAAGGTTGCCAAGCTCAGTGCTTCAACCTGTCAATGAAAGGTGTGTGACTAAAAACAATCACAGGAGGATTGACGCCAAGATGGATTACACCAAAATGCAATTTGTCTGCAATTTGTAAGTCATGAATGTAAGGATCTGAAGAGTTAATATGCAAAAAACTATAAAGGCCATTCCTGCCAAAACGAAACCAAACAAGCCGTGATTGAGATCACAGTGCCGTCTTTGCGATAACTGAACATAAAGCACGAGATTTATTGAGATTGGCAACAAAACGATTTGGAATTCACAAAGATGGCACTGTGATCTCAATCACAACTTGTTTGGCTTCGTGAACTCTTCATATGTTACTTTATTTTAATACTCTGAACAATATTCAAAATAAAAACAAACCATAAACTTAAATCACCTAATTATTATAATTTTTTCTTCAAAAGGCCTACCTGAACAAAATGTATAGTTCGGCCCTTGCATGAATTGAAAAAATAAAGCCTACCAGTTACATTGTCATATTAATAGCACGAATAAAGTGGTAGTTATTGGATTTAATAGAAACCAAAGACAATGCCCTCTGGAACCTCCACATTAACCAAAAACAAGAGCAATTTTTCTAATTTTCCACTTCCATATTTATTATAGCCAGAGTCTGCAGGGTTGCAGCACACGTTTTTCATGTTTACGGACCGCATTACGGACTGTGTCATTGCGTTCGCTACGCGAGGCTCACGTTAATGAACTCCAATTAATTCAGGAGCGGCGGTTTTTAAACAAAGCCCTACGAGGAGAACTCATGGAGCGTGACTGGGTGAGGATCCGCCGTCAGGCGCGGTGACCTGATTCTGAGCGCACGCTCAGCGCTGTCACTTTCCATCGCTCCCCAGCAGGCCCACCTACGGACCCGGAATTATACAAACTGCTATATGTAAATACGGTTTTTAACATTCTTTCTGATCTAAGCGCCTTTCTGTTTTCATTTGTGTCAAATTAGGAGTCGTTAAGCGGGAAGCCTATGGGCAATTCTGCACCGGATTGCGATGCTTGATTTCTGGCAGCGAAGTGATGTGGGGTCTGGTCAACTGAGGTTAGGAGTAAGAGGTGGTGCTGTATTCTTGCGATGGGTTGATCTCAGGTCAATTTTAAAACAGGGCTCATTCTTCTTTTCCCATTGTGCCACAGAAAGATCTATTTCCTACCTTCTTCTGACGGGCAGATGTCAGGTCAGTTCTTCTTTCCCACTGGGCCACAGAAAGGCCTGTTTCCTCACAATGAACAATCAGAAAGTGTAAACAGCACAAAAACATGTGAACGCTGGCATCCCTCCAACGGAGGGCAAAAATACGCTGCCCTCCTCTTCACTCACTAAGGCAACCTTTAACTTCCTAAAGTGCGCTCTTTGAGCGAGCGCGCGCACGGGGCCGCAGCGTTCTGCGTGAGCTACAGCCGAGCCTCCGTGCGTCTTCTAACACCCTCAGTCAACTCCAGTTACACTCTTGAATTATTATTATTATTTTATTTTTTTCACGTGGCTCAAGTTTATTTCTCGATACGATCCCTGCCAAATCGCAAAGGGCTCGAGCGAAAAGGAGTAAATATGTCAGGCTCGCGTTTAACAGTAAACCGCACGGACAGTTGCATGAAACAGGACTTCGAAAACAAGGCTTTCCGACTCGCCGAAGACAAAAGATTGCCATAACACAAAGCCGTTCTTGCCGGGTGTTTTTTCCGGATCGGTGCGTTTACGGTGACCGGGGCCCTTCGGACCTCACGGGGCTTCGCTTGAGAGGGCGTCGCTGTGAGAGGACAGCCTGGCTGCCGGGATCAGCTCTGCTGTTTCTGAGCCCGAGCCGATCAGGGACTGGACCAGGGACTCTGGTGCACTGGAGCGACCCCGCTCTGTGCAAGACGCCAGGTGAATCGATGCTGACACGCGGGGCGCAGAACGCACAGCCTTTCAGGCGAGGAAAGATTTCAGTCAGACGGAGCACGACAGACAACGCACGCACGCACAATGAATAAACAGGTCCGGAGGACTTTAGTCTGGAACATTCTGGAAACCTGTCTCAGGGAACAGTTAGGCTGACAGAGGAATGTCCATCTTGTCATTATCTCACTTTGCCAGCACTCTCTATCTCTTTCTCTCTTTCCCCCACTCCCTCTCTCCTTTCTGTTTGTGTGTGTGTGTGTGTGTGTGTGTGTATATACACACACAGGCAGGGTGAAGCAAAAGTCACGACACTCTTGCACGTTGTGATTAAACAAAGCAAACCTAAACACAAGATGAAATACGATGTTCTTCATATGAATCATTTCTACTAAAAATGATTTCACTCAACCGTTTAGAAGAGTCGAGTGGCTTTTAGCCTCGAAACCCACGCATGGCATACATTATATAAGCATAGAGGGAAAATAGGAAATTACACAAGCTATTAAAAATGCCTTGGCTATTGGCCAATCCAAAAATGAGTGACAAATCACGAATACTATGGAATATAGCTTCATTTTTGGAGCGCATTTAAAGAAGTGGGAAGTGTCAAAAGAAATATCCTCACTGAAGCTTTTCAGAGTAAGTTATCTTACTGTCACTGTGCTGGTAAAATAATTAAAGAGCAGGCTCCTTTGTTCTGAAAAGAATAAAGTTGAAAACCTGGCAGTGAGCTCCTTACTTTCACGGCATCACCCCAGGCAACTGCAGCATCACCCCACTTGAAGTCTGGAAAAGATAAATGTAACCATCGTTCCAACTTTGAGCCAGGCCGCCTCTTCACCCCTAGTGTCCCCTCTGGATCTAAAAAGTATTGCTTTTTGAAAGTGAAAATAAAATGAAAGCGGTAATGCTTCTTAAACTTTGGATACAGATCTGGATTTAAAAGGAAAACCAATAAAAATGATTTTTTAGAGTATACAAAATTCCATTGCCGCAATATGAGTGCATCTGCATGTTTAACGTTTATTTGACTTCTAACATCATATATTCTTCACATCAACTGTACATTTCCAGCCTGATTTTAATTATTTAGTCAATTCCATTGAGCTCTGTTCACCACAGGATGAATATTCATATGTTCTTTTTCTTCAAAAATTTTAACTTGTTTTGGTTATCACTGTGAAGCATATCATACCAAAAATTGTATCAATAAATAAAAATAAAAAAGTGAAGCCTGAGATTTGGCGACCGCAGTGCAGCCAGACCCTGCACTAGCTCAACTGTTATTTCGATATTTTATCAGACAGGAGACAAAAAGGTCTCACATACTGCATCTAAAATAAGACTCTACCCTTTCTCCCCCTCCCCGCACCCAAGACAGGGAATCGACGCACAAGTGAGAACGGTGCTGGAGATGAGGCTGAAAGTGCCTCGGCACAAGACCCAGCGATCGTTAGAGGGGTTATGTGCCATCGTGTGAACACGGAGTGACAACCGCGTGAAAGAGATGACACTCCGTGGAGCGGGGATCGTGGCGGAGCGGAGGCTGGCTGACGCAGTGCGAGGGCCGCGGGCCGGGTTCTGGGAAGGCCGGGGCTTCCTTCAGGATGCGGGTCACAGCAGACGTTCCTGGAAACGCTTTCCTGTCTGACCGGGGGAGCGGACTTCCAAGGAACCGTTCCATCTTCTCAGGAAGCCAAGTGCTGTTTCACAATACCTGCCTGGTATTACAACCTGCAGCCTACTCGTTGCAAAACCAGTTACATTATAATGGCGCACTACCGGATGCAATGACATTCTTCCATGAAGAATTCCATAATTTGGTCTTTCTTTCTGGTGGGGGGAAAACGCGATCTCAGAAGGCGCTTCATAATCTCTCATAAGAGTTCAATTGAGATCTGGTGACTGAGATGGCCATGGTATCCATTACATCGTTTTCATTGATCAAACCATTCAGTGACCACTCTGTAATGTGCAATGACACATGATTCCTTTAGAAAGAGGTTACCTTTTTTAACAGATTCAATTACAGATTGACAGGTGAAATCAGTGGGGGACAAATTGTTGAAAGTCTGGACACCTGGTCACTGAAACTAAACCATTTGTGGAATATTAAGAGTTCAATGGCAGAGCAATTTACAACGAGCCAAATGTGCATTGTGCTAAAATGAGTTTAAGGAAAAAATTATGGTAGAACTAACACACGTTTTCAACAGCCTTCATTAATAAAGAGATTGGCTGTAATGAAAAACAGCACACACAGGGGGTCCCCAGGACTGAGTTTGAGAACCACTGCTCTAAGGGGTTGAGTGGACCTAAACCATGCAAGGAAAATGCACCCCGCACCATAACATAGACACCAGAACCCTTCATTTACTCAAGTGTTTCCTTTATTTTGGCAGTTACCTATATATATGTATATATACAGTATATATATATATATATATATGTGTGTATATATATAGTATATATGTATATATATATATAGTATATATATATATAGAGACACATATACAGAGAGAGAGAGAGAGAGAGACAGAGAGAGAGAGAGAGATAATTAAATGTGGGTTTGGAGCAGGTATATTTTACAATAACAGAGACGGTCAAAGCATGTTTAACATCTGACATGCGTTAAAGGCCCAGGCTACATAATTCACCCTTAACTACTGGAAAGACCCAGGGCTGGACCTGCAGCATGACTCATCCGCATACTTAGTCATCTGTTGTGTTTACTCTAAAGGGCAGGGGAAAAAGAGGAACAAGGGAAGACTGTGACTGCTTGTATCAAGCATTTTTAAATCGGTCTTCTACGGATCAATTGCTTCGAATTTTACTACTTCTAACCAAACACTTTCCCTCGTGATTAATTGCAGTTCAATATTTTCCACTGAATATACATTTTGGCATGCTGTATTGAACTAGGAATCATTTATTCTAGAAATACCTCAAGTGGATTTTAAATCTAAACAATATCAGAGCACCAATACTGATGGTGTGTGAGACATGACCAAAAATCTATCTGACACACAAGAAAGATGGCATATGAACAACATTTATGATTTATGTATAATGGAAGTTGGGCCAATGAATAAATGATGCTCTACTAAGTTTAATCATGTGGAGCACAAGATGTCTTAAAGGATACTGCAATTTAAACATTTACGAGAAATTAATTTTGGTTTTATCTAAACTGAGGCAAGATGAATAGCTGTGGTAAGTATTTCATTTCCTCGCTGGGTTTAAGCAGTGAGGAAAGAGCATGTGTAGCTTTGTGTGCTTTAAAGGTTTTCTGCTCTGTTGTTTGGCATGTTAAGACTTCATTGGTTGGACACTAAATGTCTCCTGGTTTCTGCCAAATCTGGGGACTTAGAAGGCAAAGAGCATAGTCATGTTTGATGATAAAGGTGCAATCCACCTCAGCAGAAACAAAAACAACCATCTCCCCAACGTCGCTGTGACATGAATAAACGGCTTGCCTTCCAGTGACTTACCAACAAGGCCTATCGGGATTTGGCAGGAAATGTGGATAAACTACAAGAATGCCTACAAAACAGCTGACGTTCCCCATTTGAATTCTTTCCCACGTTATCATTTTAATATCCGCGCACCACCCCCCGATACCCCCTCCCACCCCTCCCCAAAACGCACGCCTTCAGAATAAGACAAAAGCCAGGACGGTCAGATGCATCTGACAGCCTCGCTCAATTACGTCTGATCAGAACGAGCAATCTGGCGGTGGCGTGGATTTGACGCACGCGCGCGCGGCCGTTAGGTTTCTGCAGCCTCCCTCCGTCCTCAGCGAGCTCCGCTCCACAGCCTCACGAGCTCAAACGAACCGCACATGTGAAACTGATTTGCTTACTCGCTAGCTAGCCATGTCTCGGAAATACCTAAATGCACAATAAATAGCTTAAATCAACTAATGTCATGTTACGAGCTAAGCGATGCTCTTGCTACATGTTTCCCAGTGCCCATCTAGCGACATTACCACAGGAACGTTTACATCGAATTTATGTGAGCATTCCACGTGGGGGATTCCATTGTTTACCTCTTTTCATGTCATCGTGAATTCAAATGTCGTTGGAAAAGTGAAACCTTTCTGAGGGAATAAAGTCTCCCGTTGACAATCAAAAAGTATGAATTACATAATATAGTTGGGCTCTGGGCATTGAATTTTTGGAATGCAATTCTTCGTGATAAATACACTTTAAAACGCAGCGCACAGTAGCCCCATGTGGGAAACCAGGGCTCATTCTCATCTCTCTTTGGGGAGAAACAAGAACATTATAAAAGAAAGGAAAGAAAGTCTATATTTATAATCGCTACAACTGTAAAACTAAACTGGGGGAAAAAACCCGACCCCCCACTTCAAGAAAGAGCACTCTCAGAAGAATCTTAAATACGAGAAATACTTATCTCTTCCCATATCCACGAGGAATATCTATTCACCTCGTCGTAGCTCCAGATCTGTGGCCTCGAGGCTTAGTGACAAGTCTATTAGCTCTGTGAGGGCCGCGTGAAGCTGGGGCGCCGCCGCCACTGTTTTCTGGAGGGATCAAAACGGTTATCTGCTTGTCGATGCTTTGTTGCTCCCTGACACACTTCCTGGGCAGCCTGTCTGAGGAAAGCGCCGAACGCGGTGTGCTAATCAATACGTCCGGTGATAACAGGATGTTTCAGAGGCCCGTTTAACAAAGTCCACCGCGCTCCGGCACCGTACGCGCACCGAAACCTGTCAAAATGTTTTCCGCCAGCCAGAGGCAGGGGTTGATAGTCTCTCTCGCGTTTCGTTCTTGGCCAGGACAGCGGGTTCCCGGGAAAGATATTCATTCTGCAGGCTTGGTTCCGTGTTGACGCTGTTTGACAGAGCTCGAGGTCTGGAAGGGAAACAATGCAATCAGCCCCGAAAGGTCGAGCATGCAGGCACGAAAGCTGTTCCCGCGAGCGGCCGCGGAAGTCGGAGCCAAGCTTATAAACGGCGTGCGCATGTTTTCCCGTAGACCATCCGACCGCCTGGCTGGGCGGCTCGGTCGATGGAGAAAGCGACGCGTTGCCCGCGAGACGGTTCAATTGATGGTTCAAGCCTTCAGGGCTCCAAGACCTAAAACAAAGGACCAAATAAGGGCAGAATAAGAGAATGCAATTCTGCCCGAACAACAATGATGGGATCTCCCAGGAGAGCCCTTTCATCCAAATCTACCTCTCTTCGTACAAAAACCAAACCAAACAGAACAAAACTAATTCAGTGTCCTTGAAGGTGCATTTTAATTTCGGGAAAACACTTAAGAGAAAGGAAATGTAAGGCAGAGAGAGGGAGAGAGATAGAAAAGGTAAGTGTGAGAGCAAGAGAGAAAATGATTTGTTTCTAAAAATACAAATCATTTTCTCTCTTGCTCTCACTCTTACCTTTTATATCGCTCTCCATCTCTCTCCATCTCTCTCCATCTCTCTCTCCCTGCCTGTCTCTCCCTGCCGCTCTCTTTCTCATTCTCTTTCTCTCTGCCTGTCTGTCAGTCCCTTTTCGATTTTTCGAGTCATGTTCGGGTCACGGTGAGTCATCTGTCAGCAAGACTGCCCCAAACCCTCCACCTCCACACCCCTCCACCCCCCCCCCCCCCCCCCCCTCTCCACCGACGAGGCGGAGGCCAGCTGGAGCCCGCACCGCAGGGGGTCCCCTCTCGCTGCCTGCCCCCCGCTCCAACAACAACATCCATCTCCATTTTCCTCTGAGCTGGCCTCTCCGAGAGGAGCTCTCCGAGCAATTAAAATTCCCCAGGTTTTTATTCCTTCCACATGCTTAACTGTATGGTGTAACGCTGCCATATGCTTCAAGATGCTAGATAACACAATTTAGAGCCGAATTGCCTTTCGCTTCTCTATTAAACAAAGCAATAGAACAGCTGGCTGGCTCTCCACGGTCGGGTGGCCGCGTGTCGGCCCGTTTCCGGCATGCGCTGTCCTCGTTCGCCGAGCGTTTTTCTTCACGCGTCCCTTTCCCGCGCGCGCACAGAGAGGTCGAGTCTCCGGGCGCTCGCTCAAGGTGCGAGGGGCGGCCGGGAGAGCGTTCGGCGGTCTGACGCGCGGCGGAGAGGTCTGTGCAGGCGTCTGCTTTGCTCCGGCCGGGAGGAGTCCGACCGGGCGGTTGCCGTCTTGGCGGGCGGTTGCCGTGGGGATCGGGCTGTCTGATCCGGAGGGCGACGCGGGGCTCCTCTCCGTCGCCCGCGCTCCACCCGACGCCCAGCGGACGCCCCTCCCGCGTCGATCCGCGCGACCCTGCCCTGATTCTCCACGCGACACGTGCACATAACCGGCGTGACACTCTATTCAGAAACAGGGACATTGTATTTTTGAAGATGTTCCTCTATCCCAGGACACAGCGAAGGCAATTACAGCGAGCATCGCTTCAAATGGGCTGAGCTATAAAAGGCACGGGATCTTAAAAAGAACAAATAGACATGTTCTGTCCATCGCTGCCTCTCCCCTGACCAATCTCTCACGAGCAGAACGGCTCATTGTGTCCCATATGTCTTGTGGCTTCTGCTCCTCACAGCCCCCACCCACCCCTCCGAGGCCTACAAGCTACACTGACCCAGACGGTGGTGAGGGGGCACTCTCATGCAACACGTCACACACACCACGCAATGCCATTTTTATTTGTATCTCCTGCCATGGGCCCTGCCCTTTCTGACAGATGCCTGACTTCCTGGGGCATCTCTCTCCCTCTCTCTCTCTCTCTCCCCTCCCCTCCCCCTCCCCCTCCCCTTCCCCCTCCCCCTCCCTCTCCCTCTCCCCCTCCCCCTCTCCCCCTCCCCCTCTCCCCCTCTCCCTCTCCCTCTCCCCCTCTCCCCCCTCCCTCTCCCCCTCTCCCTCTCTCCCTCTTCCCCTCTCCCTCTCCCTCTCCTCTCTCCCCTCCCCCCTCTCCCTCTCCCTCTCCATCTCCCTCTCCCTTTTCCCCCTCACTCTCCCTCCCTCTCCCTCTCTCTCCCTCTTTCCCTCTCTCCCTCTCCCTCTCTCGCTCTCTCTCTCCATTTCTCCCTCTCTCCATCTCTCCCTCTCTCTCTCTCTCTCCCTTTCTCTCTCCTTCTCTATCTCTCATTCAAAACTCAGCACTGTCTCCCACATTCCAGTCGAGTCATTTTTTCCCCTCGGTTTTCGTCTCCTCATCTTTCACTACAGGACATCCTGGAGCTGATATAGCCATTGGCAGCGGCGCAGAATGAGATCTGCACAAAGTGGCTCGTAAACGTTCTCAGCGAGGATAACGCATCCCGCCCCCCTGCCCCGCGTGAGGCCAGCCCTTCTCCCCCGTCCTGTCTCAGAAGCGCTGACCTGAGATCAGCGATAAACCCAACACGCCGAACCGTCCCATATCTCTCCCGGTGGGGTTAAATCCAAAACATATGATGGCGCCCGAATGCACATAATTCAGAAACATGGACATCCCCCTCCTCTCCTTCTGAACTGGAGAGAGCGAAAAAGAGAGCGATGGCGTAAGTCTTCAAAACAAGTACACTAAAGCCGAACAGGAAGGGAGATAATTCTGTTTGTAGCAACGGTGACAGCCCTGCGTTTCGCCGAATGGGCCGCCCAATCTGGTGGAAAGGCCGGGCTCGGCACGGAGAACAGGTGCGACGAGCTCGCCTCAGCCAGCGGGTCACGCGAGGCCCTGTTCAGGACGCAGCCCACATCCCCAAACGGGGAGAGACACTGCCTATTCACCCGTAATTACGCTAGCACAGGCTTAAGCAGCGAGAAACTTCCGCTCAGGTGTGAAGACGTTTGAAATAACACATCGGTAACCTTGGGTGAGAGCACAATAATAATAGCCGTGGTGTGAAATGTATGAAGCTGAATTTCAAAGCAATCCCATTTCGCACCCTGAAACCCCCCCGCCCCCCCCGCCGGCAGAGACGAGCGCTCTGTACCGCCTCTGGGCAGCGACGCCACACACTCTTCTGAATGGAGCATTAAAATGAACTTTTCTTCCCTCGAAAAACATTCGCACAAGATAAACAGACAGAGTTAATGCGTTCCCCTCTGAAAATGCCGCTGCAACAATAGACACTTACCCTTTCTGTGTGGGGACGGCCAAAATGGCCTGTTATGACAAGGTCTTCGATAGGTAACAAAATACGCAAGCCTTGGGTGGCCTTGAACCATAAGGACTGGCCTAACATAAATATACATGCGTATATGTGTGTGTGTGTGTATGCGCGTTTGTGTGTAGTTATAGTTATACTGTGCATAAATAGATGTAAGCGCTGCGCCACCTTGAATTCTGTTTGAACTCCAGACAATTATAATGTGCCGGCGACATAATCTCAAAGCGCAAAACATAATCAATTCTCCTTTCAAAACTCGTACGATGAACACGAGTTCACTCCAAACTAGGGGAGGCTCACAGACTGCCGAGGGTAGCCTCACGTCAACCACTCCGACGGTCTCTTTTTCCGAAGGAGTATAAAGTGTTGCTACGCCAGATGTTTTAACAAACCAATCAGTTCCACAACAGAAAGCTGTCGACGGGCCTTAAATGCCGCTCTGGAAACCTTACAGAAACCGTGACACTTCTGGACCTGCAATGACCCGTTACTCGGCTCCGAGCACAAGGGTCGGCCCCTCAGAGCGAAACGTCATGCTTTCCGGGCTTGAGTCACGTCGGAATCAAAAACCTCATTCGTTCCCAATAGCTGCATTACGAGGGAAAGAACTCGCTTCACTCGCTTGCGAAACAGATCATACGTTAAACACTCCCTACGATGCGCACAAACACAAAAGAGCCGTGTTATAACATACGTACGATTACGGTGTCATTTACGAGCGAGGCGAAAAGAGCCAGCGCTTTCTAGGCACGGGGCTAAGCCGTTTCTGAGAGCCGTCAAAATACCGGCGCGTGCAGAAAGAGACAGCCTCGAATGGCCCATTAAATGACATGAAAGTTGAATATAGCCGACTATTAACGATAAGCTCCATTATGTCATGCGCTGCCTCTCTCTCTGCCAGGTCTCAATGCCAAGCCAGAGGAAATTAAACAGGGCCATTTTCAATCTGGCCAACACCTCTCCTTCCACCCGGGCTTCCAAAGGTTCAAGAAGAGGACACGCTTTAAACACTTTTCTGGGTCATCGCGCGACACCGCAAAATGGGATCAAAGATGGCCGCCTACCTCTCCGGGCTGGGGCAGGGTCAGCTTCGGGAGCTTGCTCTTGGCGCTGGCGGCGCCCGCCTTGCCGTCCAGCAGGCCGCCGAACGCCGAGCCGCTGTACCCGTCCCCGATCTCCACGGGGGGCTTGAGCTCCGGCGAGTCGTTGGGCACCTGGTCCTGGCCGTCCATGGGCCGGACGTAGGCGGTGGGCTTCTGCTGCACGGCGCTGGGCTTGCAGTGCAGCCCCTGGGGGAAGGTGGGCGTGGACAGGCCGCTGGGCAGCAGCGACGTGGAGGCCACGGGCGAGGAGCCCGACGCGTGGAGGCCCGGGTCCGGGTCGGAGGGCGACTTGGCGTGCTGCCCGCCCTCTTTGTAGGCGTGGTCGGCCGAGGGCGGGGCCTTGGAGGCCTGCCCGTGCCGCCGGCCGTGGGAGGAGGAGGAGGCGGAGGGGGCGGGGCTGGAGTCCCCCTTGTGGGCGTCGCCCTGGCCGGCGAACAGGTCGTCGTGGCGGCTCTGGGGCTGCTCGTGGGCGGACGCGGCGTGCTTCCCCCGCCCGCACGCCGGCCCGCCCACCTGCACCCCCGCCTGCCCGCCCCACCGCCACCCCCGGAGCCGTGGCCCCCCCTGGGCCAGTCCGAGGGGCGGGGCTTCTTGGAGCCCTGGTGGCCGTGGAGGAGGGCGGAGCTGGACACAGCGGAGGACTGGGGCGGGGGCATGGGGGCGGAGCCCTGCTGCTGGGAGGGGGCGGTCCTGCCCCTCGGGCCCTCGGCGAAGAAGCTGGGCTGGTCGGGCTTCTCCATGGGCGTCGGGGGCGCAGAGCTCTTCGGGATGCCCACCAGGTGGCTCTGGTTGGAGTGGTTGGTCAGCAGCTCCTTCATCTCGTCGTAGTTGCCCAGCGTGTTCTGGACCCGGTTGGCCAGGGCATCGCCTTTGTTCGTCTGCGAAGAGAAGGAAGCGAGCGGTTAAATGTGCACATGACATCTCTCCTCTCCTCTCTCTCCCTCTCTCTTTCCCTTGCTCTCTCTCTCTCTCTCTCTTTCTGCTCTCTATCTTGTGTTTTTTCATTCCCCTACTGCGATCACAAAAGGAGAACAGTGTGTCACCCCACAGAAGGTGTGCGATTCCAGTCAGGCCGGAGACAGTGCCGTCGATATATCGCCGTCGACCGCTGACGTCAGGGTGCAAAGCATGCCTTGGTGAGCAAGACCATTAAAACTGCGCATCAAGCTCTGTCAACTTTTGTTGTGCAATTATTCTGTGATTGGGGAGAGGTGGGGGGGGGGGAGACACACAAGCTTCTCTGTCCTACTGCAACAGCTAAAATGGGCCTACTGCTGATGTGTCACTGTGGCATTAAGGCATGTTAGAAAACCTATCATTAAAGAAGGAGAGGGGGGGAAAAAAACACATCAGTGTGCGCCATTCATCTGTTATCTCTTTCAAGATGGGGAGGTGGTGTTAAATGTTTTAAAATTCAAAACGTGATTCAGCAAGCAGTATGGTGGTGCAGATCTATGAAAAATATACCTTCACACTCTGGGCTGGGCTGTGGGTCCCCCCCAAAGAGGATTGACTTGATGCGTCTGTCTGTCAGTGTAAAGAGGCAGGGCATTCATGATTCGGTAACGTAGGGAGGAAGAAATAGACCAATAATCTCATCCAAGTACAGCTGGATTAACTGCATCAATCAGAGGCAATATTAGGCTTTATTCAGTATAATCAATCTCAAAGTACCCACTTATTTTAAAGTACCCCCTTGCGGCAAATTTGGAATCCTCCAATCATTTCATCTCCAACAAGGGGAATTTGTTCTAATTGTTTTCTTTTAGGTTTCCCAGTGCTTCATTGGCTTACACAGCATCTCCCGGAATAAAGACATACTAAAACACCCCCCCAACTGCTTTTACAACATTAGCAACATATAGCCTAGTATTGCTTAACGCTGTAAATATCATGGCTAAAATGTGCATTCACCCGTCTGTCATGAATTCAACAGGCTGCACAACATCTCAAAACGTTTTCAACACAAGGCATACACAATTACAGCTGGGACATTTTCATATTTGTGCACAACTTTGCATATGCTGACATTTATAAATAAAAAATAAAAAATGGAATGCCTACTCACTTAAGCAAAGTTAACTATTATCAGGCATCCAATGTCATCCAAAGTGCAATGAAATATGCATCGTTCTGGAGCATTTTAAGCAGCTGTAGATAGCTGTAGTCTCACGTTTTTTGCAATAAATAACGATTAACAAGACAAAGCGCATTCAGAAGTAACAAACGGTCCACGTAGAAATAAAGGATCAAAGCTCATTTTAATAGAGAGAGAATCATCTAGCGCATAATTAACAAGTTGAAACAATGGAAGGTGCCAAGTCTGTGTTTAACCTGGATATATATCGCAAACCCTCACCCCTGACCCCCGGTAGCCCTCCAACCAGCTTGCCCCATAAACCTTTAATGGCATTATTGTTTGTTGCTAATAGATTTATCACAGTTAAAACTCATCCTGGTGTAAAGCTATTCGGAGCATCGCAGATGCCTTGCTTTATTGCACACAAGCCATAATAGAAAAGATAATTGCTGGTTGTAAGGCTGCCTTGTTTGACCCTGGCTTAGCATGGCGGTGGCCACGCTCACAGTCGCTGAACGGGATCTCGTGTCAGGGAGAAGCAGGAGCCGAGTCTCCAGGAGTGTGTTTGTCATGCTCAAAGGTCTCGAGGGTGAGCGCCAGAAATCAATCACCACGGTTGCACGACTCATTTCAAATCGGGAGCCGTGCTAACTGAAAATGGCGAGATCGAAGGCGGTGGGCAAATCGAGAAGAAAACGAACAGTACAAATGAATCCGACAGACAGCAGCTGACAACCAGCTGACAACCAGCAGTCAACAGTAGTCAAGAAAACACCAACAGCCGTAGACACCGACAACTGTGCAGGAGCCTCTCTCGCCTGTGACACGAATGCTTATAGCCAATCCTGGATTGTTCAGCTCTTTTTTGTGTGACTGCGGAACCTCACCGCTGCACGTGCGAATAAAATTAGGCGGTTGACACTGTCTGTGTCTTTTTTCAATAGGCGTGCCACATTTCACAACGTACTCTTTATGTAGGTGACATTTTGAGCTGAATAGCCAGAACAAACAAAGTGAGAGCTGACTCAGCACCTCGCCAGGCCAACTTGGACATTGCAATTATCTGAAAACGAAACTGGGAAGGCTGCGAAAACGCTTCCTTGGAGCGTAAGCGGCTGGCGAAAGGCAATGCACAGACCCCCGCTAAACCACGTCGGTTTAGCGTCCGTTGCTCGCGGAAAGAGCAATGGGCAGAAGGGGGGTGGGGGCGATAGACACGGGTGTACGCGTACACGAGGCAGGACGCTCTTGTTGTTTTTCCGGTTCCTGCCGCGGGCCTGTGCCTGTGAAACACGCGTTCCTTTTGACGGCGCTCACAGGATTCAGGCCTTGTGTTTTTAGCTCTGGGGACCTGCGCAGGCGGCGTGAGCCTCCCTCTGCCGCCGTGAGCTTCTCGGAGGGAAAACCCATCTGGGCTGAGCACAAAGGCCTCTTGTGCAGCGGGTGAACCGTCTGCTCCGCCACGGCAACGGCGGGTCATCGCCGAGGGTGTGTTCTGCACGCCGACTCCGACTACGGCACGGCACTGCTTTCATGTGCGCGCGGCAGACTAGAGCGCTTAATTATAGGTTTATTGACACTTCATTCAACATGTATTATTATTATAAGTATTATGATAATCATGATTATGATTATTGTTATTATTATCATTATAGCTTTATCGACAGTTATGCCACATGTATTATTATTATTTTATGATTATTATTATCTACTGGTCGTAATGTATTTAGTCCACTATTGTTTTGATATCATTGCTATGGTATTTTTGTTCAAGTACACTTCACGAGTGCAATTAGAATGATTATAATTCACCCATTTCCCCATGTTTTGAAAGATTTTGTTTTGATGTTTAGATATCTTGAATGGTATGCTAACTGCAATGTAATCGAGTGACAAATTTGAGAATCAAATGTACAGTTTCAGCTTTTTTACTCACACAACATGACAGTTTCAGCAGTCACTGAAATGAACGGACAACGTTATGCAAAACAGACCTTGCTTAAACCTATTACTGAAATATAAAGACGAAGCTCACTCCTGTTAGACTGAATCTGGGGCCCGGTGTGGACTTCCTGCAATATTAAAAGCATTCTTGTTTCATGAAACAGAGGGGAGACTAGTGATACATCTACCAGGTGTCAATTAGCCCTGCCACTGAGATCTTGAGCAGTATTTGTGGGAAATGTAATATTTATTAAAAAGACACTCGCTCCTCCTTTAGCCCAAACTGCCTTCAATCCTGCCCGGCCTTCCAAAATGTTGGCCCTTTCGAAAAACTCCCTCAGGGGGGCTCAAAGCTCAGCCGACCTCTCAAGCGAGCTCAGCGAAAATCACCTCAAAAGCCTGTGACAACACTCTGCAAATACTTCCACTTCATTTTGTTGTATTTTTTTACCCCCGGCGGTGGTGCTTAATGAACTTGGGCAGGCTCTTGGAGATTTCGTACGTGGAAGGCACTGGAACTGTGAGTGACTCATGGAGAGAGAGGGGGGGGGGGGGGAAGGAAAGCATCTGGCCTCTGGTCTCCGGACGTTTCCCCCTGGGAAAGGGCTCTGATAATGAGCCGGTGCACGGTGGGAGCACGGAATGAGAGTACATAAAACACACGCTTCCGCGAGCGAGCCCTCGTGATGCGGGGGGTCAGGGAGCCGCCGGGGCGGTTGCTGCTCCGCGCTGCTGGATCGGGGGGGCTCTCAATGGCCTGCTTTGTTTCATCCCCCCTCACGCCCCCCAAATCCACGTAAGATCACACGACTCCCTGCCGCCTTGCTCCCACAGTGCCCAAACCTCACCCCCCCCCCCCCCCTCCCCCTCCACCTAATACCCCTCCGTTTTGACTAGGTTTCACTTGTAAAAGAGGCTTTAAATCGCAGCGTGACATCCAAGTAAAATAAAGGTTAATCAAAGACACACGAAGGGGAACGAGTGCAAACGTATATCGTCGCCGCTGGACAGGAGAGCCACCTTGTTGATCTCGGCGGGAAACACAAATGTTTTTTTCCCTCTCCCTCTGATGAGATTTGAAAGGATTCCAAAATGAAAAGAACAACAAACCTAAAAAAACGTTGTTTTATTTGTTTTTGTTTATTGTGTTTACAAAGCGATGCGTGGGGGGGTTCTGAACGCCGGCGCAAACGTGCGGCAACGTTTTTGACGCTTGCGGTCTCTGGCGGCCGGAAAGTCGGCAAATTCCTGCACCGGGTGTGAAGGGGAATCCATTTACAAGAACGCCTCCCAACTTGTAGTTAGGAAAACAGCTCAGAAATAGCTGTTAGCGGGCGAAGGTGTTGAGTTGTCGAACGGGGATAAACACTGTGTAAAACGCGCTTTGATGCGAGGCCCTTGAAGAATTGCGCTCGACATGTCCCTCTCACCTCGACGCCTTTTAAAGCCGTTCCAGCTCTGATGTTCGAGCCAGAGGTTTATTTACCGAAGGTTTCCTGTCAGAACGTTATTTTTACAGGCCGACGGCCTCGCTTCGCGTTACCGCGCAGGAATCCGCGCTGATACCAATACCCCGGCCGCGGAGGCCGCCCGCATTGTGACGGATGGTGTCGCGCGGATCTGCTCCCCCTTCTCCTCGCTGGTCACGTGATTGGCAGCGCTTACAATGGGGCCTGTGTTACCGCGCTGCGAGCACACTGGGACTTACCTTACAGCCTGAAACTCAAACAAGCCAACAGGCAGTGCCAGCCCCGCCGTGTTTCGGTAAAGGGGAAAGCAGAAACGTTATCTCCTTCCTCCAGTCAAAACAGAAAAGGGATACAGCGCTCCAAACAAAGGCGACCCCGCTCTGAATTGCTGTTTTGTTTGAAAGATGTTTCCCGGATCCGTATCCTTGAAAGGCCTTTTTATTCTCGTCGGTTCGGCACCATAACAACAACAAAAAAAAGAGAAAATCTTTACCGGGCGCACATAACCATTAGTGGTTCTGAATAAAGATGATCAATAAGGGCCTAAATGTACGAACACCTATGAGACGTGATTTGAAATCGATAGAGGGCTGACGGGCTATGAAAGGGGAGCCAAGAGAATGCGCTGCCTGGGAGACGGGGAACTCTTAGCGGCGGGCGCTACATTAAGGCCCGGGCACGCTCGTCGAGATGCTGTCGAGATCAAAATGGAAGCACGGAAATCATTTCGAATGACTCAGTCCCCTGAACGAAGCGTCTTGAAACAGCAGCGAGCGCACGGAGGAGCGGAAAAGGGTTAAGAGAATAGTTCCTCTTACACGCACTACGCCTCCGTTGAACTGCCGAGCGTGCGACTTTGCATTGCAGAAATGAATTAACCTTCCCAAACTTTAGTCCTCGTCTGTGACAGAGCCCATGAATAAAACATACCGGTGGTGGCGTATAAGACAGGGCGCGTTTGTAGGAACTCGCTCGCAGCAGGAAGAATTGTTAAAAAAAAAGCACTAAAAAAATAAAACATTGCATTGTGACTGAATAACTTGACTTCCATTTCCCAATCCGCCGCTTGCTTCTCGTCTCTCGCGGTTGCTCGGGGACGGGGGTGGGTTGGGAATATTAGCAAGCGGGGGGACGTCTCTTCCCGACGGGGAAGCGGTGGCCTAATGGAGTGCAGCCGACTCGATCGCGCTCCACTGGCTTTCGCCGGAGTCTGTGGGCGACCTTTACGAAGCGCGCAGAAAAACGAGACGAACCCGCGGCCAGGGTGAAGGCCCGGGTGGGGTGGACCGGTGTCCACGGGGGCTCCACAATATCGGGACTCCTTTGAAGGTGGCAGCGGAGCTGGGAGCCGGTGCGTAAGTCCCGCGCAGCTGTGAGCGACACAGTTCCGTTAAACAGGATTACGGGGGATTAACTGGGAGCGAACCCGAGAGATGGAGAAAGCACAAACAGTCTTTCGCTGGGAAGAAGGTATCGCTTTTAACTCGTGCTCGGCGCTCAGGGAACACATTAGCCAATGGAAGATAAGGAAAGCTAATGGCACACGAGCATCATTCCCGAAGAGGAGCTGCTTTACAACATAGATCGTCTTCGCGGTCCCAGACTCCCAACGTGCCGACGGCCCATACACGCGCGCCGTCAACGCGATTACGCACGGTCGTCTCGCGACGTAAAGAAATAAATAAACCGGAGATAAGTATTCAAGTGGGCACGCTTTCCGTGTTTCAGCTCGGGCTTCCAGACGTTCTTCACCCCCCGCCGCCGCCGCAGGAATGTTCCGCCACGCGGGACGGGGCACAATGACCGCGTTCCAGTCCTTATCTTTCGCAAGCCCAGCGCAATTCCACAGCTGCTGACGCTCCAGCGGAGGAATGCTTGGCCAGCAAATTCCTACACATACCGACGGGAGCCAACGCAGACACAACCACGTCTACGGCGACACGTTTCCAACGGCGACACGTTTCCAACGGCGCCACCCGCACCGATGACCGTCCCCAGCGCGAAGGCGACCGACATCCGTGAAACAGCGCGCTGGGCCGGCGCGTCACTCAGTGTCAACGGTGACCTGGTTTTTCTCCCAGGGGTTTTTTTTTTTTTTTTTCATTTTTATTTACACTGCGGTATGCATCTTGGCTGAATCTCGGGCATTAAAAACCTCTCGATGTTTCGAGACTCGTTTCTGAGGCCCAGAAGAGAGTCCTCGGCTCGGATGAAGATAACTCACGTGTCCCGCGCTGATTAGACAGAGAGAGAGAAAAGAGAGAGAGAGAGAGAGAGAGAGAGAGAGAGAGAGAGAGAGAGAGAGAGAGAGAGACTGTGCCAAGGCTGAGCTGGAGCTAGCAGGGAGAGACAGCGTGCTGTCATGTGCGCTCTGTAATTATCCTTCAAAAGGAGGCAACGCCAGGCAGTCCCACCAACATGGCTCCATTGGCAATGACAGACAGGCCTCCAGCCCCCTTTCCTTGAAAAGCCAGCCGCCCCAGAGTTTACAGACAGCCAGCCGCCCCAGAGTTTACAGACAGCCGAGAATGTTTTCAAAAAGAATGCATGGGGGGAGTAGTGTACATATAAAAAAAGATCTGTAGAGAAATACACACACACACACACACACACATATATATATATACTGTATGATATGTGGTATCAGTGGTGGTGGCTGGTGAGCTGGGATTAGAGGAGGCTGAAAACAATCAGGGGCAGAATTATTGGCGCCCTTCATAAAAATGAGCAAAAAGGAAACTAGTAATATCATTCCTGAAAACAAGTAATATCATTGCTGAAATAAATTGTAATTTTCCAACATGTGGAAAATATTTTGCTTTATGAAAAATTAAATGTACTTGACCAAAATAACAAATTTTTCACATTTTCATAATTATTGGTACCCCTGTTTTTATTACTTGGTACAGCCTCCCCTAGCAATGATAACAGCACTGAGCTGATTTCTATACTCTTTAATATGGTTGGAGAACATATTTTGAGGGATTGTAAATGGGTTTTGGACTACTCTTCTACACAGAACCTTTCAAGATCCTTCATTTCCTTAGGTTTACTCTTATGGACTTCCCTCTTCAATTCAGACCACATGTTTTCGATAGGGTTTAAGGCCGGAGACTGAGATGGCCATTGCAAAATGTTGATTTTGCTTTCATAGAATCATTTCTGGGATGATTCATGTTTGGGGTCATTATCATGTTGGAAGGTCCACCTACGGCTAAGTCTCAGTTTCCTGGCAGAGGCAACCAGGTTTTTAGCTCAAAATGTTCTGGTACTTTGTGGAATTCATTATGCTATTAATCTTAACAAGAGCCCCTGGACCACTGGCAACAAAACAACCCCAAAGTATCAAACCCCCCAAAAAGCGTCTGCTAAATAGCATATTGTCACCTTCTTAAAATAATGGCCCAAGTCATTTTTTGAGGAAAATGATTTTTTGGCCTAAGTCATCTCTTCATGATGCTGGCCACCTCTGGTAAAATTGCCTACATCCTTAATTGAAAAGATTGTGCTGTTCCTACCCCGGTCGTATAATGGCCTACGTCAAGAGTGTGACTTAGGCCGTTATATTTTACAAGCTTTCAAGATGGCGGCTGCTTCAAGAAGCAAGAAAAACTGTCTCCTGAGTCTCTGTGTGTTCCGCTAGCGTTTTAAACTGTTTGTGGCTGACCCTTCCCCATGGTCTGTCACAGTAGTGGGAATAAAAGAAGTGCACTGTTTTGCCTAAATCACTTACTCTAGTCAGGTTTAAAATTGCCTAAGTCACAACGGCATGTTCGTAAATTGGCCTAAGTAATCCAATCCTCTTATGTTACATAATTGACAGACAGCGTTATTTGTATGTCAATAGTCATATATTGTCATAACCTTTTTGTGTGAAATGATTAATAAATATCATATATTCTATATTTGGTTCAGTTTATTCTGTTTTTTGAAAAACTTGAAAATATGCCATTATTTTAAGAAGGTGACGATATATAAAGCATCAATGATCCTTCACCATATTTGACAGTAGGTATGAAGTGCTTTTCGTTGTACCATAGCACCCAGTTCCACTCATAGTTCCAATGACGTTTGGCAAACTGCAGACGCTTGAATTTGTTGGTTGCTCTGAGTAAGGGTGCAACACAGCCAATGTGTGTTTTTTTTACACAGCCTAATTCTGGACCTGACTGTACCTGTAAACCAACCATTAGTCTCAACCTATTTTCATTTTTTTTGATGAAATAACAAACATGCCAATTAACTGAATAATCTGTCAGAGAGTAATCACAGAGCTTCCTCTTAATTGTGTCTCTCTTTGTAGCAATCTCTTTCTTCACATCATGTTAGAGAATGTAAATGACACGAAGGGTTTAATTTAGTCAAAAATCATTTAAACTTAATAATTTCAAAGAATAGGCTTTTAACTTAAATCATGTTAACTGTAGAGCACTAGCTATGAGCAATGACCAATAAGGCCTAGCAAGCAAACTTCAGCCTTAAACTGCCTGATCTGCACTGATCAGATTAATGGATATTTACAATGTCAATATGGAGTTTGTACCCGCATAACAAAGAGTACATTTTTCCAGAAGTTCAGATAACCTATAGATATAACAAAATGCTATCACAAAATACAATTTGGAAGCTATACCTATTGGTAATGACTATTCAGCTGATCAACTGTTGGATTGATAGTCGAGTAATGTAAGAGGAAACATGGTGAGAGTAATTGTCTGTTTAAGCCTGTATTTCAAGCCGACGAATCGCGACTGATTCCATCGCTACTATATATATATACTGTATTTACCTATGTAAGGTGTAATATACACACTGTATATATGCTGTAATGCATTGGGCAGATCCATCCACTGAGGATCAGTTGACAGTTTTAAACATTCACATTTTCAACTGGTGAGACATGCTAAATCACGCTAATCTCCATGAAATATTGTTCATCATCAGCTCCTATTCTCCATACGTAGCTCTGGGGTTCTAAGCTGCTCTAAGTTGTCCATATATTTTGTCACACTTATGATAAAGTAGTACATTAAACGCCTGCTAAAAACATGAAATGCGACATGCAAGGGATAAATTCTTAATATGAGGCAAAATACGTGTAACGTCAGTAATAGCTGTTAGATGTATAAATCCATGCATATATAGTAGAATGCGCTCAATAGCGTACACACTACAGCCTATGCATGTGTTTTTAAAAATATGATAGCAGCAATAATGTATGTACAGTAGCAAAAGAGTTTGCACCTTTGATAAAGACGAGCAAATAAGGCTGGATAAAATGAACAATACAGATAATGACTTGTAAAATGAATGAGCTCAAAAAATGCTAAAATTATATTATTTTATACTAATGCAATTACTCTGAGAAAAAGGGCATAAAATGTTTTTTGAGCATAAAATACCACCATCACCAGTTTTTGAGCATACAATATAGCTCATTACCTGCCTTGTATATTTTTTACCACCTTCTTTGCTCTTCATCATCAATGGTGTGAATAATTTTTGAGGGTACTGTATTTGTCGTTGTAATTTTATGATTATTATGATTATTATTATGATTATATTACATAAAAACTCAACGAATTGGCTGAATCGGGCAGGGTTTGCACCTGTGTCTCTTCCCCTCCACAGCTCAGCACCTCGGATACGATCAGGTACGGAGACGGGAGGGCGCGTAGGAGTCCTTGCAGGACGACCTTGTAGGCGTGCAGGAGGCGAGGCTGCCTGCACCTGAACAGATACGAGCGCTGAGCGCCCACTGGAGACCAATGGGCCCTGCATCCAGGGTCTGCATTGATCCGGCGCTCACACAACGCGAGGAACACAATCTCTCAATATTGACACCGGCTAGCTGCTCTTTCACAGGCCGTCTGCAGGGCACTTTGTCTTGTCGTCCGGCTGCAGCAAGAAATGGATACATTTCAGAAAAGGAAGAAAAGAAAGGAGAAAGAGAGAGAGAGAGAGAGAGAGAGAGAGAGAGAGAGAGAGAGAGGGGGAGAGAGAGAGAGAGACAGAGAGACAGAGAGACAGAGAGACAGAGAGAGAGAGAGAGAGAGAGAGAGAGAGAGAGAGAGAGGGAGAGAAAGAGGGGGAGGGAGGGGAGAGAGAGAGAGGGGAGAGAGAGAGAGAGAGAGAGAGAGAGAGAGAGAGAGAGAGAGAGAGAGAGAGAGAGAGAGAGAGAGAGAGAGAGAGAGAGAGAGAGAGAGAGAGAGAGAGAGGAGAGAGACAGACTTCCTGGCACTGCCAAGCCTCAGCGAGGCTCTGTCATTGCTGCGCTGTATCGGCGTTACAGTAATGACTGTTTTATTTGGTATTCATCGATCTTAAAGGCTCGTGAGATGAGTCGACGCTCATGAAAGGGAGTCCCGTTTAAAATCGCCGATAAGAGAGTGAAATAAACCGCACAAGTGCTTATCTGAGGAGACGCATCCTACTCACGTTCCCTTAGCCCAAATCCCCTCGTCCACATCTGCTACGCACAAAGGAACTTTGGTGTTCCTACACGATGGGCTGATCGAAAGTCTGAAACGACCGAACGTTCGAATGATTGAAATTGAAAGCATTCTGAACTCACCTAACGCTGGAGCGCGCTTTGAGGTCTGAGAAGTGCCGCTCGGCGGTGAATTCAAGCCAAGTGTATCTCAACGCTTGCACAACAGCAACAGGTAAAGGCGCACTGCCAGAGACAAAAAACTTTCCCCCGCTCCATGTGTTTACCACATGAGAGGCCTTTACCTCTACACAGAGAAACCCAGACGTGCCAAGTTATGCACGAGACCGAGGGCAAGAGCGACGCGGGGAAACAAAGCGACTACAATGGGTCTGATACGGTTTCATTACGTGCATTCGAGAACCTGATATCATTATTAGGCTGAATTATTAGGCTGAATTAGCGCAAGGAGGGTTCTGCTTCATTCAAGATTTTTGATGACTCCAAGCTCAGACTCGAGGGTTTCTTCCGACTCTGAACTCTGGAGTTATGTGTCTCTGTTCTCTGACTGTTTAAAAAAAAAGGGGACTTTGTTCGGGAGGGTTAAGTGCCGAGCAGTTTGATTCTTGAGCACTCTTCAACATTGTGCTATCGTGGGCACGCATTCTGTTATCTTGTGAGAGTTCCCAAATTAAATATGCTCAGAGGACATTATTATTATCACTCTGAGAGCAAAGACACTGTCATCTCATAGATACGACCTCCTTGTATCGAGACTAGTCTTAAAGACAAGAAGGAGTCTCGAGATAAAGAGCACATGGGGCGAGCCACAAAACGAGTGTCACAGTAAGGCTTCACTGTACTGTGTTTCTGTTTTATATAATGTCATTATCCATTTCATGGAGCTGAGGCTCTTATCCCAGCCAATTTACCTACTGGAGCTTACGTATATTATACAGGTAGTGGTCGCATAATGGTGTGGGCTGCATTCTTGCTGGTATGGTTTGGGTGCACTCATGCCCTTAAACGGCAAAGTTGATGTTAATTAGGGGTACTGAGTGATCGTCTTCACCACATGTTATAGCGTTTCCTTCCAAAACACTGATGTCATCCACATGTCCTGGCCTTCTCGGACACCAGATCTGAACCCAATCAGGCATTTGTGGGATGTCGTGGAACGACACCTGAGACAATGTTTTCCACTTCATTTACATTTTACATTTTAGGCATTTTAGCAGGCGCTCTTATCCAGAGCAACTTACGCAGTTTGCATTTCTTTACATACAATCCATTTGTACAGCTGGATATTTTACTGAAGCAATTCAGGTTAAGTACCTTGCTCAAGGGTGCAACGGCAGTGTCTCCACCTGGGGATCAAACCTGCAACCTGTCGTTACAAGCCCAGTTCCTTAAGTTCAAGGTTCAAGGTTTCAAGGTTCAAGGTTTTTTATTGTCAGTCACAGATTATACAAGTATAACTTAACCATTATCTTAACTTAACCATTACGCTAACATTTCCATCAACTAAGCCAGCTTCCCTAACCTACCTACTACACTGCCGCCTGTGTTACACATAGCGGCTTCCATTTTGTCTTCAGTGCCTGTGTATGATATCCCTGTACAGCCAGGGATTCACTGAAGACATCTCGGTCCAGCACCTACCGCGGGAGTCCAAACTCAGTGCCCAGGATTCAAACCTGCAGCCCCTTGACTACAAGCCCATTTCCCCAAACCACCACGCACTGCCGATTATACTGTACGCTTTGGTATGAAACATTCTGTACTCTACCAGGTACACTCAGGACAAAATCTGCAGCGCCTTTGCCCAGGAGCACTCCCTATAAAACAAACAGGGGCATACATAACGCCGGGCGGCTGATTTTAAAAAACATTTGAGGGAGACCGACTTTATAGACAGGCGGGGAGCGGTGGAAAAACGAGAAATTCTGAGCTCCCTGAGAGCGGCTCGCACAGAAAACTTGACAGGCGTCTGCCTCCATTTTTGTTTTCGCAGGTACGAGCGTTGGAAAAGTCTCTCCGGAGAAGCCAAATTATTTGCAGACCAAAGGACGGGGGGACGGGGGGTGGGGGGCGGGGGTGGGGGACGGGGAAATAATGTCCCATGCTGTGCTGCTCTACTTTTATTTAACAGCCCCTCTGCCTGTTGCCAGGGTAATGGGTGGCGGAGGACGAGGGAGCGGAGCCTTTTGATTGGGCCTCCTCGGCATCCCTTACCTTGTACGGCTCCCCGAACAGATTAAAGCCGGAGGAGAACAAGTCTTCGTCCCGCGGCACTTCCTGTGTCCTCCTCTCCCACTCTTTCTTCTTCAGCGCACTGCGGTCCTGCTCGTAATGACTGCGGAGACAAGGGGGGGAAGGGAGGGGGGGGACAGGGGGGACAGAACGTAAGGATGATTCCAGTTGGCATGCGAGAAATAAATGCCGGGGTCCCTGCCTGGAAAAGATTTAAAGGACACCCTTATCTCGCTAATAGGCGCAAGCTGACACTGAGCAGATGAAGGATACGCCGGGGCGGCGGATAAAACAACCGCGTCGGCGCTTAAATACTTTGTTGTGGAAAACCGGCGGAGAACCTGCGAGGGTCGCGTCACCAAACGAGACGGGGAACACAACGCGGCGGTGGCATCGGTTGAGAGGACGGGGCGCGTTCCAGACGGGAGGCCGAGATTTCATTTTATCGCTTTGCTTTAACTTTTGAGCAAAAGGACTTAAGCACTGGTTGCGTTTCTCCTAATGATGGCGCTCTGCGTTTTCCCTCCTTTTCGGAGACAGCCGTCCCCGCAATGCTGCGTCGGAAAGGGTAACGCTCTACTTGAATTCGATACCCTGTGCATGAGGACCAATTGCATTGCAATTACATTTAGTTAGATGTATTGTATAGTTAGTTATTGCCAAGCAATGCCGCTAACCGCTAATGGGACCACGGGCCTGGTTAAGATTTTTTTTAAAAAATTAATTGATCCAAAGAAACAGTTTTAAGTCAAATAGTAAAATCACATGAATTTAAATATTGATATAAGCTAATTTATCATTTCAAGAGAAAGAACTAGAACATTTGAGTTTGAGGTTTCATATCAGCGCACCCTGCATTCCTGACACACAGCTACAGAGTTCTCATGTTCTCAGTTCCACAGAAGCATCAGGTCCTCACAGTCCTGCTCAGAGAGAGTATCAACTTCACAGGACATGTTTTCTTTCTGTGTGTGTGTGTGTGTGTGTGTGTGTGTGTGTGTGTGTGTGTGTGTGTGTGTGTGTGTGGGGGAGCGAATCAGTCCCTGGAGCCTAATCCAAAATGTGTACTCTGGGTGTTTCCCAGACTGTGCGGTCCAGAGACGGTCGACCGGACCGCACTCAAAGCCTCGCTCAGCTAACGTCAGAGGGAGTAGCACCTCCGTGCGAAAAAAAGCCCCTCCGGACAAGACCAGCCCGACCCCGAGCCGAAACCCCTCTCACCTACACGATGACCCACTTCCCCCCCTCCGCCTCTGGGTCTCCGGCCTACCGCAGGCTTCCCCCTGTGGGGGCCAGGGTGAGGGGCCAGTGCAGCCGGGGGTGGGAGGGCCGGGGATCCAGGAGTCGGGATGACAAACACGAGGGATGTGTGTTATTGTGTGGTCATCCACGGAATAAACCGCAGAGAGTCTGGCGGAGCAGAGCCGGACTGTTTTATGTAGTATTAAAAATGTACCCCGGGGTTTAGACAAAGGCCAGAGAGCCTTGTGTGCTCCTGCTACATTCTGCCTTCGCACAGCTGCTACAGCGACCGCAACCTGCCCACGCTCAGCCACAAAACATGGACTAAACATGCTACGATGCACAGCGGCTTCCCTGGTTAACAGCTCTTCAAGCGTATTACAGCAAATATGTCCTTTCTAATGTATTAGCCTTATGAAAATATAACTACGTGTACCGCTATACATTACAAGCAACAACAAAAAAAAAGATTACCGTATGTACTTCCTATAATATTATTCTCCAGGTAAAGACTGATAAGGGCTGAAAAATGAACGCCGCAATGAAATACCTTAATATTCTCCCAGGAACATAATCTCTTCGTAGGTAAAGTATCGCTCTCTGTTTACGAAAGCACTTAAAAGCCACCGAGGACCATTCTCTGAGAAATGATCATTAGTTTACCTTGCCGTGGTCTTCCAAACACGTGAATATAATTGGGAGCTTGATTTCAGGGTTTCTGGAAAAGTAAGATAAGTAACCCGAAACCGAACACACGGGGAAAGGGCTTAACGCACCAAGGACACATTAAGTCAAAGAACCCGCGAAAACAAATGCTTATTATGCACGGCGCGTCCCACCAATGCACTTTCCCTGGGTTTCCATTTCTCACGGAACAATCCTGGAAGCGTTTGCGAGTCCACGTGCCCACGGCCGCGGCGGAATGTGTGCTGTGGAAGCAGAACAAGGCCCCGCGCTGAGATCTATCACTGCAGAACAATAAGGAGCTGTCCTGCAATTGGCCGTGATAGATAGGGGACAGAGACGGAGAGAGGGAATCAGTTTGCTTTCAATCTGCCCTCGCTCTGGGCAAACACACCTCCGGGCCTTTTTGCCTTTTCCCAAGCATTTAATCCATCAGCAAATTATTTCGGAAAGGAGGGAACCGGGGGAAGAAAAACAAGGCGCCGGTCGGAGAGCGACAGGCGATTCCTTTAATGGGAAGGAAAGCAACGGAGGTAGAGAGAGAGAGACACAGAGAGAGAGAGAGAGAGAGAGAGAGGAATAAATACGGGTGAGATTGACGGCAGGGTCCTCGCAGTAATGACAGCAAGATGTCAGTTATCTTTATGTCGGCTCGCTTTGCGCACCTGACAGGGCGCTCTGACAGCTCGGTAGATCAAATTTACAGCTGTCACGCGCCTCGCCGAAACAGTGACTTCCCCTGACACCGAATTACTTCCTTAATGCAATGGTGTTTGGGTGGGGGGGGGGGTGCCAGTGTTTTGGGGCGGGGGGGGAGGGGGACTGATAATTAAGACAGCGAAGGGAGATAAGTTAACAAAATTCCTCAAGGTGAGTCTCCGAGAGTCACGTGATGCAGGGATGCATCCTCCGCATCGGGGATGTTTCCTCGCTTCCATCTCGCAGCCTGTTTGTTCCCCCACACCCCCCCCCCCCCCTTTCCCTCATCGCCTGTGTTTCTGAATCCGTTAATTAGATAGCAAATTCCAGATGACAATATGAATAGCAGATTGCGGGTTCCACTGATGCTATCGCGCCTAAAAAATGTGGCATTTGCAGTTATTTTTCCCCTCCCTCTTCTCTTTGCACCCTGTCTCCCCCCCCCCTCCCTCCCCTCCCCTCCTCCCCCCACCCCTTCCCTTCCCCCTCCTCTTCCCAATATAACATAAAAAAAAGCTAATAGTGATATCTGCGGCAAACCGAATGAATTTAATCTCCACTGAGCTCCACTGCACGTGGAAGATAACCAAATAGACCACTCTTCCTCTCGCGCCTTCGCCTGCTACCCCCGCGCGGCGAGCGGCCCGCGCTGAAAGCGTCGCGTAGCGAGCGGGTAACGAGCGGGAGCCCGGAAACCGTTATTAGAATTTAACAGCCAACAACAGCGGCTGATTTCTGATTTAAACAGCAATTATTAATTTGAAGCACCGGCTAATTAAAACTACAGCTACGCATTTAGCCCCTTGTTACAATTATTTCGACGGTTTATAATTATAAGGGCCCGCTTATCTACTCTATTAAAGGCTGGGAAGGCGGAGGTGGGAATCTCTGGTTAATGCACAATTTCTCACAGGGGGGACAGGAGCGATGATCGGATGATTGGTGCGTGCTCCAGGGGACGGCCGCGCCGAGTGGGCAGACGGTTTTGCGGCAGTCAATCGGCGAGACCGGGGACCGGGCGGTGAGCAGCGGCGCGGGGCTTAGAAGCCGGAGTCAGAGTCGCAATTCCATTACTCCTTTCTCGCACGCTTTAATTGTCTGGTAATCGGAACGTCGCTCAACAAACGTGGAAAAACAAACTCACAATGTCCTTACTCTTTCCAGTCTGCATCACGGTCTCCTACGAGGGCCACGACAGGAAAGCCAAAGTCCCTCCGGACAGTGCCTATAATTGAAGAGGTGATATTTGCGTAACGTGTAGGAAACGGAGCTCTTGGCGGCTGAGAGGGATGCTTTCCCGTAGCTGGCGGCTCACCGCCGCGCTGATGATGTCATTGTAACTAAGGCGGCCGAGCACGGAGCTGACGCTTTCAGTCAGCGGGGAAGAGCAGGGCCGCCATCAGCACATTTGCGAACGGAGCCTTTGACGAGGCGTAAAGTGCACATCCCGTACACATCAGCTCAACTGTATTTACAACCCACTTGGTACCTTTGAGCGGAGACGGAAGATTTCTGCTGATCGTTTCCAGTTTCCTCGCACAGACTTATGCTGTAGAGACAGCTCGGAGTGTCCGTAGTCTAGTCACACTATCGGCAGTGGGGCGGTGGTGGGGCGGGGGGTAGGTAGGGTTGGTTGTGCTGAGCTGATGGAAGCATGCTTTGGAAGCAACCTTCAGTCATTAAGGCGGCAGTGTAGTGTAATGGTTAGGGAGCTGGGCTTGGAACTCAGAAGTCGCTGGTTCAATTCCCAGGTGGAGCACTGCCGTTGTACCCTGGAGCAAGGTACTTAACCTGAATTGCTTCAGTAAAATATCCAGCTGTATAAAGATTGTATGTAAAGAAATGTAAACTGTGTAAAATGTAAAATGTAGATATCGTTTCATACGTATCAGGTACTGTATGTTTGACTCCTGTCCCACTATAATCTGCAATCAATAAAACGATTGACTGAGCTGTCTCCTAGTTGCTTCAGAGGCAGTGATTTCTATGCTACAGATGAACTTACAGGCGGGCCTGGTGCCATTCTGTGGCGCACTGGGCCCGTAAGTGGAGCGCTCTGGTCCAGCTGGTCGGGTCCGGTCCGGTCCGCGTGGCGTCAGCAGCGCTCCCAGAGCTCTTTGTGCGAGTCGGGTTGAGAGCCACTCAGCTGTGTGGCAGTGCCGGGGAGTGTAGCGCCGCAGACCGCAGCTGTGACACACAGCCCAGACGCCTGCACGCCTGCCTCGCCGGCCCATCTGTTCCTCCTCCTCGTCCGGAGACTCTTTCAAGCCCCACTTCAACTTGTGCTGAGCCACAGACTGCTCCCTCCTGCGCACGTGTGTGTGTGTGTGTGTGTGTGTGTGTGTGTGTGTGTGTGTGTGTGTGTGTGTGTGTGTGTGTGTGTGCATGTAAGTGCATGTGTGTCTGTGTCTATGTGTGTATGGGTGTGTGTGTGTGTGTGTGTGTGTGTGTGTGTGTGTCTGTGTCTATGTGTGTATGGGTGTGTGTACGTGTGTATGTAAGTGTTTGTGTATGCGTGTATGTGTGTATGTGTGTGTTTGTGTGTGAGTGTGTACATGTGTGTGTGTGTCCGTGTATGTGTGTGTGTCCGTGTATGTGCATGTCTGTGTGTGTGTGTAAGTGTGTGTATGAGTGTATGTGTACGTGGGTGCTTGTGCGCGCGTGCGTGTGTGTGTGTGTGTGTGTGTGCATGCGTGTATAATATATGCGTGTGTATCACTGATGACACAGTGACTCATGTATACATAAGGAGGTACTATTGTATGTGTTTACAATTTCCGTCACGGTTCTGTAATTGGTATAATCGACGTACAGTAGTGCGTTAGTGATGTTGCACATACACTCGATCATGTTGTTCCCATGTCCGTGTCACTGTTGCTCATATAACTCATGTGGATTCACTTATGCTCTTTTGCGTAGTAAATCCCTCCGTCTGCTAAATTAACGCAATGTAATATAACGTAATGCAACGCATACTTCAGGACCACGGCATATGACCCTATTGATACCAATTTATAAAACTGACACATTTAAACTGCGCACACAACAAAAATGTCGCTATAATTCTTTCAATTACATCGTCGCATCGCAAGGACCGTGAATGCACACAGCGCCGGGGGAGAGTGAGGATCTTCAGAAGACGAGGCCGTTGAGCAAAGTCGCTGTGTCTAAACAGAAGAGTCCCTCAGATTAATGAGTTTCACTGGCAGTAATTGCCAGGTGCCAGGTTATCAAACTCCTCACTTGACACCAGCACCTTGGGGATTTGTTCTCCTTCGACAGGGGGGCCTTTGTTTGCATTCACACTCCTAATGATTCTGATTGCCTCTGCACCACTTCTCCTCGGGAGCCTGGTACCTCTACCTGTCTCTCTCGCTCTCTCTATCTCCTTCTCCCTACCTCATTAAAGCCAGGCTGAAATGACACCTCATTACGTAGTCTTACCAAAGCAGCGTTATATGTACCAAAGAACATATAACATTCACTTTTATATTTATAAAATAATAATGTATTACTAATTGTATGTATGTATTTACAAACATATTCAAGCGTGCATTGTTCCGTTTCCATTATTGCTCGCAACATGGGGGAAAAAATGGTACTGCTGTGATCTTTGTACCCAACACCGATTGTTTCTCGATGTGGAGTACAGCGACCAGTACAGCCCATGATTAAATACAGTGACCAATTAGGAAGAATTCCTGGGACTGCGATACATCTCAAATGTCATGTTGTGAATATTTTAAGAGGTAACCCGGGATATTTTTTTCTCCCCAGCACTTGACCCAATTCAGTAAGCAGAACTCACGACATGCTGAAACATCCACTAACTGTTCAACCCCCATCCCCCCCATCCCCCCATCCCCCTCGCCCCCTACCAGACGGTTTGAGAAATAGACGCGGAAAACAGGAAAAACAACTGACCTCATTGGACCGGCGCTGGCCTCGTGCGCAATGCCATCAGTCACCTCACGGATAGGTACTGTACGACCAACTTAGGTCATTTCAAAAATGTTAGAGAGGTAATTACACAAAGTTCAAACAAAGGTGTGTGTGTGGGGGGGAGGGAGGGGGTAATTTGTGTGGTAATTAAAATTAAAATAGTGCCACGTTCCACGCTTGAACATAGCATATAGCACTCAGCCAACGATGTAATAAGCAGAAGGATTTATGGCTGCCGCATGTCCATTACCCTTTTAATGGTCCTGTGCGGCACGTTTCACTCCCTCCTCTGCTCTCCGTGCGTTTCATATCTCACGCGCACATAAAACACTCACTCCGAACGCTTTCAGACGCTTCAAAACGGCTGCTAAAACCAGAATAGTGCGTACACCCTACTTTCATTTTTTTTCCATTCTCTCAGTAGTTTCAACGAGCTAAGCATTTAAACAGCGGGCGAAATATTAACTATCTGTCCTACCTACTCTGTTTGGGATAAACAAGCGAGAGTAGATAGAAGAAAAAGAAATGTTGTTTTGGGACAAAGAAGCGAGGCGTTCTATTACCTTAAAAATGTGGGATTATTTTCAGATGCATAGAGAGGACTGTGATGGATTCTCCACCACGCACTCGCTGCTGGGTTAAATTAAATGCATGCATTTCCTTTCTTAGTATGGGCTTGTTACATCCTAAATAAATCCACTGATGGCGAATAAATCATCCGCCTAGCCTGCTGCGGTTTGTGCACCCTCCCCCCCCAGCAGCAAAGGGCTTTTTAACCCGTAGCTCTCTCTAATTATCGGTGGCCTACTCTTCATTTGCGGGAGAATATCATTTGCGTGTGTTTGATGGAGATGGAGGAGGACGGGGAATGTCAGGGATTTAACCATGTGCATTTAAGATGTCAGCACACTGTAAATAACATCTCCCACCCACATAACGACACAACTGCATTATAACGTATAGATCCGTGTGAATCTGCCCCTATTAAAAATTAAAGGCACCGATCAGTCGTCTAAAAATCAAACCCGTGATGATATAGGCCACCATATTATAGGGTATTTCCTGAAGGTTGAATTACCCGAATAGCTATAATTTGCCGTGTTGTGTATGTGTTAAAACACATAAAAAGGTGCCCAGGGGCTTAAATCCGAGCCGCCTATTTGAGTGATGTTAATCCACAGTTAATTTGACGCCGTTGATCCTAAATGAATGTTATTATTGCGCATAGTCAAAATTACTAGCTCATAAATCCATATTTATTTTCGAAATTTCATTCAGCTTGATGTAGGATTTATAAATCAGCTGTCTTTGTTAAAGTTTCATTTTAATCTTTGGGGGTGGGGTGGGGCGGGGGTGGGGGGAAATTACTTTGAGAATGTTACCGAATGCAACAAATGAGCAGAACTGCTTCATCAAATCTCACACGCAAACGGAGTGTTCGCTTAATCTCCGCTCTTAGCCCTCAATTTTAATCGATTGGAACAACAATTTAAAAACGGTCACATTTCAAAGAAACTTTGAACGAACGGCATCCATGCCCTTAATCAGATCCCATTGTTCACATTTGCATCGCAATGACACTGCCACTGATGGACAGCAGATTGCGTCGACAGACGAAGAATCCTAATCACTCTGTTTTCAGTGGGAGCCCCCCGCTGTTTAGTAAGATTGGAGTGATTGTCCGTTTAAAACGTGCTTAATAAATACACGTTCCTCCAAGAGCACACGGGCCATATTGTCGACGCACGTCAGCAATCAAGTGCTTCCGCGATGTAAACGGACACTGGGGATGGGTTTAACAAGTGCGGGATCCCTCCGCGCCACACAACGACAGCGGCTCCGCGCGACAAGGCAGCATGTTAATTAGACCGCACACCTTAAGTGACTTCCGGAATCACGGGCAGCGGCAATAAACGCGGCCCAAGCAAACAGGCGCGTGGTTTTATCCACCGTCGATTAAGATAGGGTCCTACTTGGTGTCATGGCGTAATTTCCCGCGCCAGGTTAAACGGAGAACAGCATCACCAGTGCAATAATAATAATAATTTTTATTTTTTTTTTTTTATCATGTCTATATGGCTAGGGTGACCTCACCAGCCACTCATCTGCATGCTGGACACACTAAAATACGCTGCTTTAAAAAAAGCTTGCGATTAAAAAAGAGTGGGATCAACTCTCACAATGAAACTCTTCATGAAACTAACATGGCTGCTCCCATCGGTAAAGAAAGGAGAAGGCAGGATGTCTCTTCGAGGGCAGCAGTGGCGGGGTTAACTAAGGCTACTGCCTTCAATCGGAAATGCTTGTCAATAGAAAAAAACAGATACAAGACCCAGGTCTACCATCACATTTGATTTCCTCACACAATAAAAGGCCCAAATTAGATTAATCTCAGAAAAAAACCACACAATGCCACAATCTTCACACTTGTATAACACATAATTAGCATTCACTTTCTTGCCGCGTGCTATTGTCACAGACAGAAAATACTACAAGTTGTACCCTGAATTTATATAAAATGCATTTTTTCATTGTTCACATTCCCAACCAATGCAATTCCAGACTGCACTCCCATGATAATACTATAATTAGAAGCCCTAAGACAGGGAGGAATGCTTGCAAGGGCTTCTAACAAGGAGGTTGCAAGCTCAATTCCCAGGAGCGGCACTCCTCGTTGTACCCATGACTCGATCTGTACATCGCCCAGCTGTTTCAATGTTTTTTTCATTTTTAAAATGAAAAAGATGCACAATGAACAGTATGTTTATTTTTTTAAAGCCATGCAACAAAATACGGGCATCTGCTGAGCATGTAAACAATGGAATGCAAATAAAGAGTGTCAGGGAATATTGGGTAACGTGAAAACATTTTTTTAAAAGAGAGAATGCTCTCTTGAAGAGCAACTACAACAATAATTGCGAATCATCTTATGAAACCTAGACCTTTTCATTTCCTGTGGAAGTAATGCAACAGCTTACACTCATTTCCAGCAAACCACAGAATGTGTGTAAAGGTAAATCAGTCGCCGGAAAAAGGTTTGCATGCTCCGCTTCACGCGCTTCCCCCATGTGACCACATTCTGATCTCTCATTGGGTGTTCTCCGGCTAAACGCGGGCGGCTAACAATCCTTATTCGGCCTCAGAGGCATGAACAGAGACCCTCAGCTTTCATTTGAAATCAACCGAAGGAAAGAATACCCATGTTTCCCTTACGAAAATAAATTAATGTAAAAACATCACGCTATTACAGTGTCACAAACCCCTATGCAGGTTTATATCTATTTAATGCGGCCTGCTATATATATAGCTATAAGACAACTTGTGTAAATGTGAGCAAAACTAGCTCACTACCTCGTGACAAACTGCTTACATTTAAACGACTTGGATGAGGTAACGGGCAACAAATCTAGAAGAAACTGAAATATTTATGCCCCTCGTCAAACACGGGGATGATGGCGGAGTAGGAGATGTTGATGTCATTGGCAGGCTGCGGTTCGAAGACAACGCCGCTCTGACACCATCAAACCCCCGTTCGAGCGCGAGGAACAGAGCGACATCGGCGAGCCTAAATCAGAACAAAGTTATGGTTCCATCAAAGCAGGCGAGGTAGTGCGCTCCCGCAAATGAGATGCGCAAACCCGGCCCGGGAAGCAGAGTGATTCTGCCTCTTCCTCATCAATCAGCTGCTGCCATTCCCACGAGAATGCAAAAACATGGAGGGGGGGGGGGGGGGTCCAGGCCGAGGACACCTTTCCTCCGTCTTTTCTCCCCTCCTTCCCCTGCCTCGAGAATCCGTTAACGTGACTCCCCTCGCGCAAACCCACGGGGGTCTAATGGGGAGGAAAGAGAGGGGGCGAAAAGAGATGTCAACAGCTACAAGGTTTTTTCGGCTTTTCTCTCCCGGCCGCAGAGTGTATTGATTATACGCAGCACTTCTGCCACACGCATTCTCTCTCTCCCCCCGTCTCTCTCGCTCCGCACAATGCGTCGGGCTTCTCCACGGCCGCCCGTGACAGAGCGCGCCGCGCCGGCTTAAAGGCTGGGCCCGGGGTAATCAGGGGCTTTGAGGAGGAGATGGCGCCAAAGCCTTTGAGGAGGGGGGTTACCGCCGATCGCCTCGGCTGATGATGTCGATTTTTTTTTTTTTTTTTGCAGTCCCCGGAGAGAGGCCAGGCACCGGAAAAAAATAGATATCGCCTCTCCGCCAGCAGGGGCTGCCACCAGCCTCTTATACTAGTCTAAAGGCTCGTATCCGGAGGAATAAGTATGCTCAGGGTGTGCGGCCATTTTTCACGTCAGTATCGGCGGGCTCGTAAAGATCCTGGCAGTGCGTGAACGGGGCAGATAAAACGGGGAAATAAATAAATAAATGAACGAAGCATGTTTATTCATTGGATTGCACGCAATGCCCTTTTGGGACCGTAGTTAAATGGACAATCAGGAGAAAGCGTGGGTGTTTATTTTGGGTAATAAAAACCCGAGGCCTGGCAATCCCGATCGCGGCGTTGATAAGCGCCGTGATGGGGTTTTAAGCGCTGGATTGTAAGTAGGCCCACTCGACAACGTTCAATAGGCAAACATTTTTAAATGCGTAATCAGGAGAGCGGATGCATCGGGGGACTATTGACCCGAATGCCCGTGCGCGAGTCCAGCGTGGTTCCTGATCGAGGAGCGGGGAGACGCTCGGTTGACGGGCCTAACACACTTGAGCAGCGTGCTTGACAGGACGAGGGGGTCAGCCAGGGGGAAGGGGAGCTTATCTTCACGCGGAAGGCTCAAAAACACGAGTCAAAACCAGCGCGCGTGCTAATCTCACCTCGTCGAAGACAGGCCGTTTCGGAGCTGGCTCGCCACAAAAGGGGCCGTGTTTGAACAGAACATTCCTGGCGAACCGGCGGCTCTGAAGGAACATCAATCAAGGTGGCAGGGTCTGTGTTTTTCTGGGTGGTTGAAGCTGAAGCTGAAGCTGAAGGTGAAGCTGAAAGCGTTCGCGTGGCTGCCTCACGGTGGACCGACCGAGGCTTTGTTGTGCCGGAAATGAGGGTGCGCTTCGGATGAGATTGCTGTAACACGTCTCCCAGCAAGGCGATCCGTTTCTCCTTTCTCCCTTTCCCTTCATCTGGGTATGGATCCCGCTGACTGGGATCGGCTGAAATGCTGTCAATCCACAGGGTACATTTGGTTGGAGGCATCATAAGCCATCGCACTGGGGGTCAAGCGAGAGTGAAAGCGTCACACTCACACCACTCTATGCACCGGGTCAAAATAGCACGGTTGATTATAAGACTTTGGTAAGACTTTAGATTGTGGTGCAGTTATAAATGCTTAATATAGTATTAATAACAGCATGAGACACAATTAAGTAATACATTGTTGATGGTTAGTCAACAGTAATACATGTTAATAAAGATGTTATTAAGAGGGAGGCCAGGGTGGCCAGGCTGAGAAAGCCTCCCACAATGTTACAACATTTACTGTTGAGATGGAAGTATATAAAACATAACAGTTAACACTTTGTTGTACGTCGCTCTGGATAAGAGCGTCTGCCAAATGCCTGTAATGTAATGTAATGTAATGTAACAGCAGTACCTATTGTAACCTTGAGTGCAACCTGCAAATCATATTTATTCAAATGTATTAATGTTGGACTAAATGCAACAATGTATTTTTAATTATAGTGCAGTTATTAATGCATTATTAAACATGAATAACTACACCATAATCAAATATTTTTGGTATCGATGTCTGTTTATCATTGGACTGTGTACATTCTCACGCACACTCTTCAAAGCAAGGTTCGCCATGTTCCTAGGACTTCCTGTTCCTCTGAGAAAGGTCAAAAGGAATCAGACAACCAAAGCGTTCAGAAACAAGAAGCGTAAACCTCAGGATTACTAGAAAGAGATATTTAGCAGACCACAGCTGAGCTGCCAAATTACTTTGAACAATTTTTAGACAGGTGGACGCAGGATTTGGGAAACTGTCCACCGCTCTTACAAAAACCTTGTAAGAAAGTGTGAATCACTGCGTGTTGACGCTTGTTTATTTTAGTGCTGTATCTCAACCTCAGTTTTTCCTCCAGAACAGAATGACATTATTCCACAAGAAATGAATCACCAACATTTTTGGCTCGGTGGAAAAACTTAAACGTTCGTAATGTAATAAAAAAGTAAGGGCTGGCAATAATGAACTTGATGCGAGTCTGGAATCTTGGGCGTAAGTTTAAACTAAATAGATGCCAATAAACTTAAAGACCTTAAGGAGCTGTCACCATTGATCAGCCCAAAAGGGGAAGACGTTGAACACCTTCCACCTTTTCCTCAGAGCAACCTTCCTAGTCCGTGCCGCTCTAGCCTATGGTGAGAGGGTCTTACTGTGATCTGCTGTGGATCAACACTTTTTCGGTTGTCATCGCGACCAAGATGCCGGTGCAACACAATTATATCACCCACTTTCTGTCGCCCCGCCACCCATTTCCGTCACATACGCACAATCAAATCCAGCAACAGAACCGCCCACCGCTTCACAAGCGCATTTACGTGAAGGCAAAACCGTTTAAATGACAAATTACCTCTTTTACAGATCTATTCTGCGGGTCCGCCGGGGTTCCTTATTCCTAATGCTATCAGATTAGGGGCTTAAGGTGCACCTGAGCGGCAATTCTCCCCTGATCTCTCCCTTACACCAGATCCGTCAACTTGTCCAGCCAAGATTTCCCTCCACTGCACTGGCCAGGCGAGTTAAAACGGAGCTCCGATTGATACCATGTGGGTTGGTGATACAAAGGCCCATTGTATTTCAAAAAATTCCACAAAAGTCAAATTTATGGGCTCTGACTGCAGCTTGGCTCCCACACCAGAAACCAGAGCTATGCTCAATCCTGGCCCTCACACCGAAGCGAACACTCGGATCCCCAATTCCCAAATCGCACAGCTCCCACGCCTCATGTCAAACATATCGCCCTCGCCCTATCCGTTCTCCTTTTGTGCACATCCCAATCTATCTCCATCTCTCTCACACCATTCTCCCTTTCTCCATCTCTCTCTCTCTCACCATATATCGATCTTGTTATTGTCCTCTCTTACTCTCTGTCCTTTGCAACAGGAACCGAGCAAATGTACACACCCCAGAAGCCACAGCGAGAGAATGATAATTTTCCAGTGAACATGCATAAACTCATGAAACATCATGAAGCCATCAGTTCATATTAACTTGCTGTCTACCTGTGAAGTATCCACAGATAAGTACGGTATGGGGAGCAATCTCTGAATGTGAAAGATGAATGCTCTTTTGTTTCCTTCATCATTTGTTCTCTTCTCTAAAGAACGGAATTAATACTTAATTTGAAGAACTGACAGTTAGCACTTGCTAATTAACTGAAACGTAAATACATCTACTACACCGATGTATCTATTGCCAACCGAAATGTAGAGTTCTTTGCAAGATGTGCAGTGTGTAGGCCTAAACTTTGCTTCGCATAAGGGACTTATTTATAGTAATATGAGGCACATAACTCCCTTCTTCAGAGGACAAGGCTACTGGGCGAGGAGATGAATGATTCATATGCCCAGCTCTGACACATATCAGGTGATACAGCTGTTAGCTAACACTACACTTGGCACATAGGCTAATCGACAGCAAACTCCTCCAAATGGGGGAAATGACCCCAAATGCCCACAAGCTGAATGTCCAACGCTAGCAGCGCTGACGTCATGCGTCGGTGCCCCTCGCCTGATTGGGTCTCTACACAGCGGTGTGTGTCAAACTCTCAAGGAACACGCACGGGATTACAACACGCCGCGGAAAATGCATTTCAGCTCAAGAGTTTATTGCAGGCGCGCTACGTCCTATGGAGCAAGAAGACGGGCAGGAAGACTCTGGAATGCCCTCCCCCAGGACTTGAGAACCTCACCCTCTGAACCAATGTTCAAAAAACAGTTAAAAACCCACCTGTTCAGACAGGCATTTGACCATATTTAGCCTAGTTTGCTGCTGCTTGTAACGTTGTTACGTTGTTGTCTGTACTGTATCAGTAAGTGTGCACTTTTTATCTGAGTACTGCTGTTGTGTTTTTTAATTGTATTTTTTACTGCTGTGAAGCACTCTGTGCATTCGTGCTATGAAGGGCGCTATACAAATAAAGCTTACTTACTTACTTACTTACTACTAAGGAATGAAGCAGTCGGATTGCCCGTAGAGTAATGGAGGAGAGAGGGGCAGAAAGGAGAGGAGGGTGATCGGGACTAGATCGTGAAGCTGAAGCTGTGAGTCAGATAGGCTCTCCTGGTGGATAGGCCGGCGGAGGAGACGGATAAAGCGGCAGCCCTCTCGTCGCTAAACGTGCCGCAAAGCCCCGGCATCAAAGGCCGGCTTCCGGAGCCGACTGCCGATGTCTCCCTGTGTGTCACATACCCGTCTCTGTAATGCCGCCAAGTCCTCCGACCCCCGGGGGGAAGCCGGTGCCAACATTTAATACTGACTGTTGCTAATCTATGGATGAAGGCTTACTCAATCGCTTCTCTCTCTCTCTCTCTCTCTCTCTCTCTCTCTCTCTCTCTCTCTCTCTCTCTCTCTCTCTCTCTCTCTCTCTCTCTCTCGCTCTCTCTCGCTCTCTCTCTCCTTTTTGTGGTTAATCTCCAAAGGGATCGAACGTTGGACTCTCCCGCTCATAGGGCTGGCAGTGTAGTGTAATGGTGAGGGAGCTGGGCTTGTAACTCAGAGGTTGCAGGTTCAATTCCCAGGTGGGGGCACTGCCGCTGTACCCTTGAGCTAAAGGTACTTAACCTGAATTGCTTCAGTAAAATATCCAGCAGTATAAATGGATTGTAATGTAAAGAAATGTAAACTGTGTAAGTCGCTCTGGATAAGAGCGTCTGCTAAATGGCTAAAATGTAATGCAATGTAAAAAAATGTCATTGCAGACACCATGGAAATAGCAAGATCTGTTTTAGCATGACATCAAAATAAACTGACAGCCTCACCCAGGGAACTGTGCGCATGCAAAGCATGCATTTTGCATTAATGTGTTTGATACATCGACAGATTTACTGCAGTGTATTCCTCAAGAGTACAACAGCAGTGCCTGACCTGGCAACCAAACCAAATACAAACACAAATAAAATCCCATGGTTGTAATTCCACTTCCACAAACGGCGGATCTTACTGCCACACTGCATTAACATTAGGCCCTATGTTTTCTATATCAAAATACCTTGCCAATAAATACAATGCTGTATTTACAGACTTCGCCGTAAAAAGACTCCCTAGAATTATAATGGCATGAAATATGGAAAATCAACACTTTATGAGGTGAGGATTCTTCTAATAAACCCACGATAGGAGAGCAACAACTGCCTCCATGTACACTGGTAGGTACAGTGCATAGATAAGTCTGTTTAAATCCATAACTATATGATTTTATCCAGGACCTTCGTCTCAAGATTAGATAAATATCATCTAGTCTAGCCTTTTGGCGATCCCCTCTCACGTGGCGACCTGTTACCACTCCCCTGGCCAAGAGAAACGCTCCCAAGAGGGGTCATCGCACCTTCAAGTGCCCTCTAGTGGCGAAGCAACGTTACTGCAGGAGCAGTGCTTTGCCTTTCTTTTCCCCCGGCTGGCGTGCCTCCAGTGGCTGTAACCGCAGGAGGTGTTCAGTCAGTCGCCAGGGCTGTGAGCGAGTGCACGTGCGAGCGAGGTACACCAACATTTTGTAGGGGCGCCTCTCCCGGCTTCGGCCAACAACCGAAATGTGTTCGCTCGTTTTTACAGTAATTGCTTTAACAGGTCCGCCATGCCATCCCCTCATCCTCTCGTAAAAGCGGGCATAAAAACAGAACGCACCTCTTCGGTTACGGCCCTCTCTCTCTGTTTTCATTGCAGCCTTGCCAGTTTTGGAATGTTACCCAAATATATTTCCCAGGAGCCTTAGCAAATAAAAACACAGATCTGCAATTATTTTTTGAGAGTGAGCTTTTACAATATTGTTTTATTGCATTATTAGAGCAGGCGTAGTCGGCTGCCAGCACTAAGACACTTTGCTGTTTTTTCATGACCTTTCTTTTTCGTGATTAAGTCCTGCGTTGGCCGTCGTCAGGTGCTAAAGACAGTCCGCTGGCAATCGGCGCCGCACAACGAAAGCTATCGGAAACAAGGGGAGATGTCAGTCTCCGGCAGGGTAATGTCCACCACATGGGGTAGAGCGAGCTGCGGAGGGGGAAATAAGTGTCTCGCTGGTGGGAGTTTCAAATCCACCGTTTAAGCCAAGCTGGCTTAGAGGGAGTCACACGAGTCTTTGCTCCTATTGGCAACCGCAAGCCGTGTGATTTGTGTTGACTTTCAAAATTGGAAGAAAATCAGCCCAGGCTGCATGGGGGAAGAAAAACCAAGCCGTTTATAAACAGCACATGAAAGGTTATAAACGCTAAACCGTACACGCGAGCTTACAGTTAATAACATTTTTTTATTAATTATTCACCAACTTCATGAATAAGTTCCCTCTCTTGTATTTAATTGCTGGCAAGTGGCTGGCAATCCTGTGAGACCGAGATGCTATCTATATCATTCCTAGCCTCGGAAATAAATGAAATAGAAAACGGAACGTTCCAACCTCAAAACGTGTTTTTATCACGCCGCGTGGGTTAAAGATTCACATCGCTGTACGTTTTCGACGTTGCGCGTCGCTGCGAATTTATTGTCCGCGCGCAATAAATGCTTGATGTAGGCTAAGCATTTCTGTAGCTAGCTGGTTAAAAGGCAGGGTGCCTTCATATATCACGGAAATGTCAAGGGATTATCAGTTCCATCACTATAGGAATTCTCCAATGTGCGAGGCTGCCCACCGTTGGGCGGCTTAAGGCATTTATCTTTCGCTCCTAAATCCATTTTCAGAGACACAGAAAAGCTATCTCAGCATGGAAGCGGGGGGCATCAAGCAAAAGTGCTTGTGACGTCTCCATCTGCGTCGCCATTGGTCGGTCGCCAGCGCGCACACACCCTGGCTCGCGCACACACACACACACACACCTACACACACACACACACACACACACACACACACACACACACACCTACACACCTACACACACACACCTACACACACACAGCTACTCACAGCCGCGGATCCCTGATAAAAACAGAGCGCCAATAGGCGGCCACTTTATTCGGGAGAGAGGACGAAGACAAACAGGAGATTAGAATTATAGGCGAGGCCCTCCACCTTCCGCTGCGCGCGCCGATAATCCCACGACGGAAGCTGCCACGACAAACGCAATGCGCGCCTGCTAGCCTCACTCCCTCCCGCTCTGGCTAGCCGCGGACACTCACAAATCAATTATTAACCACCGAGTGGGCAGGGTGCCGCCGTTAACATCAATCCAGCTCCTCTGCACGCTGTTGTTTTGAGATCCTTCTCCTAAATCGCCGTCAACGAGACAGCGGCCTGTCTGTCTTTGGCGGCTCGAGGTCCGCGGCCCCGAAAGGATCCGTCGATCATTCCGCACCCGTTGTCCCCCGTAACGATCTCCGCGCCGCATCGACAGCGCCGAGCGGCCGGTCGACGTCCACGACGGGCCAGCGGATCTTGGCCTTACACTTAGCGCAGGCCTGCGAACAGCGAGTGCCACATTAAACCAATGTGACGGTGTGAGGAGGGCACGCACCGGCTAGGCCAAAGCAGGCAAACAAGAAAATAAATGTTGGAGCAGGCCCATTTCAGGAGTATCATTACACACCCCGTTCCGCAATTTACTCTCCTCTTTGTCTGTCTCCCGCTCCGATTTCATGGCCTTTTGGCATTCCATTAATTTTCTAGTGGTTAGAGCTTGCGCCACTCCGGACCCGTCCATGGCTGGTTGACTCTCGAATTACAAAGCAGTTAATACTGGGAATTATAGTGAGCCTGGCGCAACCCTTCGGCCCGCACTTATCGCCGTCACACAGCGCGGGCGCCCAGGACCGTGCCGTTAGCCGCGCAATCGAGCCACGGCAGAGCCAGCCGGCGAGGGAAGCAGAGCTCCGGACTCCAGGCCTAAAGGTCAGGGGGTCCTGCTCGGTCTGGGTCAGACTGACTGCGTTCATAAGCACCGTCCATTGTTCTAAAGTGGCCATAGCAATTAGCCATGGAAAATGGCCCCGTGCCTGAATATCTGACAAGACCATTGAAGAAGATAAAGACAGAAGAGCGCACATTTACATGCATTCTGTGGAATATCAGCTGCGCTTTCAAAGCTAGCGATAATTAGCGTCCCATTTAGAGGTTTAGTATTTTATTAATTTACCAAATTGGGCTAATTTGTCTTCAAGCTATTCATGCTGGAAATTTTGTGCAATTACGAGCAAATGTGAACAACGTGAACAATTTAGATTATTACCAGAATAATGATGAAACAGAATTTGAATACGGTGTATTCACATGAACGTACACTCCCAAGGACTCAAATAATAAAAAAGAATGAAAAAAAACTGTGACCCCGGTGGCGTATTTCCAGTGGCCAATGCGGCGTGCAGAGAGCCGAGAAGCTCCAGCCAGTTTGGAAATGGTTATTTCAATTATCATGTGAGCATAAAAAGCAAGAATTCAAACTGCTTTTCCTCTCTGTGAAAAAAAAGAGAGAGAGGAGAGAGAGAGAGAGAGAGAGAGAGAAAAAAAAAGATAATACAATTTAGGTCTCCTGCTGCATTAACTCTTCCCTGGTTTCCATGGCAACCCGCTCCTGGCCCAGACACTGTGATGGGGGGGGGGGGGGGGGAGGCCTCCAAGGACACGCTGGTTTTGCGGGAGCTCCAGCAAAGCACAAAGCCTGGCCTGCGACTACAGCCCTCCCAGCATTCCAAAGGTTAAGCTCATCAGTCGCGCCTCAGAATGGAGATGAGGCCCCCTCTCTAGCCTTATCTCCCCCCCCCCCCCGAAAAAAAATATGAGGGTCAAAGGCAGAGCTAAATAAACAAAACAAGGAATTAGGCAGTTGGGAGGGGGGGGGAGGATGACAAAAAAAAATGTAAGGAATAATCTGCAGCCCAGAGGAGAAAACTTGACTGTGCGATGATCTTAGCCCCCCCTTAAAGGGTGGCCATCTGAGGGCCTGACAGTGTGGTCTGAATTAACCACAGTCCCCAAACTTTCCTCTCCAGCCCCACGGACAGATATTGTAAATCATCAGTGGGCACATAAATCATCCACACAACACACAGCCATTACTTCTCAAACTCAACTGGAGCTACATAAACAATATGGCAAATAGGAGAATGATAAAAAGAGAAACAACAACTCCTCGTCGAGAAATTGTACATTGGGAGTCGTTTGAAATAAACACACACACACAAAAAAACGATCAAACAAGCGCTCGGTTGCCTATCATGCCAATAATATTCTAAGCCTTTTAATCATCTGCTACTCATAATAACCGCCAGACAAATTGCTTACATTCAATAAATTGTTCACTACAGTAGTACATCTCAAAGCACTAACTGGTTTATTTTGTGTAATGGATGTTATACAACACAATCAATCTACGTAAATCCAGTGAATACAATGCATTTGGATAATGAATATTCTTTTTATTATTATTAGTAGTTGTAGTAGCAGTCATAGTAGTAGTAGGAAGTAGTATTGTGGCAGTGTTCTTATATGCTGATGTAAATGTGAAGACTTTTAAGCTGAAAAACGTGGCCGTAATAATAGTATATTTATCGATGCCGATAGGTATCCTTATCAAACAAAATATCAACACAGCTGGTTTAAATTGTTGTCAGTTTTTTTGGCTTTTTAGTCTTAATTCCTCGGCACTCTGAACATAAGCGCACGGTAAATATATTAACAATGCTTTGACCCCCCTCCCCAGGTGCGTGGCGGTATTTTGCCGCCAGCCACCGAGCCAGGGCCGTAGAATTAGGGCGAGCTGGCGAAGAGAGGGGCCAGACCAGTCCTCCGGAGCAGACGGTGGGAGAGGGGAATCAGTCACGGCTCTCAGATCCTCGCCAGCACCTCGGTTAAAGTTCAGCCTCTGGACACTCCGTCTTGTGTGAAGTTAATGAGGAAATACGGCACGGCGCGGGCCGAACCCACCTGAGGGAACGGGCCAATCAGACGGTCTCCGCCGCGCGCCTCGAGAGGGGACGGCGGGGGCCTCGTTGTCTGCGAACCCCCCCCTGTTGTCATTGTGTAATGAACTGCAGAGAGGAGCCCGGAAGGAGGCGCGCCTGAGAGGGAATTTATGAGGTAACTAAACATAGTGCAGCCGGCTGAGGACACTGACCACAGTGCTTCAAAGCGGCCCTCACCGCATCGCTGCAGCGCGTCTGCTCCTCGCGCGATAACCGCTTATATTCCGCCGTGCCGCTCCAATGTTTAACGCTTTCCTTATTCCTAGCCGCGTGGCGTTGCGATATTACGGCATGTAAAGGGCGGCGTGTAGTATAATGGTTAGGGAACTGGGCTTGTAACTCGGAGGTTGCTGGTTCAATTCCCAGGTGGGACACATCTGCCGTTGTACCCTTGAGCAAGGTACTTAACCTGAATTGCTTCAGTAAAAATATCCAGTTGTATAAATGGATTGTATGTTAAAAAATGTAATCTCGGGCGCCTGTTGCGGGAGAAAATATGTAAAAAACTTGCCAAGATGCCTTTGTTCACATTGCACAAAATAACCAATAAAAAGAATTTGAAAAAAAAAAAAAAAAAAATGTAATCTCTCTCTGGATAAGAGTGTCTGCTAACATGTAAAATGTAAAAAACATGTATTACCAACCTAGCAACATGTCTGGCTCCGGTTTCCTCGCTGAAACGCAATGCGCAGATGCTAGAATTAATCTGGGATGGTGGCACGTTAAGGCGTGTCCAACTCCATCCTGGTAGTTCCGGGACAAGACACAGTAGCGCACCTGCAGCGCAGCGGTAAAAGAAGCTGGTTTAAGACTAATAAATTACCTGTGGGTGTGGTGAGGGTTTGGTTCATTATGGCCAATCAGATCATCAGCTTTTTCCCGTTAACACCTTTGCATAGTGAACTTTCTGATGAAGAGCAAGTGCCGTGGCTTGCGCAAGTGCAAGTCCTGAGTCCATGATCGGGTGGCGGCAATACCCTGAGCGACTACGGAGGTAGTACAACAACCTTTTCCTTCCCAGTGCTACAGGTATGGTATGCAGCTGCCAACAACGATGTCTATCGCTGTATTACTGCACTGATCTCTTGCGCAAACAATGATTGTTCCTACCATGTATTAATGCACATCTTGTAAGTCGCTCTGGATAAGAGCGTCTGCTAAACGCTTAAAATGTAAAATGTAAAATGTACAACAGTCTCCAACTGAGAAAGGCACGCTTCACTATGTTGACACAAACGCCGTTTATTGCAGACCACAAAACTACTAAACTGGGCGGGTCCGTTTGCGATGGTCAAAGCGAGAAATCCCTTTGGTCTTTCTGCACTTCATGCCCGTAATTGAGCTCGATGAAATCATTCTCTGCGAGCCACCCTTGAAAGCGAAATTCCGGCAAATAAAGATATCAGTCAACCCATCAATCACAGAGCAAGCCAACCCTGAGGTGTTTGTTGTCGTCTAATTATACGCCCGTAGAGGGGCTGCGTAGCGTATGTGACTACGCTGTTGATCATCCCACCGAGGGTGTGCTAGCCGCTGCAAAACAATGTGAATGTGGCCCACTTCAATGAAAAGACTATCCCTCAGAACAAACAACATCAAAGCAGCTCTAACATCAAATGAACTGTTTGAAACAAACGAAGAAGAAGAAAAAGCATGTTTGCGAGGCTACAGGAAAAAAGTTTGAACCCTCAAAAAAAAGGAAAAGACCACCGCACTGCCTCGGACGGTCGGCATGGTTATGGACGTCAGGAGAAGGGAGGGGGGGGTTATAGTCATAAAGGCTGAACCCCCCCAATACTCCACCACCAGGTCACCAGGCCCCAGAACCCGGGTCCCGTCCGCCCGAGCAAGAGATCCGTCCGAGAGAACGAGCGAGAGAACGAGCGAGCGAACGCGGAGCGGGCTGAGTCATCAAGGTGACTTTGTCTCTCAGACGCTTAAATCCTTGGGCAGGGGACCGAGGAGCGGGAAAACAGAATGCCAGGAGCCTTCTATTTCCGCCAAACTTTCGAGAAAAGCCTCTCCTTTTTCCTGGTTTAACCCCCCCCACACACCCCCTCCCTCCGCCCCGCCCCCGCCCCTCGCTTGCGTGTTTTTCGCATGATCTCTCGGATGCTCGCCGTCGATGGAATGAAAAGACGCTATTTATAGCGCGCGGAGCAGCGATCTTAACATTGTATCGCACAGCTGCGCGTCCACCGGGAGGAGAGCTAAACTGACTGGGGAGGGAGGAGGAAGAATGGAGGTGGAAAATGTAACCGGCTCCCCGCAGATGCCAAGCCACCTGGATCGCAAACTCCCCACGCGCGGGCGGGCCGGGGGGTCACGGGCGGCACAGCAGCAGAGCAACGGAGCCGAAGAGCGCTTCACCCTCTCCGACCCCCTGAATGGCCAGCAGGGAGACTGCCTTCCCCTGTGGGGCGGAACGCGAGATAACGCGCGGAAATGCGGAATGAGCAAATGAGCGCAGCGACACGCCCGCCGCGATCGTCTTCAGCGATAGATCCGTGAAGGAAATATTCCCCTCCTGGCTACGATGCAAATGACACAATTTAACTGATTACTGCTTTGATTATGCTTATTAAGCGTACGCTTGTTTTGCGGCTGCTACATTAATTGACACGCTCACTTGAAGGGGTGTTATAGTTTTAGAATGCCTTTGTCCATATACACACACGTATATGCTATGCTTTATATAGTAGGCAAAAAGACAAACATAGATATAGTATGTGTGTACAGTATGTGTGTGTGTGTGCGTGACTCAAGAGTTTCAAAACTTGTTTCCCCCATTACTGCAGAAGAAATATTGGACATTCTCACTCACTGATGACAGCAAACCAACTGGCGTTGCGTTATTCTCCTGACCACTAAACCTCAGCTGTAGCGAGGCTGCTCTCTGAATAGACTCAAACAGGAAACTGTGGTGAGGAGCGGTGAATCGGGAGGGAGGGAGGGAGTGGGGTGGGGTGGATTTGGGATTCACAGAACACAGAGGCGCACACAGCGGCCCAGTCCCACGGGCTCAGAAATGTCAAATCAGCAGAAAGGCACCAGCAGCACTGCCCTGGGATGACCCCAAGCCCCCGCCGGTTTGGGTCACTCACCACGACTATGTCCAGGGATGCGCAATCTGTCATTTATTTAACTTGTTCATTGACGCATACAAAAAAAAACATTGATACATATATCAATAGATAAATAAAAATTAATCAATAGATTTGTTTGACTATTTTTATTATGAATTCAATATTTTAATGGAATATTCCAGGACGACCTGACAGGACAGGGGCTCTGAAATGACTTGAAAGACAGCTCTTCTCCGTTTCCCCAGAGAATATTTGACTTGTTTTATCAGTTCCTGCAGCAATTGTCACCGAACGAAATCTCATTGAGACGGAGCCAGAAAACGCCCTGCGTACAAGCTCACCTGCCGCAACAGAGCCCCTCGCTCAACCCCTCCGCGAAGGAATACATACATCACCCCGCTCAAGAAGTGCTAATGCTGATGGCTCGAAAATCCCGCTCGCGTTTACAGGGCCCGTCGCCAATTTCCTGAGCGTAGCCTCGGAACCTCATCCCGTTTTAATCAACAATTTCTGCTCTCTTTTTTCCAGCGGCTGCTGAAATTCTGCGTGGGGAGACTTTGCCACTTGAATTAATCAGTTCCCCAAGCCGGGCCGAACTGAGCATCTGCTAGCGACAAAGGTTTCCGTCGTTATGCGAGGCGCTTTGATTCCTCGGCGACCACGGAGCGAGGATAAACTTTTCCGTTTAGCTCGTTATGCATTTCGAGCGCCCGTGTGCTGTAAATTCTCGAGGCTTAATTGAAAGGAAAGGCCGGGTTTTTTTTACGAGTTCATGCGGAGTGGGACGGTTCCACACAGCAGACGTTTACGGCCATTGTTTGTTTTTGCTGTTATTCCGCTTTTGGCTCTGCCGTCATAAAACAAACGTGGCCTAAGTAAATCAGGAGATTACACAGAGGAGAGGCGACTGGACACGTTTAAAGGGTAAGACGTTCGAGAAGGGCGATAGCTTGGTTGAGGCATTGTTGCACAAAACGCCAATTAGCAGATTGTTTTCGGGTGGTTTTTGTAGCTCACGCTGCTCATTTTAATACCGTAACGATGTCAGAATGAACAACGTGCCACTTCTTGGGGACACGCCGAGCAGATATGGGATCGTTATATCCGAGGTGGATTTAATCTCACCCTGATATAGCGAGCCTGCTAGCTTCACCGCTGGCCTAATCGTCATCGCCCTTAAGCTCTTGATAAACAAACAAATGAGAGACAAAGAGAGAGAGAGAGAGAGAGAGAGAGAGAGAGAGAGAGAGAGAGAGAGAGAGAGAGGGAGAGAGAGAGAGAGGAGAGAGAGAGAGAGAGAGAGAGAGAGAGAGAGAGAGAGAGAGGGAGAGAGGGAGAGAGAGAGAGAGAGAGAGAGAGAGAGAGAGGGAGAGAGGGAGAGAGAGAGAAAGGGAGAGAGGAGAGAGAGAGAGAGGGAGAGAGAGAGAGAGAGAGAGAGAGAGAGAGAGAGGGAGAGAATAAACATCATAGCAGTATGCCAGCACGAGGCTTTTTCGGAGACAAAAGGCGAGGACATTTCCCTCAGCGTTACACAAAAACAGTCTGAAAGCACAACCTTCGGTGGGCTATAAACGGTCATTCCAATGAACAACCTCAAGTTCAATCGGCGGTCAGCATGAGGCAGCAAAGACTCTGTGTTGAGGAGCAGCCTTGCTCTCCCGTTTAACATCCAGAGTAGGAGCTCGCCAGTCCACAGACCTTGCTCCTTTCTGCGGAGCTCAGGCTGCAGTGGGCCGGTGTAATTAACAGATCCCTAACAGGGGAGCGTTAGCGATGTGGAAGTAGCCGGAATAGCGCTGGCCCACCTGCTCCACCTCTATAATTTGATAAATCCCTCTTCTGCCTATTGTCTTCGTGTCATAAGTAGAGCGGAGATTCTGCCTCCTCGCCGATTGGCTACGGGCGCAGGATAATCACCTCCGAGAACCGGCCGACTACAGTTATTATGGGCTATCATGTCTCACGACTTCCAGTGTAGCGCCGTGCGGTAAAAGAAAATGTGGCTGTTTTTTTCATTCGCAAATAAGGCTAATGCGTAGGTTGAGCATGTCATTACACGCAGGCTACTGTTATAATACTTTATCATCGACATAAAACTGAGGAGCATTAAACAGATTTATGCGGGGAAGATAAACAGGCAATAGAAATTCTAGCCTTAACTTCCACTCTACAATACACTGTTGATTCCTTTTTTCACGTCCGTTTTATGTCACTGTGTGTACGGACATTTAGGGATGGCATAATGTGCTCACATTATATCAGAGGCAGCCCGATTCCAGCCCAGGGCATTTACCCTCAATAACTTCTCCGCGGCGTGACTGATGGACGCGCGCACGGATTTGGGGCAGAGCCCCCACAGGGGCCCCCCTCGACAATCAGAATTGCTAAACGTGCCGGATGTCCTTGATGTATTCATCGAGGCAGGCCGCACTGCGTCCCCGTCCCCCGTCCCCCCCCTCGCCAGCATGCGGGCAGCTCGTTACGATGTTAGCGGTTAGCATCGCGGGGCTACGTAACAATGACCGCCGGGTCAGGTGAAGGAGACTTCTGACAACGTGTTGTGACAAAAAAGAGAGAAAAAAAACTGTGCAGAGTTGGGCTTTCATTGGCTGGCAGCGTCTTCCTGGGCTGGGTACTGGTGCGACGGGTCTCTCGGGGTCCCTGAGGAGGGACTGGGCCAGGGCCAGCCTCCTCTGTGTCAGGAGAACCGGCTCCCGGCGCCTTTGCATCACGGCCCAGGGCTTCCCTCGCATCCAGCTCCGAAAGGCGATTTAAACGCTGAATGTTTAACGCGATATCCGTTGATTCGTTTACTCGGATCCCTGTTAGCTGTCACCATAGTGACAGCTGATCCCCCTTGTGTCCACACTAAAAACAATTTCAAACAGTTGTCTAAGATACAGCAGCATATAACAAGACACAAAAGTCAAATAAGGGGGAAAAAACTATTAAAGCAACGCATGAATCAATAGCCAAACCCAATATAGTCATTGTAAAAGTATTGTGGGCAGGTGAGCGCAGTGAAAAAACTTGTTTCGTGGCTCAAAGATAAGCCGACTGCGCACCAAACCAACGACTGTCGGATTAATTAAAGCAACGGGCTGTGGAAATGACAGGTTCATACACTCGGATAGACTGCCGGGAACGCGCTGTACACAAGTGAACAATGACACGCACGGAGGCCAACGAAGAGAGTGAGACACACGCTTCATTCATCAATAAACTGTGACTAGGAAGGCTCTATTGACCTTATGTTGTGTTCGTACAACTGGGCCTGGCCTGCACAGTTATGGGCTTGGTGCAGTACTTTTACAGTGCTGTACACCCGACCTCACACCCATTCCAGCAGAGTCAGCAACCTTCCACTCAACTCCACTCCAATGTACCAGCTGGTAAAACAGCAGGACAGAGAGGAACTTGGGGAAAAAAAGGGGAGTCTATGCTGTTTACAAATATCCACGTGGAGGCTAACTCAAAGTATACCCTACAATAATGGTGCCAAGACACTTTCTTTCTTTCGGTTTAATCCCAATAGGCGTGTGTGCCAAGGTGTGAGAATGAAAACCCGGTTTTGCATTCCACCTCACAATAAGCACATCCACTTCCACTCGCACACGTTTGGCCTCAATGGGTATCATATCAGAAAAGTGAAAGGAGAGGGCCCAGGCTGTAGTATGCCTAAAGATTACGTAAATGCAACGCAACACAAACCCTGGCTATTCAGAGGCACGGCTGAATCTGGGCAACTAACGGCACATTTTTTCCTGCTGCGACGTTGCACAACGCTCGTGTAATCTGTCCATGGAGCTGTGGCTGAACGGATTGTTTTAGGTCAATATGTGAAAACTGCTGGACAGGGGAAGCAAGCCAAGTGTGTAAATCCCTCTCTCCCTCTCTCCCTTTTTCTATCTAAGATACGCACACGCACACATACACACACACACACAAGTGTGCACACACACACACACACACGCACGCACGCACCCGCCTACACACACACACACACACACACACACACGCATGCACGCACGCACACACACACACACACACACACACATGCAAACGCACGCACACACACACACACACACACACACACACATGCGCACACACACACACACACACACACACACACACACACACACACACACACACACACACACACACGCACACACACACACACACACACACACACACACACACACACACACACACACACGCATGCACACACACACGCACACACTCGCGCACGCACCCGCCTACACACACACATCAGGTGAGCATACACCGGAGGCGATGTGGTGTCTCATAAAGTATGTCTGTGTTCCTTCCTCACAAAGAGCCCCGGTCACTTCCTCCCCCTCTCCGCTCCGCAGACGGCCAATGTAAGCAGGTACTCTGCAAACACGGCGCGGGCAGCGGCCATTTCTGGCCGCGCGTTACGCACCGAGAACAGTCCCCCTCACACATACCGGAGACCGCGTCGGAAACCCTCGGGACCGCGCCGCCACGGCCCAAACACACCGTTCTGCACTCCACGCCAACTTCTGCTCTTAATGATTTAACTGGCCCCACCATTCGCAATGACCTGGCGTTTCGGCTACTTTCACCGGTGAGCTCAGCATGAACGACGGACGAAAACTGTTCTTGTGTCCCTGTATGAAAAGTTTCACCCAGGTCTAATCTACAAGTGAACCGGCATTGGTGCATGCAGCTGATTGGATCACTGAGCCTGGGTAATTGGTGGTAATTGGCTGGCAGTGTAGTGTAATGGTTAGGAAGCTGGACTTGTAACTCAGAGGTTGCAGGTTTAATTCACAGGTGGAGCACTGCTGTTGTACCCTTGAGCTAAAGGTACTTACCCTGAATTGCTTCAATAAAATATCCAGCTGTATAAATGGATTGTATGTAAAAAAATGTAAACTGTGTAAGTCGCTCTGGATAAGAGCGTCTGCTAAATGCCTAAAATGTAAAATGTAATTTTTTTCCCGCTGTGTTACAGGTATGGTACGCAGATGCCTGCAATGATGTCTATTGCTGTATTCCTGCACTGATCTCCTGCGCTAATTATGATTGTTCCTACCATGTATTAATACACATCTTGTAAGTCGCTCTGGATAAGAGCGTCTGCTAAATGCCTAAAATGTAAAATGTAAATGTAAACAAAAACCGGCATACACACCGGCCCACCACGGCTTTAAAACACACAGCCCAGAATACACAACCCGTCCACTTTGGGTCATAACCCCTATTACTCGAGCACTTGATTGATTGATTGATTGATTGGAACGCATTAGCGAACAGGACATGGAGCCAGGACGTGAGGGTTTGGCCTGCCTTTTTCCGGAGCGCGGAAACGCTGCAGCGACCGCGGTCGTTAGACACCGTGGCTGTGTGTTTTGTTTGTTGTTGCTGTTGTTGCTCAATAGCGTGCGCTCCCCGTCCCGCTCTCCTGCCCGTCCCGCAGACCCACCCCCACACCGCCCGTCTGAGGCCGGCGGCATCGGCCCAGCGCCCGCCTCCTGCTCGGCCGTCTGCTGACACCACTTCCTGCGCCACTCCGATACTAATTACGTTTATATGCACCGCGCACGTCTACGTCTATTCCGCATAAATACCCAGAGCATGAATGCACGGTTGAAGCCGATTGATTTTCCAATAAAATCACCATTATCAAAATAATAAAATAGCGTTTACGCTCCATCCCCTTTATTGCACCGCGCGACGACAGCCAGCGCTTAATGGCACACGTTTGGGGTTTGGCAATACCTTGGCGGGAGGCACCTTTGGGCAGTTTCCCTCGGTTATAGGCATTTTCATCTCTAACTATGTGGAGTAATGGACATAAAAATGTGCTTAAGTTTCGCCTCATGAGTGGGAGCCACCTGGACCAGGAATGCTCCTTGTTTGATAACCACGACAGAGTTTGAAAATCTACTGATAAAGCGAGCGAGCACAGCTAATACAAAGGAAAAAACAGATACTTATCAAAATGTTGTTTGAAGATACTGCATATTTCAAATAGCCAACACTTTATTCGGCATTATCCTTTAGTTGACAGTTGTTACTTTTAAGCCTTAACCCCATCAGCCGTTATATATCTCATTATAGTGCTTAGTGTCGAAAGACATAGGGTTTTAAAAAGATTTTGATAATAAAAATTTGATACATAAATTCGATAATACGCTCAAAACACTGCATTTCATGGACATATGGTCTTTGTCTAATCCTCGATGAAACCGATCATTGTCAGGAAACATTAGAAGACAGCTGTCAGCAGTAAAAACCTGACACAGTTTCCATGTTTTTCCAGGAGCGCAGCTTCACAGAAAGCAGGCGGGAGAGACAGAAGGCCCTGTGAGTGGAGCCCCCGGTGGCCAGGAAGTGGCACTGCGCCCACCGGAGGAAGCGAGGTGCTTGTTGTTGAGAAAGGGGGGGAGGGAAGGGGAGGAGGGGCGCTCCGTGCCACCGCTGTGTGACCGCCGGCTGCCGCAAGCCGCCTTAGCACGCCTGCCAGTGGCGGCGTTATCTGCTGTCGCCGGGCCGCCCGCCGTCTACCCTCCCCGCCACCGCCGAGCGCTTCCCGCGCGCCGCGCGCCGAAGCGCCATCCTGCAGAGCGCAGATACCATTGAGGTGCATTCCGGGAGGGACGCCACGGGGCGGGGCCGTGAAACGCTCTCGTCCAAAACCCCCCGGATCAGAGCGAGCCGTGAAAGTGTCCCCCGAGCGAAGGCACAATCCTGCTGACTCCCCGTTTCAGGGCCTGGAAGTCACCGTATCCCCGGAAACCAGGCGGACCAGTCAGGTGTAACGTTACACAGGCATAAAACGCATGCCAGATGTGGACACTTATTCAAATCAATCCGTTTCTATCAGGAGCGCACGCTCACACCGATGGGAGACTGCGGGAGCGCGTTTTCTTCTCTCGGCTGCCAGTGCCCTGCGATCGCTGTGATTCGATTGGTTCCAGGACTGGACTGAATTCTCCATGTCCGTTCCTGGCCACGAGTAAGCAGCACCCTGGCCACCGTATCCTGATTGGCTGACGGGGTGCTGTATAATGAAATGAAATGAAATCTTTATTGTCATTATACTCAAGTACAATGACATTTTGTGTGGCTTCTCTCAATATAAAAATAAAGTTAAAAAAATTTTAAGAATAAATGAAGAATTTTAAAAATTAAAAGTAAAAATTAAAAATAAAGTAAAAACTGTGGAAATGAAGTACAAATCAGTGCAAGTACAAATAAGAGCGATACAATATATGCATTAAAGTAAATGAACAAAAAAATTAACAAAGCAGTGCAACTTTTGTGCTTATAGATTGTGACTGTGATATCAGTCGTTGGGGGTGGAGGTGGGTGTGTGTGTGTGTGCGTTTGTGTGTCACCGTCCATGCTGTGTGTGTGTGTGTGTGAGTGTGTCCCAGTCCCTGATGTGTATGAGTGTGTGTACGCTCACAGTTCTTGTTGTTTGTTTTCGTGGCAGGGCAGGGAGGAGTGTGATGGAGGCTACAGCTCTGGGAAAGAAGCTGTTCCTCAGCCTGTTGGTGCGGGATTTTATTGACCTGAACCATTTGCCGCACGGCAGCGGTTCAAACAGGGAGTGGCCGGGGAGTGTGGTGTCCCTCATGATACTGTCAGCCTTCTTCCTTAGCCTTAAGGCATAGATGGTGTCTAGGTTTGGGAGCTCCATCCTGACAATGCGCTGGGCCGCCTTCACCACCCGATGCAGGTATATTATATATTGTGATTAGTACGCAGGCATGTTATCAAATACAATGTTGGCCTGTGTCGTACTAATTTGAATTTGTACACTTTTTGTTTTCGTGGCGTCAAACCACAGTTAACATGATGAATTAAACTGTAACACGAAACTATAGTGAGGAATAAAGTATGCATTTTATATCCGGGAGAGGTACTTCTATGACACAGACACTGAAAAAATACCTTATAAAAAGCTTAGCTTTGGTCTTTCCTATCCGGAAAAATGCCCCAAAACATTGCACTCTGCCAGTCTAGCTGGGGCTATTTTCAATACAGTTCCCCCATCCAGCAAATAACATGTATGTATTTCAACAAGGTGCGCTTTTCAAAAAAGAGTAAGGTATTAACCCGGTGTCCTGGCCAAATTCCCAACCAAGACAATATATATAGTATATATATTTATATATATATATACATGGAATTAATTAATTCCTCCTTCCCCTCGCCTCTTCACTGTGTATCTGATGTGTACTGAGCTTGTACTGGTGCACTATGGCTGCCGTCGCGTTCACCCAGGTGGGTGCTGCACATTGCTGGTGGTTGAGGTGAGTTGTCCCAATCATCACTGTAAAGTGCTTTGGGTTCCTCGGGGGAAAAAGAGCGCCATATAAATCCAACGTTCAATTCAATTGAAGCATAATTAATCGGCGCTTGTCTATCACGCGGTCCAAACACAGCAGCACCCTGCTATTCCAGGGGGGTCCGGTGCAGACGCGCGGCAAATTCGATAACCAGCAGACGTTCCTCTGTCGAGACCCTCCCTCGGTATCCGTGCGGGATTAAAGTATCTACTCAAACCCGACGCCCTGCTGTGGGACGAGCGCATTACGGAGCGATTCATCTGGAACTCTCCGGGCCTCTCCCTCTCCCAGCCGCCACTGGCACCACCAGCATCCCCCCGCCTCCGTTCATTTCCCAGTTTGCCGCGTTCCGAGGTGGCAATCAGCGGCCGGTGGCGTTTAGCGCGACCGCGATGAAGCCGAGCGACGCTGATTGGGAGCGTGGGCCCGCCCCTCTCCCCACTGACGAGCGCCGAGGGGCAGGGGCGGAGTCCAGACCGCGTTCTGCATTCCCGGTGCCCCGGTCCGCCCGTTGTGGTGTTGCAAATCTCCATCGCTGCATCGTGAACGCTCTCCATCGGTTTGCTTACGTTCCCCTTGTTTTTTAAATAATTTGTTTATGATTTTTTCCCATTTCTTTCCCAATTTAGAGGCCAATTATACCCTCTATTTACTTTGAATTGCCCACCCCACGCGACTCGTCTCTCCAGAGAGCCAAACGCCGCCCCTGATCGGGGATCCCCACCAGGGCCGGTCTGGTAAGGTTGGGTTTCGAACCGCGACCGTGATAGGCAGCTCGCACTCGTAAAGGACCAGCCAGACCGCTATGCTATCGGAGGTCACGTTCCCCTTGTTTTTCTACGCTTTCATACATAGAGTGGTGGGTGGTGCTGTCATCAATCTGAGGTGTGGCACTAAATATATATAAATATGTCTTATAAATTATGAATTACAATGTCGTTGTTATTATGTTGATATATAATCCTCATAAGAGTCATATATAGTAATTGGTGTATTTGTTTATACAAATACGCATTTCATTTATTTAAAATGGCCAATCTATATTTACTGGAGGACAAAATACTCTTTTGGGCTTTTCTTTTCATTATCCCTCACCATTAACATTTGTAATTAGGTATTGGTTTAGTTGTTTCACTGAATGCTACCTGTGCCCTTGACCTCACCTAATCAGGAAATAACAAAAAAGAGAAGATCATTAATCAGCAGGGCCTGTCCGCTGACACCCTGTTTGAGGACACAGCTCTACCGGTGTTTCTCAAGGACGGCGTAGCGCGTAGGGGACGGCGAAAAAATCCATCGAGGAAGCACTCCTACGAAGGTGACCCAGCAAACAACACATTGTGGTTCACACGAGTTCTGCAGGAGAGGCCCGCATCAGTGCTACCAGCATGCGACTCAGGCACCGACAACACACGCACACGCACACGCTCACACACACACGCACGCACTCACACACAGAAGGCCCGGGCGCGAGAGGCCTACTGTGGACAGATTGGCTGTGTGGGAGCCGTTGGGCCTGCCTCGCGGCCATCGTTCCCGAGCGTGCCATCGCTCAAACTGGGCCGCGGCTCCGGGCCGACCCCGCCGCACGCCAACCCTCTCCCTCGCCACGCGCGTGGGCGCCATTATGCAATCGGGCGCCTCAGCCACTCAGAGACGGGCACCCGTCTGGCCGGGACCGTGAATGCCACTACCCACAAGCCCCTGGAAAATATTGTCGACGCTCACAAAATACCATGTTTTTTTCCCCCCTTTATTTTTCACAGCTTTTTTGGTTTAATTAAAAATAGTCTGAAATTAGTCACAGTCCGTCGGCAAACAAGGGAGGCGGCTGCAGGCCTTTCCCTGCGTTCATAAACTATGCAGTACGGCAGGGCAGAGCCAAGAAAAGCAGCATCCTCTCGGCTCAAGGAGAAACAAAATCAAAGCCGAGAACCATAAATTCACTCGGTGTTACTGGTGTGACTTCCAGACGTCCACTCCTGCTTCTGAATGACTCAAATGGACCGCCGTCCCTTTTTTTTTTTTTTTTTAAGTGCCATTCCAGGTTAATAAGACTGATGCGTTGTGTGACCACACAATTCTTTTTGTTGTTGTTGGTTCTCTTTCAAAAGGGAGTGCGTTCTGAAGCTTGGGAGGGATGGCGGTTATGAGATGCGCCGTTAAGAACATTTCCTCCCTCCTCCGCTCGCCCAAGCGAGCTTTCGATAGCAAATGAATTAATGTGACTTTAAAGGACAGCGTGAGTGGATCGGAAAGACGGAAAGAGGAGAGAAAGAGAGAGAGAGAGAGAGCGAGAGCGAGAGAGAGAGAGAGAGAGCATGCGGGGCATGAGGAGAAGGTGGCAGATTACGACTTAATGGCTGCGGAATAATGGTAATTTCACTATTCTCTCCACTCGCTTGGGCCGCGCTAATGGCTTCATTAACACCCGCACTCTCTGGCGGGCAACAGAGGACAATGTCACATCCGTCTTAGTCACATCACAATAAAGGCCGTTAAACACAATCCCGCTCTCCGCCACGCACGGTGGGGGAGGGAGCCAGACAAGTGGCAGAAATCAATAGCGAAAATATCAATGCGAGAAACGGCTCAAATGCCCTCCGGCTTCGTCACCCGGTGATTCACGCGAGGAGGAGGAGGAGGAGGAGGAGGACGAGAAGACGAAGGGAAAAAAAGAAACATCACCAAATTGATCTCTAACAAGCACGTTGTTTACACTTAGCGTAATAACTGTATTCCTCCCGACTGGTGGGAAAGAGAGACGCAGGCGATAAATCACGCGGGCTGGGCACCGTCGCTCCACCTCACCGGATTGATAAGCTTCTCCTTCCCAATATGGATCATTTGCCTGCTGACTTCCCGCTTGCCGCCGCCACCGCCTGTCTCTCTCCGCTTTTAAAAGGCCTTAAATCCCTCCGGCGCCCCTTTAACTAAAAGGTTGTTTCTTTCCCCCCGCCGGGGAGAGGCGACGGAAATCCCAGCGGACTGCGCAGAATGGCAAAGAGCTTCGTGGAAATCTACAAGTGCTCACAGGGGGGAACGAGAGAAGAGCGAGACGGGCTCTCCTGATGCCGGCGACTTCGCCATTAATGCGGCGGAAGTGAGGAAGCGAGCAGAAATGTATGAAAATACACCTTGCGCGAGGTGTTTCAATTATCACCCTTTTACTTCGAAAAGCCTGCCCTCGGCTAGAAAAGAGGCATACTGCATGCTTACGGTGTAGAAATGAGGAGGGGGGGAAGTAGTTATTTCAAACACTCCAGTAGGGCAGTCTGACCAAAATGCACAGTCAAACAGAGCGCTTCTTTAAAGGTCAGATCAAATGACAGCTGTTTAAATATAGCGGCCCCGTCCCGGATACTGTACGCCGGCCTCCCCTCCGGGAACACCTTCCCCTCCGCTCGCTGCGACGTTGGGTTTGATCGGAGGCGAGCAAGCGATCGATGGAAATCGGGAAGCTTGAACACTTTGGCGCGTTTCTTTAGCCGCGCCGGCCGTTTATCGTGGCCGTTAATGAAGACGGATAAAGAAGTTTATTTTTTATTTTTATTACTTTTTATTCATCAAAAAGACGGAAGGGGGCCTTCTCGCGTGGTCTGGTGGTTTCAACGTCCGACGCTGGCCACGGCGACCGGGGTTCGATTCCCCGTCGCGCCAGAGTCGGCTCTGGTCGGGAGTGCCATCGGGGCGGCAATCCGCCCCAGGGAGGGGGGAGGGAAGCCGACACACAGAGTTCGCTGCGCACAGGAGTGGTTCTGGGGTGCTGGAGTTACAGTCAACAGCACGACGGGTGTTGTCTCGGAGGAGGCAGCGCTACGCCCTTGTCACTGCCGGTCACAGGACTACGGCAGCGAACTATGAGGGAAGGGGGATTGAACTAAGCACATGGGTAATTGGCTACCAAATTGGGAGAAATATAAATAAAAATAAAAAAAATAAAATTTTAAAAGACGGAAGGGGAACATCGCCGGCGATCGATGGACTCTCGGCGGAGGCTTCGAGAACGCGAACGCAAGGGACGCGAAGTTCCCGTTCAATCCGCACTCTGGGTTCCTCTCCACAGCCCGACAACAGATTGCGTCTCAGTCACTTCTCGAACCACACAGGGGTTCGACGCTGTTTACCTCCGTAGGAATATGCATTACAGCACAGTGGCGGCCTTCAAAGGCGTCTTTTTACCAACCTGAGAACGTGTGACAGAAATGTGTGCTCGCTGTGCCAGAACAATAGAACTGGAGACTGCATAATGGACAGCTCTATGAATATACCTATCACGTGCAGCCGCACAGAATCTGAAAGACTGACAGTTGTAACGCAGAGCTCCGTAATGACAAAGTTAATAGCCGCTGTTCTGCCGCGTTTGCTGCAACGGGGGATCAAATTCAAGGGCAATTGAAAAAGACGTTATCAGAGAGCAATTACGGCAGGAGTGCGCAACGTATCGCCATTGCCCCCAGTATGAAGGTCTTTTTAAGATTTTTTTAATTTATAAAGCTCAGCGTGATATCTGTATTTACGGGAAAAGAACACAAGCCAAGCCTTTATTGACGAACGCTTTAATGCGCCCGTAAATGTGAGTAACTTCTTTGAAAGGCTGTTCCTGCGCGAACACAGAAGGGCTGACCCCTGGCAGAGTGTGCGCAAAACATCGATCTTCTCCGAAAACAAGAGGGCTGATTATTGGCCGCGTTCTGATATTAATCTAATCTTAATTGGGACGAGGAAAAGAAAATCACAAACGCCTCTCCTCTCGCCGCGGCTCCTCAGACTCCAATCACAATCCCATTGTTTGTTCCATTGATGCATAACTCCGGAATCATCTCCCCTGCAAGATAACAAGGTAACGCCGTAACGCGGTGCTTATTAGCATTTTCAGTTCACACAAAAGCTGGGAAAAAGCCCTCCCGTCAACGAAACAGCCACACAGCTCATTGCTTATTATTCCCTAAAAAAGATTATTGGCTATCCATCTTTCCGCATATTTCATTTGGGACAGAGAATAGCAGAGACAAGTATTTTATCATTGCAATTAAGCTTCCAGCTAAAAACTGGATATATATCTATATATATCTATATATATATATATCCCTTTCAGGGGCTTGAGCACTTTGTCGACTTGTAAATCTCACCTGATTGTCAAGAGCTGAAACTCAAGAGCAGAAGAGGGAGTGTGTTGAGTAGGGCAGCTTCCCTTGAGTGCCATGAGCCCCAGGTCATTGCATGTCCACTCTTGAGATAACAGCGGCCTTTATCATGCGATGCCATTCTTTTTGTCGCTCCACTTACTACAGTGGATTTAGGTTTGGGCTACAATTTTGTATGTTAATGTCTAATTACCTAAACTGCAAACTCTGAATGTATTAGTGTCTTCATACCCAGATAGATGGCAGTAACACAGTAGTTACACTGTAATTACCCAGTTTAAATTGCCTACTTAATACATAGTGTTACCTTTATTTTCTTTTTAGACACATCTTATCTTACCCAAGCTGAATGGGATCCAGGACTGCATGATCAGAAACAGCAGGCTGTCAGGGAAGCGTCCATATTGCTAAACGCAGACGCTCCCGCCAAACACCTCAGCCCCGAATCCCGCCAACAGTGCCCCACCGCCCGTGCAAGCAAACAGGTTGTGATTCGCTCAGAGCCAGCCTGACGCCCCGCAAGATAAGTATTGCCACCTTTCGCTGCCCGTACGAGAGGGAAAGACCACGAAATCCGGCATTACACGCCCCCGCCGACACACACACACCGCAGCCGTGCACACGCCCAAACGGTACGGTTAGCTCGCGGACAGAGGAGACCCCAAGAGGCGGAAACGGAGAGAAGACTTCCTCTGTGGTTTTGGCACACCGGGACCCCCAGTTTGTTTTCCACGGCTGACGGAAAGGTCACTCGGAGCGCGGCGGAATCTGAAAAAGATCACCTGCCAATCGGCTCCCCTTCCCCACAGTGTCCCGTAAACACGCGGAGACGAGCGCCGGGAAGGACGCTCTGTTCCGGGGGAGCGATAAGATCTGTGACAGCTTAATGTCAGGTTGTTAAGATATCAAAGGGAGAGCAACGTAATCCGGCCCCCACGCTGGCAGAGCGGTCTTTGCATAATGAATGCGTCGCTGATCATTCACGTTCAAGCGGGCCCTGATAACTGCACGACCCTGACTTGTGACCAGCGTTTCCTTTGACTCGTGACGGTTCTGAGTTCTTTTTATTGAAAGAGACAGAGGCAACGGTGCTGTTGGGTTAGGTCTGAGGTACCGGGTGAGGGTCCAAGCGGTACTTTACCCTAGCCAGTACTCCACACTCCAGCAAGGTGACTACACCTCACCATGCAGAGCTCAGGGACAGTGCACTGCTCTCTCTGAGAGAAGCAGGGCCCTCCAAGTTCACATCGCCTTTCCCATCTAATGTGGGCATCTCTGCTCACAGCATCTTTCCTGCGAGTGGAACAAATCAATCGGCAGTTTAATGCAATAAGGCTCTCCGCATTTGTTCTCACGTCTCCATTTTAACATCAAGAAGCAGGTAATGTCACAACATGCCCTTTTGTCTTTGGCAGGGAATACACATAACATTGCTTACCCCGGCCTCTCAGAATATTATGTTCCCTTTAAAGAACTGGCAATTCTCTTTGGCGCACGCACAACCAATCACAATGGGTGAATCAAGGAAGACAGATGATGTATTGCAACAGAAAAGGGGGAAAACAAACTCAACAGCTCCTGGGCTAGCTCTATTGAATCATCTTATTTGGCATGCACCGCTCTGAACGAAGGCAGTGACCTTTGAAGCTGCAAACGAAATTGTTCAGTAGCATTAAGGTAAGCCATTAACTCCGAGAAACTCAAAGTCGGCGCAGCCAATCAGCGAGCGGCGCTAGACTGCGGGCCTTCATGCATCCTGACCGAAATTAATTGTTCATGGATTTATTTCATTTTTTTCCTGAGCAAATATTATTCATTTGGAGTCATTCAATTATTTTTCTCAAATGGCATTCGCAGCAGTAATTACACTCTGCCCGATTGCAGTTTTATAGTCTTTAACAAGCAAAAGTACAAAGCTGTACATTCCAACAATGAAAAATAATAACAAGTCTAGTTAACTACTGTAACCCTAAGTGCGGTGTGGCATTCTGTTAAAACTGCCTTTGGTTAAAGTAGTTTGATTACTCTCCTTTGCCGATAATAGCGTGCAAACTACTGTGCAAGTAAAGGTTTGGTGTCAACACGGACTTGAACACGGGTCCCAAACTTGGCGGAGCATCCCGTGAGCTATATTGAAATAGGATTAATAAAATAGAGTCCGCAATCTCTTCAGAAATCAAAGTAGGCTGGGGGGTGCGAGAAAATCACCGGCCAATAATATGATGGAAAATCTCCCAAAACCAAAGTGTTACAGTGAAGTAACACGGCACGATGGACAGACAACGAGGACACAATCGCACTGAAACTGTATGCCTAAACGCCAACTAGTGCTCCATCCAACATCCAACACCCATTTAGTGCAAATAGGACACCGAGTGACTTATCCCTCCGAGTCTGATAAACCAAATCTCCACAAGCTTGGGAAAGCAAGGCAGACAAAGCGATTACAAGACAGCAAACTGTGTTCGTCAAAACACAGTAGGCTCTTTCTTCCCCAGGCAGCAGCTCAAGTATCAACTCACCATCTTCAGAAAATATTTGAGAAGAATTACAGGCACAAGGAAATGTTCCGAATTCCAAGAACCCATGGTTGACAATAGAGGTATGATTCACTTTTACGTTCTCGGCAAAGGCTCTAGCAAACCCGTCTGGTCCCTTGGATCTGATGGAATACAGGCCAGCCTCACCAGAGGCTCAAGGTGCTTCATTTATATTTGTTCTGGGGGGTGTTTTAACACGGCTAAGTCATGTAAGAGCCATGCGATGTCAAGGACGATCGACCGCTGAACGGTACACGCGTCACGATGCAGATGTTAAAGCTTAAACAAATGTGAGCTCTTGTTGTAGACACGGAGCAAAACAGCCATACTCAATCGTCCACAGCAAAACACAAGGACAAACTAGGCCCATATCCAGGTCCTGTTCTGCTCTGAATCATTCCAGACTGCTCGACCATCTCTAACAACAGATCCTCACCAGTCTAAACCACCCCTACACTCGCACACACGCATATGTAGGTAGACACAGTAGTGCTATCAAGACCCTGTCAGGCCTGCCCAGGCAGTCCTCTGTATAACTGGCGTTTACACTTGCTCAACAGTCACTACGACCCTTATTAGGTCCATAGTAATTAGCTTGATTAAAGGAGAGCCAGTGAGAGGCTTAGCTGAAGTGGTGAGGTATTGGCTGGCGACACAGTGCTGCTGATCCTCCCGCTGGTTTGGGGAATACCCCCCCATGGGAGCTCAGAGGAGACGGATACATTCGGTGACAGGTGACAGACAGTTGCAGATCTGGACAGGATTGTGGATTGTGGTGGTTGACCCCCTTGTGTAGATAACCCTTCGTTTTTTCACAATGTATCATCTGTCCCCCAAGACCCTCTCCACAAACGCACACTTAAGCAGCTTCGGCGGCCACACTCCGATGGGCGGACATGCTCTCGCTCTCCTGCGTGTGTGTGTGTGTGTCCCCCCGCACCTCTGGCCGAGCAGACGTTCGCAGAGGTGGTGGCGGCCGGCGCGTCTCAGCGGGGTCCCGTCGCTCCAGATGAGCCGGTTAATTGCGCGACGGACCGGAGGGCAGGAAGCGGGCTGTGCCTTCACCCTTTCCCGTCTCCGGGGCGATCCCGGATTTATCATTCCGCGGCACATTCGGGCCGCTTCTTGGCAGGCGGCGACAGCGGGCCTCGAGCGAGCGGCCGAGTTGCCAGGCGGTGTCCGCGGTGGACGGCCTGCCAGCCGCTGAGAGGCCGCGCCGGCGGAGCGAGAGGGGAGGCGGGCGGCGATGAGGTGCCAGCGGGCCGCCTGGCACGGCTGCCGTTTCACGCCAGGCACAAATGAGATTGGCATTCGTCGGGGCTCCTCTGGTGCGCTTCATAATATACCAGCCCCCCCCCCCCCCATAGAGGCCGGCTGTGGGGACGGGAGCACCGGGCCTGAGTGCTGAGTGCGGTGGCTCTGTTTCAGGCCCTGAGAAAAGAGGATCTCTGTGACTAAACTGCAGAGAAGAAAGGAGAGGGACAACACAGGCAATATCTCTGACATCTGCACGCGCAGAGTGCCAAAGATAAATTGAACAAAGAGTTTCTGGTTAAAGCCACGTTGGTGAAAAGCCACGCTCAAACCAGTTGCACAACAATATCCGCTTTTGCCGACGACTTCTGCCTGATGTTGAAGTAAAGACATTCCTATTTTGTGCTAGATCAACGGAGGTAAAACTGTACTTTACAAACTGGGTTTTAAATATGTTTGTTTCAAAGCCTGAACGGCATTGCAGTGAGCTGTTTATTCAGTGCATTAACAGTTCATTTATCCAGATTAAGTGTAACTATTTTGGGGTTTGACCTGGCTTTCGATATAAAAATAGTAGAAAACAGTCCCTTTTAGCAGTTTGCCTAGTGAGTCCAATGGCCTTTTGTTGTAGAATTTCTGTTCAATTAAAATTTTTGTTTGTGATTTTTGTATTCCTTCATTCTGGTTCACTAAGCAGAGACCTTGCCTGTATGAATTTCCAATACGCATTACATCGTGGTTAACTACGATGTGAGGTTTAACACATTCCTGGACAAATTAAACGGGTTTGCGGCTGTGAACTATTGCGACAGACGTCCATGCTGAGCAGAGCACTATGTGTAAAGAGAGGAGAAGGATTTTGTGAGGCACTAGAGTTTCAACGTAATCCTTCTGGGTTACTAGTACAACCAGGATGTGGAAGTTATCCTACAAAACGGGCCTGTTCCGTGACATCACTTTTCACATACATTAACCATTTTTCGTTGAGTGTTCTTTTTGGAGGTTTTGTATTTTACCTCAACATATCGGGCGCAAGCCGAACCAAGGCTCTTGCCCGCACTGTTGCGGCAGTCCGCCGTGTCTGAGCCACCGGCCCGCAAACCAAGCCAGCGAACGCTATCGCCTTTCACAGTGCCTTTGTGAGACGTCTTCGTCGAGGGAAAACGGTGACAGCAAACGCGAGGCGCACACAGGGGGAAGAACAATTATCGTCAATTGAGTTTTGTAAAAGAAACGAAATGTTAAAAATCCCCCAAAGATATCATGCTGTAATGGCAGTTGGACCGGCTACAAAAGGTTGCAAGGTAGGATGCTATTTTTAGCACAGCACTTAACCCAAATGACTTCAGTAAATATTCAGCAGCGTAAATGGATAATAAGTCTAACGAAAGCTCGGATGAGGATATCGCCTCAAACAAACAGGCCCAAGCAATGTAAGGTAATGATTCGATGTAATGCGTATGTGTGTGTGTGTGTGTGTGTGTGTGTGTGTGTGTGTGTGTGTGTGTGTGTACAGTACATGTATAAAGTGTGTTGGTACTCCAATATACACTGTCAGCCACAGGGGTTGTGAGGGAAGCTCTCTAATCCTGCTGGTTTGGTGGTTCTGTCAAACGCTCGGCCTGTGTCTACAAATGATTCCCCTCTCCCAGCGGACCTCATTTTGCACATTGCTGATTTTCTCTCACTGTGAAAGCAAATTCCGCTTGATTAAACCCAACACTTGTCCTCCCTAAACCAGCATGGAGTTAATCAAATCAAAATCAATATCAAAGCTCAAGAATTGCCCACAATTTACAAGAGAGAGCCACGAGGCTAATATCACATTACCCTCGCAAATTCACCTTCTATTGTTAAGAGTACAAAGTGAACAAATATGGAAGAATCAGCATAATTTCGAGCAAACCGGCTCACTGCAGAGGCAAGTGTCGATACAGACATAACGGCAGTGTGTGAGAGCAGATGGATCGCGTGTGATGTAAATATGGATTTGACACGGAGATGACAAAGGGGCAACATAAAAGGGGCCACAAGGTGCTCAGCCGTTTCCTCTTGCGGTAAGTCACGGAGAAAAGAGAGAATTGTAATTTATCACTCTGACAGAAATAATATGTGATATGACACGAATATGAAAAATGGTCGTTAAAGGCCAAATTTAGGTCCTCACACACAACTTAATCTTAATTCTGAGTTTCAACGCTTGTATTATTTCACTTAAGACTGACAAAAACAATCATTGGTGAACGAGGCCAGGATATTTTCTGTTCTTCGACATTTAGATGGACGTTGGGAGTCTCCACGCACCCTTATGGAAAAATCACATGAATTCTGTATGTTAACAACTCACATGTTTTTTGGACATTTCACAACTCACGTTTGCACATTTTTTATTGTGACATGTTGTCACATTTACTTCACACCTATTCAACTGTGATCACATACAGGTAACTGCCAAAATAAAGGAAACATCGACACAAAGTGTCTCAGTAGGGCTTATAGAACAGCTACCACCTTGGCATAGATTCGGCAAGCATCTGGAACTCTGTTGGAGGGATACAACACCATTCTTCCACAAGACATTGCATCATTTGGTGTTTTGCCGTCTCCAGAAACTCCCATACGTGTTCAATTGGGTTAAGATCTGGTGACTGAGACGGCCATGGCATATGGTTTACATCGTTACATCATCCACTCGTGCCCTGTGGATGGGGGAATTGTCACCCCCTGGAAGAGACCACTCCCATCAGGATATAAATGCTTCAACATAGGATGAAGGTGATCACTCAGAATGGCTTTGTATTTATTGTTGTTTACCTTACCTTCTAAAGGGTTGAGTGGACCTAAACCATGCCAGAAAATTGCACCCCACACCATAACAGAGCCGCCAGGACCCTTCATTTGATCACATGTTCCCTTTATTTTGGCACTTACATGTACATACACGTGTCTTTGGATATTTTGCATGTGAAATTTGTGTGATTTTTCCATTGGGGCTAGCATTGCTTAATTGCACGTGAGCCCCACTCTTTCTTTGATTCCACAATGGGCAGGTGAGCTGCTGCCAGCCATCAGGTCAGCAGCCACCGCAAACTGCAGGGGGCTTCACCCCAAAAACGGAAACTTTATGGCACAGGCATTCTAAGCATTACACATCTCACAACATGGCACCACTGGAATCTGCCTGCTGTTCCCATACAGGGCTTAGGTATCTACAGTATGTCTTTACTGGTGTGGATGCGTCTAGGAAACGTGTCTGTAGCAGCAGACCTCACATTGGTCCTGCATCTTGCTGGTTTTTCGCTGCGCTGTGTTAATACTGTGACTTGCGCTAGCCACTGAATGTCAAACACTAATGTAGCAGTCTCTGTATTGTCTTCCTTGTCAGTTTCATACAGTCAATTTAATTGCCTTTGATCTAGATGCCTGATGTATAATGGCGTCTAATAAACACCTTGCTGTTAATAATCCTGAATTAGGGATTATGTCGACTACTACTACTACTATTGAATATAATATAATAATATATGCCATTTAGCAGGCGCTTTTATTCAAATCGACTTGCATACATTTTTTCAGTATATGTGGTCCCAGTGGGAATTGAACCCACAACCTAAGCATTGCCAATGCTGTGCTCTACCAACTGAGCCACACAGACAGAAGGGGCTAATAATAATCTACTAATAATAACACAAGTACTCTACAAAGAAAGACCAAATCCAACAATTAAACAGAAAGAGTTGTGCATAGAAAAACAACAACTGGGTTACTGGAAATAGAAATATGAGAACATACAACAGCACAGTAACAAGGGCAAGCCATTCAGCCCTTCTGAGCTCTATGACTGAGAACTGGCAGAAGAAGATACACTGATATACATGGTCCTTATCTCCTTATCTGATAACACGAGGCTGCCAACATTTCTGCTTCCCGGTTAAAAAACAAAACAAAACAAAAACACAGAACCAGAACCCCCCATATGCACAACCCATATCAGGCCAATTCATCTCCAGCCTGAACCATAATAATCTAATAGCCTATTGGTTCTGGAGCCCAGCAGGCCTGTGTGTTCCGGTAACCGAAAACGTGCAAGACTGATTACGTTAAAAACCTGGTAGCATTCACCACCGCAGCACGTGCACTACCTGCAGGCTTATATTCTCACACACAAGCAGGGGCCCGAATCACTATGGCGAGGATGGTACTTTCAATCACCCACTATTTACAAGGCGCTGTGTTTCAGAGCAGAAAAAGAGAGGAAGGCAAAAAAAAAAAAAAAGAAAAAGAGTTCTCCCGAGCCCAAGACTGATGACTTCCTTATTTACAACTTGAGCTCCAGATCCTATTTCGATCGTATGTGCCGAGCGGACGAGGGGAAATGAAGGTGGGTCGCGCTGCTGGTGATCTGAATTTAAATGAACAGAAATAAAGCGGAAGGACATTCCTCAGAGGAGACAAACTAAGTATTACATCAATCACGTTTAAAAGAAGAAGAAAAAAAAAAAAGTAAAAAAAAAAAAAAAAAAGCAGCAGCTGAAAGAAAACGTGTGGCGATGGCGTGGGGAATTTAAAGGACTGGGCACGCATGCGTTTAGTACCCCGCCAATTCCCCGCGCCCTGACACGAGGAGCGATAAACACTCGGTGCGGGGGCCTTCAAAATGACGCTGCGCTTTCGAGTGCCGTGCGAGGGAGGAGCACAGAAAGGGAAACACGGAGACCAGACAGTAGAGGAGTGCAGGAGGGAGGTGTGGAAGTGCAGGGAAAGGAGAGCAAGGCAGGCAAGGAGAGAGAACCAGAGAGCAGCATGACAGCAACAGCAGTAGTAGAAACAGCAGTAGTCTTAGTAGTAGTAGTGGTAGTAGTAATTATCACTAGTTGTAGTACCAATAACAGAAGTAGAGAAGCAGCCACAGCACTAGCACTGGCAATTATCAGATAGGGCTAAGGATACAAACACACCTACTGGGCCTATGAGTTGCTGAGAAGTCATTGTCATCATTCGCCTCATACCAATTCTCACCACTTGGTGGCGACACTTCTTGTTGAAGACAGAAAATCGAGCTTCTACCGTATTCTTCCCATTTCAAATGGGACACACACGCTAAGATTGATATCTCAGGATAAGGAAAACAAATCAATTACACCCTTCTATTTAGCAACTATAACAATTGTATAATTCACGTTAAAATTGACAGCTTTAAAACAAACCATTAAAGGCAGGGAAAATCTGAGCTGAACTGAAAAATGTTAAATGTGGACTATTTTTATTCACTGAAATTATGTTTGGAAAAGGACAATTGTAAGGGTGCGAGAATTTTCTCATCGCGTCTTTAAACTTCACTAATTGCATCAAGAAATATTTACTTTACAGAATTGGCACAATAAATTATGCAACAGCAATACTTATTGCTTATAAATTTCTGATGAGTAAACAATTTAACCAAAACAACTGTTGAGCATCTTAATCAAATTGATAACATAAATAAATTCAGCTGTAATAATGTATACATAACCTCTGTAAAATGACACACTTTGATAACCAAAATACATAGTAGCCTGGCAGTATCATACCACAGGGCAATAGGCTAATCGTTGTGGCTTTGTAATGCTAATAGATGTAAAAATGCAGACAGGTATGTCATTGCGGGACTTGTCATAATATTAAACAATTTACAACAAGAAACAAACTCTAGGGTACAATACATTTAGCAACCATATCTTATAAATATATCGTTCAAATACTCTTTGTACTTATTTTGAAATGGATAGTAACATGGAATATATAACAATACATCCATACACTGTAGATTTAAAGACAACAGTGTAGCTAAATTGACAGTCGCCTAAATTAATGCGAAATATAAATCTGAGATTTCGCTTGCTAGCTATCGTTATTGCGTCCAACAGTGCGCCGGTAACTTCTTGTCGATTAACAGGCAATCATAAAAACTGACAATTCCTAAGCTAACTACGAAACCTCAATCGCCGAACTTCTCCCATCAATGCGAGGTGGCACTAGGTGTCTCTCTGTGCGCACCTAGCTAGTACTTTCTAGTACAGCGAACAACCACACACAGCCGCACTGACAATAGCCTAAAACCGCACGAATGAAAGAATCTCAAATTAATGTTGTACACACATCGCTTCCCCGGTCTACGTTGCAAACATAAAGCCAGTATTCCAGGATGTCATACGACCAAAGCCGGGCGCGTTGCTCTGGCCAGCTCGGATCGGCGAGACACAGCCGCTTCGCTTATGACAAAGGCATTTAACGGGAAGAAAACAAATATACACTTTCACGTACCACTGTTGCTCCAATTCCCAGTCCCTAAAGAAGTCAAACTCGAAAAGGTCCATGGCTGGTCCCCTTAGCGCCTGATTCGACAAGGAACCGGTGTCCGCTTAGCGTATGCGTCAGCCTGCATGCAGCAATTGTGTGGTGTCTCTGCTAACTGTAACTAGCCGTACTGTAGCTACGTGCTCAGCCGGGCTGACACACTCTCTGTGAGAGAAATGCCACAGCCCCCACCGCCTGCCGTGAGTCTCAACTGCGCGCAGTCAGGGGAAGGCGGAGCTTGAGACGGCCAGAAGTCGTGACATGGAGCCCGCATATCAGGAACCGAAGGATCTGGCTCATCATATTCAAATGGTAAATTAAAATAACGGTACAGTTCCACTCCTCCCTCCGCCCGCTCCCTACTCCCCCCCGGTCGCTGTCAAAGTCAGCTGTGCTATAATAGCGTTGTGCCCGATGTGTTGTGAGCGACATAATGGCTACTCGGAGAGCCGTTTAATTGTTGGTGGCAAAACTGCTAACGGAGCTACCGCAGGACAAAGCATATTCTCTCCTCGCAGTGATTCATTCCACCTCCCAGAGTATGTCCGAGACACTGCCACTGTCGAGAATAGTGACTGTATCTAAATGCTGATATCCTCCACGTTCTATGGGATTCTGGATGCTAATGTTGGGGCGAAATAAATACATGTAATCATTTACTCAGTTTGGTGGAAATAAAAAATACAAAAATGCTTTAATAATAATGCTTTAATAATAATAATAATAATCATTATTATCATAATAATACATATAATATGTATGTGTGTATGTATAATATATATATATATATTGTATTACCTTTCTATCTAGTATTGTTTCAGTGCCTGCATATGTATGTAACTACTTACTCAAACTACTCAAACATGCATTTTCACACTATTCCTCAACTGACAGGCGAAATAATTGAGAACTGTCAGTCAATACGTCGCCATCTTTTATGAACCATTGCCTGTAGGAATCACCACAGAGTCTTCTCATTCACATAACAATGACAATGATTAGTATAGGTAAGACGACAGCTCACCACTTCAGTGTGACTCAACAACAAGGCCACGCGTAACCACGTCTCACATGTCCAAGTGTCTCTCAGAGTAGCCGGGGTGACTCCACAGCACAGCCTCCACGAGTCAATTACTTAATGAAAAGCACTGTCATTCCCCTGCTATATAGTAAGAGCTGTCTCCTGTCAGATACAGTGACAGAGCATTGGCTGTTAAAATGTTAAAATTAAATGGCAGTTTATATACAGTATATTTGCCACTTGTTCAATGTGGTTCCTGGATTTAAAATTGGCTGCTGATTTTAAGGCGAAAACAAAGACTTGCATGCTCTGTGGGGTAGAACCCTTGATCTACAGTTCACCAATTATAGGTGGGGTAGTGTGAGTGGTTAATGAATCAGACTTAACTGGAGGGTGTGTGGTGAGGGGGGATGTTGGCTGCATTATTTCAGCTAATAATTGTATAATTTTATTTTCAGCTAATAATATAATTTTTTTACATATGCACTGTGTAATGTCTAGTAATGTTATTCTTCAGGTACACTAGATGCTGGTATAACAACGATTGATTAATTGATTAATTAATTGATTCATTGTTGATTTAACAATATTTCAGCCAGCTGGAATATAATAACAATAATGGAAATAATATAGTATTTGGGTTAAACATCTGTAATGTGTAATGGGTAAAGGTTATCCTTGAATGAAAAGAAACACACAAAGCATCACAATTGAATACAATGTTCTAATTAAGAACAGACATTAAAAAAACCTTGACATGGATACGGTGGACTGCATGTTGTGTGAGTACGCCTAGCGGTAAAGAGGTACGTTTTGTTTCCTGATATGTGTTGTCTCCATATGGTGCCAAGGGTAATGCAATGCACTACAATATTACACTCCTATATCACTTTTAAATATGTAGCCTCAAGGTGTTCCCTAATTCACAACATGCCCTTTAAAGCTGGTATTAATCTTACTCCCAGAATTCCACTGGGGGCAGCGTAAATAAATTCCGGGGGTGAAATTCCTTTCCTGACAACTCGCATTTGGAGGGATGCTCCCTGCTAATGAGTCTCATGCCGTCCGGATAGTTTTCTGAATCCTGCTGCCACCTCCATGGCACAGATTAAAGCAAATATTGGTGCAATATTACCCAGTCCTTCTCAGCGAAGGGCCACCTGGGTCCAGAAGAAATCATAATGCGTCTCCACCTGCCAACAACAACTAGCAAAACTGGGCGATTCTTGTGTGTAGAGTGTAGAACGCTACGGAAGGTGAGTCCCTCGCCAGTGGCTTGATGGTAATTTAGCGGTTAAGCCTGTTGGTCCCAGTTTTAATTTGGCGCCAGCCTTGGTCTCGTTCGATTGGTCTCCCCACTCTCTCTCTCTCTCTCTCCTCTCCCCCTCTCTCCCTCCTCCCCTCCCTCTCTCCCTCCTCTCCCTCTCCCCCTCTCCTCCTCTCCATGTGGAAGCTGTGAGTGACACAGCCTCTCTCTGACACCGGGGGCCCTGAGTTGAGTTAGCCAGCTGTCTTTGCGAGAGGTTAAGTGGTTTTTCCCAGCCGGACATGCCTGAGTGCCGGTGCACTCCGTGCTCCGCGGTGCACAATGCGTTTGACACTTTGTTGACGCTGCTTATCCGAGCGCCACCTTCCTCCGCTTAATTGTTAATTCATCGGCAAATCCAGTCGATTTACTCCGGCGCAGAGTGCCAGGGAGGCCCCCGATAAGAGGGAAAGCCTGCAAACGCTTAATTCGAGAGATTAAATTCTGCGGAATAACGTGCAAAAAAAAAAGAAGTAAAAAAAAAAGGCAGCAGCATTAAACGTCGGCATCGGGAAGGGGATGCTGGGAAAGGCCCGTCACCCGGGAGGGGGGTGAAGGGAGGACGCAGGGTAGAAGGAGCGCATTGGGGATTCTGGTGTCGTGCAACCTTGAAGTGGCCGAGTGGCATTATCCAGGCGGAAGAGGCTCCCGTGGATCGGCAGCCGTAGGGGGGCACACCCCTGCCAGCAAGCGGTGTCAGCGGAGCGGAGACGGGGAAGCGGCGAGCAGCCGGCGCGGCGCGGCGGGGGGAGAAGACGGGAGGAGGACGGGAGGACAAAGGCAGGGCTCCAAAAACGAACGCGAGAAAGCCATTACGGAGAAATTAAGCCACGTCTGTCCTGCGCTCCGAAAATTCTCCTGGCCGGTCCGGTGCCAAATCACGATCAGATCACCGAGATCACCGCGAGTCACGCCTCCTCCGGCGCCTGGCTTTGCCTGGGGCACCTCAGAGCAGGGGCAAGGACCCACTCGGCGGCTTCTGAGTGAAGGGAAATTAATTCTGAGCAAAGGTCAGGTCGACCGCCTCCTGCGCATGCAGAAACGCCCGCCGCATCCAGCCACCGAGAGGCGCTGTGTTTATCGAGGGTCGCGCGCCTCTTTCCCTTCCCTTCCTTTTTCCGGGAAATCGAAATTCCAGTCGCAAGTCAACACTGAGTCAGAATGTTCTAGGCTTCAGTTCACTGTCAATGCAAGTTTTGTTACTGTTTCTTGTGAAAATAATTTGTGAATTTGGTACTATTCGTTCGAATAGAGTACATTGTAATATGCATTACAAAATTAAAGAGCTATTTAATTAATTATCGTACTGAAAGGTGTTTAATCCCATCTGACCACAGAGAAGAATAAATGAAATGCCATGAGTCATACGTTGAAGGCAGCGAAAGGCTGTTGACACCTCTGTGCCCCAGAGGCGAAGGCTGTGTTTGACACAATGCATGTTGGGAAGCGTTTACATTTGCGGCTCGGCGGCGTGCCCTCTCGCTGTTTAAACGTCTGAGTCTCTCCACAGCTGCAGTCTGTGAGAAAAAAGAAAACAGCTGGTGCGTATCTGCCAAGGCCATCTCAACAAATTCACTTCTGACAGAGAAAAAAAAAAAAAACAAGGTAACGGATAAACCTTGTTTTATAATTTTTATTTTTTTTTGCAGATTGAGAATGAAACCGAGAGAGAGAGAGAGAGAGACAGAGAGAGAGAGACACAGAGAGAGAGAGAGAGAGAGAGAGAGAGAGAGAGAGAGAGAGGGAGAGGGAAAAAAAAGCAGGGTTGTTTCTGGTTTTCGTCTGCCTTTACAGTTGGCCTGCACCTTGCACACTCTGTGGCTGTGCTTGTGCAAGGACTGCTTCCTGCCTCTTGCGACCGATAGCCATCTCTGCAAAGGCAAAGAGTGCCGTGCGACCTTGTTTGCCGTCTGTTGATCCTGGTTTTGCAAACATGATTATAATTTTTATTTTTTTAATGAATTTCAAAAAAAGTGAAAATATGAGAAGAGACAAGTGGAGGTGATTTGATACGAGAGGAGACGAGTGGCTCCCCCTCCCCCTGAGGTCGAGGAGAAGCACACCACGCTTTCTTACCCGCCTGACAGCACGCAATTCCCCCTGGGACAGAGCAAGTAAACAAGTTCCACAAAGTGGGAGCAAATATTTATTGCGGTAATTACTGAAACAAGGAGAACAAGGTTTTCAAAGCCCAGGATCTGGGTCAAGGATGCTATTTTTAAACCTCCGAGATTGCTTTTACTTCACACTTTACCTGAGGGTCACACGTAGACCTAATTCAAGGTAGCGCATAGAGTAGGGGGAAAAATAATAGCAATAACATACAAACTGTACTTGAGCGATTTCCCAAAATGTCACAACAGTTCCGTGCTTACATGCTCGCATTGCACATGTACTGTGCGCTGGGAGGGTTGTGCAGAGTCATAGTTGGGTCACGGACGGTGTGCAGAGAGGCACAGGTTCTGTGGTTTGACGTTTCATTTCTCCCTTTGAGAAAGGATGTTCACCTAACCCTCTCAAGGATACCTCAGCAATACACAATGATAACAAACGTAAAATGGAAACAGCGAGGGAAAAGAATGGACTGATGGATCTACGATGGCATCTAAAAGTGTGTTCAATCTGTTAGGCGACTGACCTTCATTCACTCTGCAGTCTTCCACCACCTCTGTGTCCCCTGAGGAATGCCTCACAACAATGACGCCGGTCACATAATTATCTCACCGTTCGTTATCTAATTGAATGAATCCGTGTCTCTATTCTTTGCACGCTGGCCTATGTCCAAAACATCGGGCCCAGCTAAGGGGGCTGACCTGATGAACAAGGCCCCAAACCCCACCACCCAAACTCACCAATCTGTCCAAGGCCCACTGCCTGTCCCCGTCTGCATCTCAATTGGGTCACACGGCAGAGCGGAGCGTGGCAATGTGTCACGCCTCACCCCCGTCTCCCAGCCCAGCCTCCAAACAATATTTGCATTGTTGGCCAATAAAGTCATTCTGAGGAAAACGAGAGTCAACCTTCATTGAGGAGGCTGAGGAGGCAGTGACTTTGTTCGTCCCTGAATGGCCATCGCCATCATTCAAACAAAAATACCACACAAAAGCGCACGGAGTACATCCTAATCCATAAGGTAGCCTACAAAAGAATGATTCAAAACAAAAACTCTGACTTAGTCCCGTGAACTGAAAAACACTATAGGTGCCCTTATACTAATACAGTAGGTGTACATAAACACATAATCCAGTTAAGCAAGCGTGTGGTGAATTTCACCTCAAATGCTCTCATTTTCAGTGACAAAGTCAAGAATGCAAAGCGGCGGGTTGTTTAACATATAACAAACAGCAACGTTAGTATGTTTACCACATCAATATGATTTCACGTCGATGTCATTGACCTGCGCAAACAACGTACGGCCGTAAATGTACACAACGTGAGTGCCGCTTGGTCAGAAATGCCAGTGGCCCAAAGCGTTTCACTGAAGCGGCAGAAAAAACAGGAGCAGATCGGAGAAACGGTTCATCGGAAGCGCCGAGGTCACAGGGCTGCCTCTGCAGCCCTTCTAATCTCATCGACGTGGATAAAAGAGTCATTATGAGCCATGCCCGTGCAGTCTAAAGGGGACGGCCCGCTAATTACGAGACGGTCGTTCCGGAGTTGATTATCTTCAGGCGGTCACGGCCAACTGAGGCACCTGAGAATCGCGGTCACGATCTCGTCTTTCCGTATTAGGGAAAGCAGGGTCTATGCTCCCCCACCCCACCCCACCCCCAGGTCCAGCTCCGTCAACACTTGACTGAGTAAGGCTACCAACCGCTGCTGCCTGAAACGGAAACGGGACGAGCCGCGCTGACATAAGGATGTGCGAGGTGAACGCCCCTCTCCCTTTACAGGTAGAATTCTCCGGATTGTATGCATGCTGCTGGACCCAAGTCTTCATTGTAGGAATGGCTTGTAAGTGTGAGTGTATTTATATTGATCCTGCATCTTGTTACAGTACCTTCAGTGTGAATGTCTATTTTCCTTAGATAATATAAGTGATGTGAATCACATTTTAAGTCGAATGTTGACTACATTAGTGCTCTTGACAGTCACATGGTACATGGCTTCAAAATATTATTAATATCTCAATGAAACGGGGTATTCAAATGATCAAATACTATCATACCCTTGATATTATACCCTTGACACTATCATATCATACACCTCTATTTTTGGTACAGTTTTATCTGACCGCCACTGTCAAAAATAGGTGATTTTTAGTAATGCATCATTAAGTTTGAATCATAGGATTAAAGTTCAAATAGATTGAGGGAATATGCAATTCTGTGTTCATAGTCAGCCGTCGAATCAGCAGCAATGTCAATTCTGCCAGCGGCACTTCCTAATGGCCCAGCGACGCAAGGCCTATCCCAGAATCCTCTGCTGCCAGTCACAATTCCAAGCATGTCAGTATGAATGAAAGTTAAAAACCAGCACAGCTGGATCAAAGCTCCACACTGTAACACAAGCGGAATAGCTTGGCTTCGTTACAATCGTTGCATACTTGCATATGTTCTTTTTTTCAATTTGCATGTTTTGTCTGACTACAACTGACAGCGGAAGACAACTTAAGAGTTATCTGCTACAGTCGGTTTTTCAAGGACAAAGGCTCACAAAGAGAATGACGACTTACTTCTGAAACAGTTCCGAGGCTTTCATGTTTTGACATGGTCGTGAGGCATCGTTTGCACTAAATCTTAAAACTTACAATACATTTTTTTTTTTATCTACAGCTATGAAGGTTTTGACTGACGTTTTTATTCAATATTTAAAGCTCACTTGGGAGCAAAACTTATGCTTATTCATATTTTTTGGGTCGGTTTGCCACTGCATCACAGATTAGTTTAACAGCTAACAGTTATAAAAGCCAATGCCTTAACACGCTATGTGTGTCAAACCCCTGGGTTCCATCAGCTATTGTCCTTAAAATTAATGCACATTTAGATTTTTCAATACAAACATAATTTATTTATCATTAGTTTGTTAATTTTAGAGATCACTGAGCTGTGTGTGTTACGAAGAAGAAAAAACAATAGCATTCAATTGAGTAGAAGTTAAGGACAATCATTAATATAATCAGGGCTAATTGCACATGAGAGGGAACGTTTTTTTTTGTTTGTTTGCAAGCACAATAATGAAAGCTCTTTAAAACCACACTCCACTGTGCTCATTTATCATTGGGAGTAGCATTCTGCTATGCCTCCATATCACCTGCAGTTTGGCTAATCTACTTGCTGAGTGACAGATGCTAATGAGCGCCCTTCATCAGACCAGCCTCATGATCTTTGTCCGAGTCCATCTTAGAGGAGCAAATGATCCTTCACACTACCACTTTCTCTCCCTCTCCCTTTCTCTCTCCGCCTAGAGTGAAGAAGTCAGTCGGATTCCTCCCAAATGCAACCCTCCTGATTGCCTCAAAAGTCTTCATTATGAATTAACTGTATTTCTGCACGATGGTTAGCATGGCGCACCCCTTATCTGTCTCCCCCTCCCCTCATCCAGCATCGGTCTGATTCTTTGACAGTGGTACGGGAACACAGCTGTGCCATGGAAGCAATGGGGCGCCCGTGCTGGACTAGGGAGGAGCTCAAAGCAAAGTTTATGGCAACATTGGAGGGTTTGTGTTTAGGGTTCAGACAGTCACTTAGGTCACCAAGCAAAGAGAGCAGAGGGAAGGTGAGGACTGGTTTAAGGGTGAGGGAGGGACAGTGAGAACACTGTGCCTATCATAGCACCGGCTCTCAACAACTCAGCCAGTGTCGACTTAAGTCTTTACGTGAGAGACCGGCGACAGATAGTTTTAATCGTTAATCTTAATAGATCACAAATGATTCACGGATTACCTCTTCAGATTATATATTCCTATCCTGAAATGTCTTTGTTTACTTTTCCCATTAGGGAGAAAACATAGCAATAGACCCCAGTGTTTAGACCTGACATGGCCTTTTTTTCTGTTGAATAACTTAAATACATTTCTAACACAGTGTTTCCAAGCTGAAGAGCAAATGGAAAAAAACCTAAAAACAAATGTCAGAAACTAGATCAAATGCTTGCCTAAATTATTTACTCAATATAATGACATTGTGGTTGAAATGAATTTAAGTTTTAGTCTCTATTTTTTTTTCGTGGAAGTGGATGTCTCGTTTTGTGTTCTCTGCAAAATTAACATATTCATTTTGTCTATAAAGCCCCAATCTCTCACACACACACACACACACACACACACACACACACACACACACACACACACACACACACACACACACACACACACACACACACACACACACACACACACACACACACACACACACACACACACACACACAGCAGTCAGCGGGAATGTTTTGCAGACTGTGAAAAAGACAGAAAGGCAAAATAGCTGCACACCAAAACCAGATCGCCTCTGGCTAATTTCAATACTGAAATCTTTTTGGCAGCGATACATTTCTGAATACTCTGTTTGTGTGTTCAAAGCTGCAATTAAAACACTGAGAAGAAAAGGAGTGCGTAGGATATATACAATCCAAATTCCACTAATTGCTCAATGTCCTTGAAGCAATTTCCATTGGAATAAATAAAGCAATGTTACAGCCGATTTTTCTCCACTACGTTGACTGAGCGCAAACATGATTAAAGTCAAGCACGCAGCTATATGTGGATGCTCGAAATAAGCTCGTGCGCCCGATCTCAATTACACTGAAAGCCGTAACTGCTCGGTCTTTGGGAAGGAAAATCTAATTGTGCCGGGTTCGAGTGTTTTCCTCTGGGTTTGTCTGCCTCTCGTTCGGGCATCATCTGTGAGCGCAGAGCAGAGAAACTTCTTGAGCAAAATATAATGACCGCATAGCCGGCGGTCTTTGAAGAACGGAATCAAAGAATTCCTGCTGCTGGGATCCGGGGGGATCGGTAATGATAGTGTTTTCTGCGGGGAGGCAGTGTTAGTCGGAGACTGAGAGCTTTTTGTTTTGGTGTCTTTTCTTTAAAAAAGAACCGAACATTTTCTCCCCTCCTAATACATGTGGCGTGACCGTGTCGGTTGGCGCCCGTGTTCCGATGGCCTGGCTGTTACCGAGCGACTGCTCGTTGAGCACACTCGCCGCCTAATCCATGGGCGGGAACCGACGACTGTCATTTCGTCCCCATCATCCGGAGATCCTACGGCAGGGGGCCTAAAAGCATGGTAATGGCTACCTGATACCTATGGAGCTAGCATTCCTGGCACGTGGCATAGATCTGCCCTCCGTAGAAATCAAAGCCTCCTGGTTATACGTCTCCGCTGCACAGGCAGAAAGGCATTTAACACAACAACAGACAGAGAAGAAGCGAGAGATTCCCTCCTCTTACATTTCAAAAGACCAGTCAGAAAACCACTACAACACTTGAGAGTGACAGCATCTAACATGATGCCCTATGCAAACTGGAGGCGACGTAGGGTTTGCGTAGCGCTTATCTTACATAAATCAAAATAAATCCGGCAGGCGCAGCTGTAGCACGCCAATAACATTCATTATCATGACGTTTCAACGATCTGTCAGCATCACCCGTGTAACCCCACTTTGAGACAATTTAGCTGGTACACATATCCTTTTGTGCGACTTCTGCTGAAAAGTGTTATTCTACTGCTATTCTACTGAAACTCTCATTTGCCCAGATAGCATGCGTACTGCGGAAAAAAACATGCAGTTTCATTGGAACATGCAAATTAACATCTGGCCAAGTGATATTTCAGTCTATGATTTTAGACTTCCTGGACTAGCAAACAAGTACTGCAATTGTTAATTTTCAAATCCACTAATGGAGTCTGTTCATCTGTACTGAGCAGGGAGGAGTGCATTGAGCAACTGCTACCTGATGGCACCTTCATTACCATCCCTGTGCAATGGGTGGATAATTAATTCAAACTCACTGAAGTCATTTCAAAGAACATATATTATCAGCGTATCTAATAATATCCTGGAAGCGCTTGAAGAGAAATACCCCAGGGACAATGGAACAACCAGTTGTCCACAACCAGTACTGAGTTGAACCCGAAACCACCTGGCCATAACCAGGCACCACACGGCTGCATTGCTCTTCCCTCCAATGATGGGTGAATGAGGTACGATGAAACCAAGAACAGGTGGAGCTACCATATGCTGCCACTCACTCACAGATTTGAATCAAACATGTTGAACCAACCAACCACCATTTTGTTGTGAAGAGCAATACCTTTTGATTGGTTCAAACAAGTCAGTGATTGACAGCTAACTGTAGCTCCACTCATTTCACCGTTCACCTCCGCCCATTTGTCATGATACCTCATTCTCCCAATACGAGTCTTCAGAGAAAACTCCCAACGATTTTAGGATATCTGTTGGGAGTAGTGATGACGAATGCATTTGCATGCAAAGTCGGCCTTTGGGTTGAAGTCCAGTGAATGTTTGTGCAGCAGAACAATGAGGTGTAGAGACTGATTGATATGCAAGGACTGCTGGTAGAGACCTGCAGGGATGGAAGTAGGGGAATACTCTAGAGCACAGGTGTCAAACTCATTCCATCAAGGGCCGAGTGTATGCAGGTTTTTGTTGTAACCAATGCACTACACCAGGTGATTTCACTAATTAGCTCACTTCTTCAACTAAGGAGGGAACCTAATTGAAATCACCTGGTGTAATGCATTGGTTACAACAGAAACCTGCAACACCTGGAATGAGTTTGACACCCCTGCTCTAGAGAGAGAGGAGTTCACTCTAGACCAGGGTGTCAAACTCATTCCATTGTGGGCCGAATGAGTTTTGTTGCACACCAGGTGATTTCAATTAGTTCCCTCCTTGGTTGAAGAAGGAAGATAATTAGTGAAATCACCTGGAGTTCAACAAAACCTGCAGACTTTGTAGACTTTTGACACCAGCCAGTCTTTTAGCCCAGCCAGTCTCACCAAGAGCGGCAGTGTGGTGGAGTGGTCACATAACTCACCTTGATTCACTGCTGTTGTACCTGTTGTAACAGGAATGGTAGTGCGAGAGGGGGTGAGGGGGTGGGGGGTGGGGGCAAAGGTACCAGAGCACTCGAGGGTGACGTCAAACACAAAATCAATGAAACGTGCACTTTCAAATCACTGCCACAGACAAACCGAAATGCATTTCAGTGGGATAGGATTACTGTTCAATGTGTAGCCTATGTACATATTCAATTATTGAGGTGTCAATCCAGAGCCAGGGGCGCTCGCTCGGACACAAATTAAGCACCGTTCGTCCCTTAGCTTACCCTTGACTATGTCCTTCACCTCAGCTGCTTCACTTAATATCCAGTTGTGTAATATGAATGTTTGTGGACAATATGTACAAAAAATGTGAGTTGCCCTGGATAAATGTGTCGGCACTATTACATTACATTAGCTTAGTCTCTGTTCCGACCACTTTTATTTATTGCGGTTGTATTTTTGTTTTATTTAGCATTTTTAAATTTCGCTCATGTTCAGGGCTTTGAATCGCATCTCATGTGTGAATTGCGCCATGCCAATAACGGCCGATTGATTGATAGGAAGAGTCAGCAGACGCACTGTACCCCCGGGCTAACGCTTCCATCTCACCAGCCCCATTTCCGCACTACCTGCAAAGAAAGCGTTCCAGCCGAGTGGCTGTTCACCGTCCAATGGTCCCTCCTTTCATTTATTCCCCCCTTTTTTTTTTTGTAATAACAAAAAAAGAGCGATTTCACCACAAACTTAATGAGAACGGTGTGTTTGCTCAGCAGAGAGTCAGGGAAGAAGCAGAAGAAAAAGAAAACCTCTGACTGTTAATAAATATTCTTAAACAACTAAACTTTCTGGTTCACGGCACAACAAAGAACGGGTTCAAGAGCGCTGTCAGAGAATCCTCTTCCCGGAGAAGAAAGTGAGCTGCTAATTCTCAAAAGACCTCTCTCAGCAACTGCCGGATCATCACTGCAAAAGGTAGCATTCTGTTGTTCCCTGAGCTCCCTCCTCCCGGTCAGACATCCATAACGATACAAAAACAAACAAACATGGTTCATTTGAGAACTCCCCCCCCCCCCCCAAAAAACCCAACTATTTGTATTTTTCCAAGACGCCCACAAGCACATATCAATGCCACAGATTCAGCATCTTCAGGTCCCTGAGCAGCCCATTGTAGATTTCTCCTCTGGTGAAATATGTCCCAAGTTCTCCTGGACGTGAGCGACTGTGTGACCTTTTAGTGGCCGTGAGGGACGCAGGAAACTGCTGGCGGTTGTAATGAGCCATCTGGCCCGAGTTTCAGACAGCCGTCCCACCTGAATTCCCCATCAATCTCCTTGGCTTTTTACAGGGCGAGGATACGACACACCGCCGCTCACATGCCTACCCCTGACCTACGCGTGCACTTTACACCATACCTGAATAACTAGCGCTCTCTTGGTCACATATTATCCTCCCGCCCTGGGAAAATCGGCTCTAATTTATGATCATTTTGTGTCACCTTTTCGAATGCTTCCAGACAAACTGTTCGTGCTTTGCCTCGACCAGACTGTGTAATCTGTAGAGGACGGTATTTTCTTCAGCGTACGGTTTCTCCCCTTCGTAGCCCGAGGAAAAATAACTGTTCTTGGAGCAGTCGTTTTCCCGCTGCCGGCGAGCGCATGCAGCGAGGCGCATACTTGACATGATGACATGATGAAATCGTGACAAGAAGATTGACAAAGTGCGTCGACTCGGTAATGACATGCTGCTCTTCGTGTCTTGAAGGGGTCTGCGAAACGACGGCGCGCTTTTACGTCGCTGCTAGGACGGGTTTTGAATACGACGTGGTCGGGGGCGCCGCAGGGACATGCCTCAAAATATAATGAAGGCGCAAGCCAGTACGACACAATTTCCACAGAGAAAAATGCCAGAAGGTCTTGCTCCTAAACATTCAGCCCAAATAGCAAAAATGTAGAGCAAAACAATACACTGAAATGCATGACATTAATATCCGGGAATGCATTTTGGACATTTATGATGATCTAGCGCCGAAACAGTGAAGGATCCAAGGCCAACTGCATTTGATGTGTGGAATGAGAATTGGGACACATGTCATTGTAAGCGTAAGCCTGTAGGTTGTAATCCTGGGTGTAGAACTTTGGATGTTTCTGCGCACGGAACATGCAGAAAATATCCCCCCCCCTTCCGAAGGCCAGTCTGGTGATTTTCCGCCCTGGAAAGTTGGTGGACACTGGGCACAACACGAGCCTTTCTTCGGTAAATGTCTCGGGGTATACACAAATATAATGTAAATTTGTACGGATGCTAGTCTCTCTGCGTCGGGGCATCTGCTTAGGGAATAAATAATGCAATATCAGCGGAGGGGATTGATTCCACATGGCTCTTGTGCTGGAATCGTCTCCGATTAAACAAGGCCAAATCGGGTTCCGTTTCTCGCGGCGGGGAGCCGTGTGGAGAGGTGGAGGTTTAATAAAGCTAAGTGATGTGTAAGGGAGGGTGATTGTAATGGACGCAGACGACAGGGGAGAGTAAGGCGACACCCTCGCCCTGATTGCGCTCCTGTTTTCCTTCATTCTTTTCTCCAGACAGAGAACGTCCTCAGACTGCTAACCTCTCGCCGGCCCAAGGAAACATACCCCGGTTTTGATGACGGGACGGGGGCAGAGTGACAGCAAATCAGAACCAAGTGGGTGTGTGTGTGTGTGTACACACACACACACACACACACACACACACACACACACACACACACACACACGGGGCTGGGGAAGCCTGATGCTGCCTCGTTATCTCTCTCTCTCTCTCTGTCCCTCTCTCTCACACACACAAATATGCACGCATTTAACTTTTTGTTCCATTCCTGCGAAAATCGGAACGATTCCAGTATCCTCACATTCCACAAACAGATGCACAACATTCCTCACATTTCTAAGAAATAGAACCATTTTTGCATGCATAACGAATCATGGAGTACAATGCATTTTTTTGTGCTGTGATTAACTAATGACATTTGAACAGTGTACACATCAGATGACTGCCCCACCTTTGCCTCTGTGAACAAGCAACCCCAACGATGATCAAATTAACGACAGTCCAAAGATGGTGTTAATTTGCAAACTTCAAAAACATTGATCTCCGACCTCGTCTGTCGCTTTCAGAAGAGAGCGAAAAATGAAAGAAGAGAAACATTCAAGAAACATTCAAGATGACAACAGTGACAAAATTGGATCAAGTCCTGGCAGTACTTTGAGATTTTTCTGTCTTCTCTGTCTTGGGACATGCCGGCAAGCATTAGTGGCTTGGCCGCAGCTCATGGTCTCACCTGGACAGAAGAAACGATGAGCGGTGATGCTGGGACGTCAGCGGTCACTCTCCATGCCTTTCCCCCTGGCCTGCATCGCCCCACGGCACTCTGTCCCAGTGAAGCAGTGCTCCCTGCTGGATCCGGCTGGAAGCTCCTCTCTCTCTCACGCCGTGTGCAGAAACCTCTTACTGTCCTCCTCACCAAATGGCATTACATCAGGGGTGGCTAAGCTCACCCCAGGGTGTGGTGCAGGCTTTTGTGCCAATCAAGCAGTAACACACCTGATTCTACTAATCAGAGGCCTGATTGAAGACCTGATTGTGATTAGTTGATAAGTCGAATCAGGTGTGTTACTGCGTTTGGAACAACAGCCTGCACCCACACCGGCCCTCGCAGGGATAGATTTCCCTACCCCGCATTATATGGGACTCTAAAGACTCTAAGCAGGGCTTCCCAAACTCAGGTTACTGAAAACATGTTTTTTTTATTTTAGGTTACATAATTTTGTGCTGAAACAGATTTGAACACAATGCAGGCTTGGCTCATTGCCATTTGTGTTGTCTTTGAACTGTTCATTTTACACAAATCTTCGTACACACTTAAAGAATTTAGGACTTCCCTGATTTCAGCTGTGGGTTTATCAATAATACAATTAAAAGGAATTATGTGCCACGGCATATTATGAAAAATGAAAGCATTAGCTGCGTGATAATTGATCTGACTGATTAAAAGTCTTCAAACGGATAAGGAATATTCATTTGGGGGGACATGAATAACATAATTCTGATATAATGTAACATTAAGAGGGTAAATCACCCCTCACGATACATTAAAAAAATGTAACCAAATATAACCATTAATTTTATCAATCAAATAAACTCTTATGCTGCAAGTATGGTTGGAACCCAGGACTGAGTGTGTGTACCCCTGCTCTAAACTCTAAACAGGACATGGACTGTCTGGACTCACCAGCAAAGACCAGAGTTTGTTGAAGCAGGAAGACCCACTGTGAAGGGCTTCTGCATATCCATCTACCGTCTGCCAAATGCCTTTGTCACAGCATCCATGACAGAGAGAGAGAGTGTGGGTCAGACGAATTCGAACGAGAGCGTGGACTGCGTTACAAGGGGGCCGCTTGCTGTCACTGCAAATGGAATATGCATTACACTTGTCACGAGCGCACACTGCATGCAGCAGTCATTACAGCCTTTTGTGCATTGTCGTGGCGCGGCAGTCATTTATATAAAAGCGCGCGCTGATTGCATCATCACCGCCCCTTAACCTGCGTCATAATAAGAGTCTGCTGCCGGAACGAGGGAGGCTTCCGCAGCAAACGCGCACCCATCACCTTTAACGGGGTAATCATTATCATTAGGACTCCTGCAGAGAGTACAGCACTGGCCATGTGGAAAACACATCGGAGGACACAACGCGCCCAGGCGTTCCGACAAAGAAGTCTATGTGGGAATGTACATATCATCAAGAGAAATCTTTACTCGCTTCATTAAATCTGGGATCTAAGCAACTTCAGGGCAATCTGCCTAACATTCTCTGCATGCACAATATTTGAGTCCATCATTAAACGAGGGAATAAATGGCGGTTATGCCTGGAGAGGACTGGCGTGACGATATTCAAATCGATTGATGTTTAATAGTCAAATATTCAAATCGTTCAGGTTTTTGTTGGCCGTTGAAATAAGTCACAGATCAAGTTCATAACGTGACCTATTTGAATTTACACTGAAAAACCATTTGACAAGGTGCCATGCGGGGTAACTCATTGTAAAACAGAAGATTGTGGGGTTTACCTCCTGAAACATCAACGTGTCAGTAAGAGAAAATAAGAGAAATGCTTAGTATATGAACTTGTAAACATTTGAAATTGCTTTTATGTAGAGATTGTTAAAAAAAAACAGACATATTGCGGGAAGCAATAAAATCTAGTTCCCGTATATTACTCATGCATTATGGGAAATGTTAAGCGCTTATGATGCGTTGGGGACAAAGTCAAGTAAATGGAGATCTCTGGGTTGGGAATCCAAAAGTGTAAATCTCCTGAAAGTATCCATTACAAAGAGTGGCAATTGGAGGGATTGTGTGTGAACAGGGCTGTGTGAAATATTCTCCATGGCTTAGAGTATTCTGTTCAATGTATTATCAACACAATAAAAAAATATAGATGTTCCAGGAAATGAAAACAGCAACACCACTACTTTCAGTCATTCGATGACTTGAGATGTCTCAGAATTGAAGGATTATTAAGTTTGACCTTGAAGGCTATTATACAGAAACATTTGTGAATAGACCCCGAGGATACAGGTCAAATTAGTTTGAAGAAAATGTAAATTAGTTCCCAACTGAACAACAAAATCTGTTGTTCAGTTGGGAACCAAATACAGTAGAGTAATAGATTAATTCAAAACTAAGGGAAAAGTGCCAAGCTAAAATGGGCTTGATGGCCTATTTTCAACAGTATAAACGACAAAGTACATTTTTATGGTTTAATTCAATCAGGTTTGCTTTCATTTTCCTCATTGTTCCTGTCATTATAGGAATACAGGACTCGTTCATGGGGCTTGAAGGATACTGAAAAGAACTCATATTGTGTCTGTACCTCCGTGACAAACACTGCAGGCAGACAGTTACTGGAATCACAGAGTGCGTAAGGGAGGAAAACCTTTTACCAGAGAGGAAGAAGAGTGAGCGAAGGGTGAGTTGAGTAACCAAAATCACAGAAGCGTAGGCCCCTTGTGCCCTCTGCTAGCTTTGTGTTCCGCCGGCAGTCCCCAGGGGCTCGATGACCACTGAGGTCCGTCGCCATGCGCTGGCAGCCGCCGCTTGGAAGCGCCCTGCCTGCTGGGGCTTCGATCCAGACCGCTCTGTTGGCGGGACGGGCCTTTGAAAGGCTGGCGGGATGGGGACGGGGCACAATGAGTGAGACGTTGGCCGGGACCCTGTCTCCCTTGCTCCCCATCGTGTGGATCTGGAGGCCTCTCGGGGCAAATCATCGGCGGGAACGTCCCGTGTCCTCCAGCGGGGCCAGGGGGTCCCGTGCTGTCATGCACCAGTCACGCAACAAGGGAGACGCCGGCAGTCTTCTCCTCGTCCGAAACAAGACCGGTGACCGGCGCGTGAGACACCGCGTGGGCGTGATTCATTGCCTCGACGTTTCGGGGAACTCAAAATCCCACATATATTTGCGCTGACAAGGTGAAGTCACTACATCAAGAAGGTAAATAAATAAAAAGTAAAAGCAAGAAGCCGAATCGACACGGGGAAACTTGATTTGTCGGCCTCGGGGGCCCCCGCGACTAGCCCGCGGTACACAATCCAGACGTTCGTGCTGCCGACATTTCGGGTCGTGAAATTGGCTGAAGAGGGTCGTCAATCACGCCGGGGGGGAACGGAAAAACTTGGCGGGCGGTCCCGGCTGTTTATGGAGTGCTCAACCTGCCACTCGACAGCAGCAGAGAAGCTGTGATCAAACTCCCCGTCGACCCCTGACCGCGCCGGCTACACAGGCCCAGGTGAATGTCTGCTCCTCGGAACGGGACGGACTGTGAGCTTCCCTTAGTCTCAGGGGCATTAACACATCGCTAAACGTTACTACGCCGACATCAGTGATTGATAATGATTGTTTTCAATTGGGAATTAGCAGTGAAATAAAGAGCAGGGGATGGAACACGCATTCCAGCGTTCTCTATGCGGCACGCGCGATACCCTGTTCACGTTACAGTGTTGCTACTGGTTCAAACAGGAGAATATGAAACTCAGAATTGGAAAGGAAACCTCACCACAGCTTAGCATCAGTTTCAAAACGGTTGCAAAGTGGGCACAGCCTGCCCTCCTGGCGGGGTGGTTTTACGAAACGGTTTTGATGAAAAGCAACTTGAGTTTGACCCCCTTTTTCCAGCGTCAAAAGTTGGGTAGAATAAGATAAGCATCTCAACTTTTCCCTTTATCTTACACGATGAGCTGGTTGCGGTGGTTGCAGTGGTATTCACTGCGATCGGTATCAACATGTTTCAAGTGGCTGTAGTGTGACAAGAGTCTGAGACTGAGGCCCCTGAGCACCCCCCCCCCCCCCACCCCCCCAACCCCACCCCAAGCAGCTGTTTTCTAGACAGCATCACAACACCAAACACATTTCTCATCCCCAGCCACAGCAGCCAGAGAAACTCCTTTGTAAAAATAGCCGTTGCCGAAACCAGGCCAGGAGTTTGCATGTGCTTTCAATTTCGGTCATAACGACTCAAGTCAAGCTCGAGTCAAGGAAGGTGTAAAACACTGGCCTGCGTATTTCACTAAAGATGAGAACCCTAAGCCTAAAGGCTAACTGCACCGGAAGTCTGAAATGAAACATTTTGCTCCTGACCTTTTAGTAAAGTTTAGTAGGTGTGCATATTAAAAAGCAAATCACTGGATTCCCAGCGCAGAAATCTCAATTTACTTCTGATGTTCATCCCCAGCCCGTCACGAGCGTATAACATTTCACATAATGCACGAGAAACATATAGGCACTTGTCTTTATTGCTTCCTGCAGTAAATCGTTTTTGTTTTTAACCATCTCCATATGAGCAATTTCAAATGTTTACTGGTAAGGGTACAAAAGGGTTCATCTTATTTCCTTCAGCTGAGATGTTAATATTTCAGCTGAAACAAAGTGAACATTAGCCTCATTTGTCAGGCTCGTCATTTCTGGTGAAATTAAAAGGAATCTATTGCGCTAGCGATTCTTGAAAGTGTGTCGAACAATCCCGAACTCAGGAATGCTGCCTTCTTTGAAAGCGGTTTTTCGTGACATGAGCACCAAAATGCTTCTGTACTTATACAGAAGAGGAATAGTGAACATTGATTTGCAAATCTATGCTAGCCAGTTATATATAGATGAGAGGAAGAGGTTTGCTAGGTGTCACTGTTTCTCAGTCAAAGAGAGGTCAGACCACAGTGTGGCTGTATCTGTGGCTCATTAGAGGAAAAAGACTCCATAATGATCAAAATGCATTTAGGAGACAAGCATCAGCCACAACCCTCGCAATCGCTCTTGTGGAAATTGAATTGGACTGTACTCAGTAGCAATATGGCTGGATATGAAAGGGCTCCTCTCCTGGTTAGTGTCAGAATGGTGGAGGAGATTAATTTATGGCCATTTTAGTAGCTTCACATAAGTTATTCTATTGGTCTTTGAAAAAGGCCAGAACAATATTATTTCTATTTCAACTTTCAATTAAGAGCGCAAAATAGGTTAGCTTGTCTTTTGATAAATACAGTTCACTGAACACTACAGCATGAACCTACGCTGAAACAATGCACAATAAATGAACAGTGCCAACATCTTCAGCTCTGTCTGTGTGGAGTGTGGAGGAAAATGTCACTGACGTTAATAGCTTAGCTGCACAGCACACTTCCATCTACCACACCTCTCTCTGACAGGAAGTGTCTCTAAGGCTGGGGCTTTTTTTTACACGAGAGCAGAAAACGTGCTATTTCTTCTACAACCACAAAATATCATTCAAAAGCGTAGCCGTCGCAATATGGTACCTGGTATGCGTGTGAAGAATTGAAAAGGATGCAGAACCATTAGCGCGGCAATTTGGAGCCATTTGCAGAAAGGTGCACAGTGGTCTTCCGGAAATACAATGTGTAAAACGCCTGGCACAGTAATGCACTGCGCTGTGCTCATGCACATAGCGCTCTGTAATGTTTCATTTTCAAATTCAAAAACCCACTGCAATTATAGCCGCGACTCTTCTGTGCAGACTGAGCGATGGCAGAATCTCACTGTTGTGGGATGAGATCTTGCCGAGGTTTGGCAGCGTGTCAAAGCTTTGTAAGTCGAGCCGGAACACTAATGAGAGAGACATGCAGGACACAGTAACCAACGTGCCTTCAACTCGCTGCTGTGAGTCAGAATAACCATCGTTTTTTGTTTTTTTTTTCTCAGGGAGAATGTAAACTCACATAAACCCACTTGTATAGTCCTTTATCTCACGGCGTATCTTACGGTGTATACCCGACTTTGATTCCATTTTGTTGATTTAATACACGCTCACTCTTCATGCGTGAGCGGTATGTGTCACCGCTTCTTTCGATTCAGCATTACACAACGATGTGCCGCAACGACGAACTGCGAGACGGCCTGTGTTACTGCGAGAGTAACCAGTAAGCATTGGTCAAAGGATACATATTGCATTCTCATGGACCAAATCAGTTTCACGTGTTGACATTTATTCCAGAGAGGAACAGCGATTTCCTGTTCATTTATATTGGTTTACAGTCCCGAATTCCCAGAATTATAGTAAAGTTTAATTTGTTCTCAACAGATGCTTTACGGATACAGTTTTATACTTACATCTGGAAAAACAAACAAACAAACAAACAAACAAGATAACCCTTAATCCTACACAACCGAATCAGCGAACTTAGGCCATCCCCGTCAAATGCGAAGTCAAGTCAAGAGTGTGCGCTGGCGTGCACACCCACCGCAAAGCTTGCAGCCAGTCGCCACCACGGTGTCTTCTGCCCCAGTTACTGAACCGGGGGATAACGTGACTGGCACAACTGGCACAGGCGAATCCCAGGTGCCTGTAGGAGCAGGGGAATCGCAGAGGATCGACGAGGCGGAGCATACGGACACCCTACTGCAGGGGGTCTCCAGTCGTGTCTGAGAAGGGCCGGTTTGGGCGCAGGTTTTTTGTTCTAGCCCAGCAAGAAAGCGCCTGCTGCAACTAATCAAGGTCCTGATTGAAAGTCATGAGTAGTTCATTAGTTGAATCAGGTGTTTTAGTGCTGCGCTAGGACAAAAGCCTGCACTCGCCGGCCCGGCTCGGATGTGACTGGCCCCACTGGGTGAAACCCCGTCTCCCTGGGCGATGCTGTGGCCAATTATGCATAGCACCAAAGGAACACCGGACACGTTTTGCACTGGCGCAGTCTGGGTTTGATCCGATCTGAGGCACTCCACCGCACTAAGCGCAAGTATTTTCATGGGAAAGTCTCAACAAGACTTGTGCAGTGTGAGCTGGTGAACAAAAATACAGACACCCATAAATATATCATTTCATGTCCGTTCCTATAATCAAAAACATCCCTTAAAGCCACAACTTTATAATTACAAAAAGTGGTTTTGAATAAAACTCAACATAAGAGGAAACAAAAATACTTTTAATGTACTAAACATCTATGTGCAAACCAAAGTACCCATTTTATGTCTTTAAAGCTGAAGAACACAATTTATGAACGTATAACATGGGTTGATAAAATAGTAAATAAACAGCCATTGATATACAGGTAGTGCCAAAAAGGTGGAAACGCTTGGGTAAATAAGGGACACAAAGTATATTGAAAGCAGGTGCTTCCACGCAAGTGTTGTTCCTGAGTTAATTAAGCAATTAGCATCCCTGCATTCTCAGGGTCATGTAGAAAAATTCTGGGCAGGCCTGGTTGCCTATAATTATGGCTAGCATGGCTATAAAACGAGACCTCAGTGACTTCGAAAGAGCGGTGACTGTTGAGGCACGTTTGGCAGAAGCTTCGGTGATGATGAGTGCTCAACTTGCTGAAGTTTCACGCGGAATGGTGTCGGCATGGAACTCTGAGGGAAAGACGTCATCGACAAGGGCCGGAAGCTCGTATTCCTGGATCGTGATGTCCATGAATTAGCTTGAGGTGCAAGGCTAAACAGGCGAGAAACTCTTCACCAAGATTTCACAAATTAAGTTCCTAATGGAGGCGGCACGGTGGTGCAGTGGATAGCACTGTTGCCTCACAGCAAGAAGGTCTCAGGTTCGAATCCAGGCCGGGGGCCTTTCTGTGTGGAGTTTGCATGTTCTCCCGTGTCAGCGTGGGTTTCCTCCGGGTACTCGGTTTCTTCCCACAGTCCAAAGACATGCACGTTAGGCTAATGTTCCTAACGGAAAAATAAAGGTATTTGAGTTTAATTGAATGAATTGAAGATTGGTCCATCCACAACAGAGCAGGACACCATAATTGTATCATATCGGTGTTTTCACCTTTTTGGCCACTACCTGTAGTAATGTTACATAAAGGCTTATTTCCCGAGCTACAGTATCTAATTGGTGAATTGACAGGTTTATAAGGGAGCAGCCATGATGACTGGCTCTTTTAGCCAATCAACATTACTGTATGCGGGGTATTGAAGAACTCTGTTGAGCACCGATAAGACAGCCAGCATCAATGGCTCCTTTTATATCCGATTAGTTTTAAGGCTGGCTTAAAATTGGGGAGAAGGGGAGAACAAACGCAGCTGCTCCCGTTTCATTCGAGCAGACACCAGGCCTCTGATTCACCACGACAGCGCTGCTCCCGTCGGCTCTCCGTGGATCGGCGATGTTACGCGCGGCTAATGCGGATGACACCAGCGCGTGGCCGCTGAAGGGTGCCCGGGCAGTCTCTGCCCTATCGTTCACCGCCCTGCTGCCATCTGGCATGAGAGCGGACTGGGACGGGGCCACCACCGGGCTCAGGGGGCGATCGGGAGATGAATCGGGCGGGACAGGCGAGGAGACAGAACCCGGGCTCTCCCGGGAGAACAGACACGGACTCAAAGGTTCCGCTGACAGAGCCGGAGCCGGAGCCCAGGATCTGAGAATAAGGGAAGTGCTCCTACAGAGGTGTTCCTCCCCACCCCCCCCCCCCAAAACAAAGCCCACCGCTTGAGGACAATATGTCACGACGTTGCAGAGGCGAGAGGTGACATCTTCGGCGAAGGAAGAAAACTGTAAGAAACGCCACTGAAGGAGAGAGGGGGAAAGAAATATGCGGACGCACAAAAGCATTTTAACGCAGCGTCGGAACGTGAAAGACGAATTTGCTTTCTTTCCAAGATTACGCATAAGAGCTCCTAGGATTGACCGCTTTTCTGTGAAAAGGGGACGGGGAGGCCAACAATGCTGAAAAGCTCTTTAAAAGTAAAGACATAACATTGATAATCAGTTGGTTCAAAGAATGCCCATGTCATGAGGCCTTTTAAGGACTGCTTGCAGTACAGGGGTATGCCATTTCAAAGGCTGTATAATACTCTGCATGAATTCATCCTTCTTCTCCGAGGTTTAGAGCTGACAAACCCCTATGGTGAAACTGCCAGGGAGACTGGCAGCACAGAAGTGAAAGGAGAACCTAGCCTGTCACAGTTAAGATTGTGGGAAGTCGTTCAGATGTGGGTATGACAATCGGAAACATAAGTTGACGGCAAGCTGGCAAAACGAAACAATCAGAGACAACCCAAAAAGAGCTTGCGAAGGTCACAGCAACTAAAACTAAGGGGGAGAAAAAAAAAACTTCCTTCAGCAAGTATTTCAAGCTTCTAAATCTGCTGAATGGGCCTTATATATTCAGTGTCACTGCTTGAAGAATTTCTCCAATTCCAAATTAACCTTTCAAAATAAGAGCCCTGTCACAGGCTTAAAAATAATTTCTGTACTGTGGTTCGCCTTGAATATTCTCAACTCACTAAAATAACAAGGCAAAGAGAACGCAATGTCTTTGCCATTTCCACTTGTACTTTCCAGTTTCTAAATGCAGTCCCGCCCCCCCGGACTTAATAAGCCATTGGCATTTTAACGGTTTTTGTGAAGTGAATTTTTGACTGGAGTAACAAGGTACACACACTTAGCTTATGGAAATTTTCAAGGGGGTACTTGGATTTATCTTCATATTTCTCAAATTCAACTTGTATGGCATTCAGCTCAGTCAAAAACAACCCATGCCGTTTTATGGTATTATGTTCAATATAATGCCCAGCATACACATTATATACATATATTTACATTTACATTTGACATTTTAAGCACATTTAGCAGACGCTCTTATCCAGAGCAACTTACAAGATGTGCATTAACACATGATAAAAACAATCATAGTTTGCGCACGAGATCAGTGCAGTAATACAGCGATAGACATCATTGTAGGCAGCTGCGTACCATAACTATAACACTGGAAAGGAAAAGGTTAGAATTATTATTATTATTTTTTATTAAATGAGAAGGCAGGGATACATATACAAGAAGTGTTGAGCAAGTCGGCAGTGGTGATGATGAATAGGCTAGATGTACAGAATTCAGTGGTAGTGGAATCTGAAAAAATATATTATATATATACCAGATAACTGGCAAAATAAAAGAAACGCCAAAATAAAAGTGTCTTATTAGGGCGTTGGGTCACCACAAGCTGCCTCGAACCCTGGCACAGATTCTACAAGTGTCTTGAACTCTATTGCAGGGATGCAACACCATTCTTCCACGACAAATTCCATAATTTGGTGTTTTGTTGATAGTGGTGGAAAATGCTGTCCCAGGCACCACTCCATAATCCCATACATAAGTGTGCCCATAACTCGTGCCCTGTAGATGGGGGCATTGTCATCCTGGAAGAGACTGTTCCAATCAGGATAGAAATGCTTCACCATGGTCGCTCAAATTGGCTTTTTATTTATTGCCATTAACCTTGCCCTTTAAGGGGTTAAGTGGACCTAAACCATGCCAGGAAAATGCGCCCGGCACAATAGCAGAACTGCCAGAAAGATCATTTACTTTATTTTTAGTTTCCCTCATTTCAGCAGTTACCTGTACATTCTTTTGTAAAATACTGACATTTGTTAAATAGAACCGAACGCCCGTTTCCCCGAATAAAAAATGTTAATGACTGTACCACGTCTGTCATTATATGCTAATTAAATGGTACTCCAGGCACAGTTTTAAGTGTTGTCATTAATTTCCCCTGCATTTATTAATTATTCTGCGGCAGACGCACAAGCGCTGGGGCCGAGGGGGAAGGGGGGCCGGGACAGGGAGGGGGCTCTGGAGTCGTGTTTTAAATTAGCAGGGCCCTTCGGTGGAAGTGCAGGGAGCGTGGGGTGGGGGGGAAGCAGAGATCTGGGGGTCTCCCCTTCCCCCCCCTTGCCCGGGCTGCCGTAGCTCGGAGGAGCGAAACTAGGTCAGGCTGTGGAACGCCCGGCCGACGGCTGTAATTCCATTGTCGGAGAGCGGGAGAGGCCCCCTTTCTCGTTTCGCCCCGCTTATAATTGGGATGTATCTTTTCGCCGGAGTCACGGCCCCAGCGTCGGGCCTGACGGGACCGCTCAGAGCCATTTGTTTCCCGGCTCAACAGACACACGACGGCAATTACTCAACACGCGCCTCCTAGCCGCGCGTCTGGCCCCAGAGTGCCACCCGGTGGACGGACGGTGTCGACGCATCCACGGGGCACACTTAAGACCGATGCTACGAGGCAGGGAGTCCATTACGGCCGAGCCAATACCCCCATGACGGCACATCGGTCTCCTTTTACACGGCACTATCTATCATAAATAATTATCCACGTCTCGCTCGCTCGTTGACGCCGTACGACACGTCTCGGTTTCTCCGTGGGAAGAGCCGAGGACGAGACCCGGCCAAGGTCAGTTCCACAGAGCCGCTTCATCCCTTCTCCCCACACCACGGCAGCCTGACCTAGAGAGGGGGATATACCAGAGAACAGGACTCCTCTCCTAGTATTTTAAATGCTTTGGTCCAGAAGCACCAAGCACTTGTGTGCATTGGTTTGGAACTGATGAGTCCAAGCCAAATAATTTTGAAAATACACATTTGGAGGAACTGAAAGAGATCCAGGCTGACTTGCACTGAAATGAAAGTTGTTGGACATTCCTTACAAAAGTCAAAGTAAATATTAGTAAATAATGTTCAAATATTATTATTAGTAGTAATATATAATATACACACACACACATACACTTCCTAGAGCACTAATCATAAAATATCATTAAAACATTTACCATGGTGCTTGGAAATATTCATTTAGCGAATAAACGATGTTCTTTTCACACAGCACTCCAGAGAGATATTAACTCCAGGCAGCAGAGGAAGATCAACCTTTATTTATTGAAACTGCTTGCATACAAAATATATTGCACTATAACCAAACAATGTCAACATAAACCCCAATCTGTTCCGCTAATATGTACAGAGGAAATATTGCCCTAAGTGCAGTGACACATACAAGGTCAGTCCACCCTGGCTCCGTTTCTACAGTATTCCTGTTTTCAGTTACGTTTTTTTAATCTGTTTTTAAGCCTACGATGTGTGCAAGAAATGGTTTCGTTACCGCGAGTTCATACACATTCCCGAAATAAATAACTGGAAATCAGTCTGTTTGGCAACACGTGTGAGACGTCTCGAGTCCTTTTGTGACGGAGCGCGGCGGGCCGCCGCGTCCGGGCCGCTGGCGTTCAGAGCGTCGGGCGCGCGCGTCGTAAGAATACTGGGGGGCGTGGGCGGTCCTCGCCACGGGCGGCATCGGGTCCGGCGTCCATCCGGAGGGACGTAGAGGACACCCTTCCTCGTCGGGACCGTCTGCCGACTCGGTCTTGGGAGCTGGCGTTTCGAAACCCGACTCCAGTCGTTTGTTGTTTTTGTGGGCGTTTAAAATGGACTGGCCTCCGACACACACGCCCGTTTCGAAACCCCAAGGTCCCGCTTGCCCGACCTCGACTGTTACGCACACATAATAAACTGAACCCACGTCAAATCTTGTACTAAAGAGACAGATTGTGTTAAGCTTGTTGTTTCACAATTAGTTGTTCCCCCCCCCCCCTCCCCACCCTCCCCAAAGTCGACTACGGTTATATCTCAACCCCTCTATGAAACTCTCGAGAAAAAGAAAACATTAGGCTTGTGTGTGTGTGTGTGTGTGTGTGTGTGTTGCTTATGCTATGAGAAGCGGATGTCAGTGTCTGACATAAGAGCGTTGGTTTCCCAAAGGTATTAGACACGTACAGTAACACGAAGAGAAGGGGCGGGCTAAGCCAGCTGCACCCTGACACTTACAGTTCTGCAGCTGAGGGAAAAGTATACAAAATAAAAAATTTACAAAAAAAAAAAAAAAGCCTAACCTCACAGTGGGTCTAGGGTTGTGGGTTTCGAACAGCCTCAAGTCCTCTCACATGTAAACGAACACGTCACGCACAAGCGCTCATCAAATAAGACATATGGTTAATATAGAACTAAATCTCGTCGCTCCCTTATGCATCTCCGATAGCAAATTAAGCTGCAAAGTAGACCGCTTCTCGGCGGCAGATTTCTGCTCAATGTTTGCAATGTTGACAGCGTACGCCACCTGCTGAAGAAATACACACATAACATTCGGCGCTATTGTTATAATTTTTTTCTTACAGTATAAAAAGTTGCAGATGACACAAAATTGTTAAGAGGTGCATGTTTGAGAGCTTGATTCCACAGCGGCAAGCTTTTAACAAAGAGATAAATGTACAGTATGCGACCGAGTGCTCGACGGGCGTCCGTCGCGTGACCGATCTTTTAATCGAACGGCACACGACGGGGACCCCAAAAAAAAAAAAAAAAAAAAAAAAAAAAAGAAAAAGAAATCAAAATAAAAAGGACAGTTTTGCAGAAAATCGTTTCCGGCGACGAATTCCGAGAAATGAGATCAGCAACGGGAAAAAAAGAGGATGTAAAGTCTGTCAATGAGATGAGGGGGAGAAAAAGAAAAGTGTCCTCCAAGCTCCGTCTACTTTGCAAATCCAAAGCTGAGCTCTAGTATACTTTATTATTTAAAAGAAAAAGTTACTTAATAGCTTTGGCATTTGGGGGTGGTGGAGAGGAGGAGGGGGGCACTGTCCATTTAGGCAGTCAAGCGTTCCACATACTTAAATGACCAGTTCTGTTTAGTGGTTCTTCTGCTTTAACAAAGTAACATTGTACAACACCGTCATAAGACAGAAGTAGATTCAGGAATGTCCACACATTTCTTCTTAAATATCATCCCAATACAACACACTGCCTCCTAACAAATGAGCTACTCTTATAAATTACAAACAGAAGTCCTGTCTGCTCACGCCAACGCTGCCTTTGAACATTACTCCAGGAAAAGCAAGAAAGAAAGAAAGAAAGAAAAGACAGATCCTGACAATCACGTGTACTGTATAAATGTATTTAGCGGCCATGTGTTACATCATCGGGTTGTATAATGCATTTCGCAATGAACAATAATTCAGAATTTGTCCATGGTGACTGCGAAGCGGCAGTCGGTACAGCTCTCTCTCTCTGTAAAAGAAACCATTCCCTCACCTCTATTCTAGATTTCAGTGCATGACAAGGAAACAAATGTCTTACATTTAACCAGGCGGAATTCCTAGTTTTCCAAACTAAAAAAAAAACGAAACGAAAACGGGTAATGAAATGCATGCGCTCTCAAGAGAAGGAACTATTTTCTCTTTTGACGAATGAACAAGTTCTCTACTTATCGGTATTTTACATTAGTGTTACCCATGTCTCCTTCCCTGATATAGACATCCAATTACGATACTGTCCACACTAGATTAAAGGCACAGATAAGACAGGAGTTTCTCTTCTTTCAATTTTTTTAGCTTTTTGTTGTTTTTTCCCCGCTAATGACGCAATGGCTGTGACTTCACATCGTCGTGGGGGTCATGTGACTCGCCCGATACGCCGGGCGCCAGGCGCGCACGCCAAGAACGGAGGCGTGGATCGGCTATTAATCAAACCTTTGAAGGTGGAGACACAGAAATCGCTTCAGATGATATGCGGCACACAAAGTATGACGACCTATCCTCCCTACAATACTCCTTTTCCCCTCTCTCCCCCCCACACAGCTTGTATTCGTATGATAGGTAGTCTAGAAAGTCATTTAAAAAAAAAAAAAAAAAAAAAAAAAAAAAAAAAGAGAACTTCTGCTCCTCTTCTTGTCCACTCCCAAACTCACCCCCCCCGCCCCCCCAGCCCTAAGAAATCCCTCCTGGATCGCCACCCCTCCCCACCCCACCCCACCCCACCCCACGAATGGTACAGTGACCCACACCTGTCCGCCCCGGTTGCAGAAGTGAACGCTCTCTCGACACAGTTACAGAGTGTGCTTGTTTCCCACGTCCCGCAGCCCTGCCGCCCCACATCTCTTTGGCCTAACGTGTCTCTAATGATGAAGCATCTTGATTCGATGGGACAGTGGAGGAGACGACGGCTGAAAAGGGAGAGGGGGAGGAGGAGGGGGGCGGCCTTGCCTACGACACCCCGTTCACCAGCGCCTGGGGCCCGTCGGGGACGGTCTCCGGCTTCTCCTTCTTGATCCCTCGCTCCTTGATGGGCCTCTGGCGGTGGCCCCCGTTGCCGGCCGCGGCCCCGGGCGTGTCGCCGGCGGGGCCCTGGGGGGGCTTGGTGTGGACGCTCCGCTCGTTGTTGCTGTCGATCCGGATCTGCGGGGGGGGGGGGCGACATACGCGCACGTCAGGGAGGACGGAACTGGAAACAAGGTCACCTCTGCCCGGTGACCGTGTCACACGCACACACACAAGATTGCGGCCAAAATGCAGGCCATTTTACGAGAAAGCTGTTCAATTTGAAAAAAATTATAATGAATGTGGAAAACGGTTTAGTCATGCACACAGACATGTCAGAGGGTCTGAGATGTTACGCAACGCTGGGCAAAAAGTCTTGAGGGTTCGACAGTGGCGAGGCGGCCTTGTTTTGAGCGCTTCATTTTGAGTGAGCTTCTTAAACTCACTGACACAAATATGCGCGGGGCCTGCCTTGATCGGAGTTTAGATGTGAAAGACCTTCATTAAGGCCCAAGACAGTCCGGAATCATCCTCTCTTTCCGCAGAGCAACAGACGATATTTAACCACTGCTTGCATGAAAATCACATCGCTTACGTTCAAGCTGCACCTTATTTCATGTCACAAGCCACACAATTACGCACTGATTTCATTTTGTATCCACACCTGCAAAAAGGTAAACCATGACACCCTGTGGCGACATGCAGTAACAGCACCTCTCTTCCAAATGTCTGTGGGCATCGTTCACAGGAAAGGATACTTGACAGAGACTGCATTTAAAAAAAAAAAATTGAATTGTCTTTCTACCTGCAGAGAATCCTCCTGTGGCCGCGGCTTGGTGTCTCTAGGGTTGCGTGAGCGGGACTCATTCCACTGCATTTCTTCAGTTCCTTAAACAAAAAACTCCACTTAAAATACACACAGATAAACATCTCCATTTTGCTTTGCCAGTCGGTGGACATTACTGGTATAAGTCAGTGCAGTATGTGGTACAGTACGACTTCACGAAGCGGGCTTAGAAGCACTAATGTTTGTACTTGGTGGTTCTCTGTGGCTCAGTTGGCAACGCTTAGGTTGTGGGTTCAATCCCCACTGGGGCCACATATACTGAAAATGTATGCATTCACTACTGTAAGTCGCTTTGGATAAAAGCGTCTGCTAAATGGCGTATATTATTATTATTATTATTACTGCATATGCCACTGTACACATAGGCAGTGTGCAGATGGGGGCAGCATTGCGTTTTTGCTCACTGTCTAACTGAAATCCTAAGATACTGCCTGGGCTGTGTGACAAGAGTGCAGGTGGAGCCCTGTTTGCGCTGGTAGCTTGAACTTAATCGATGGGTAGCAGGAAATGACACCACACCAGGATTTGCAGCACTGACCTTTGTAGCCTCCCCCTCCTCCTCGGCCCCTCCCTCCTCGGCCTCGAGGGCCCCCGCCCCCGCCGCGCTTGCGCCCGTCCGCCTGCCGGGGGTAGCCCCCCCCCTCCTCGTCGGTGGGGGCCAGAGACCAGTCGCTCAGCTCGTCCTTGTGATCGGACTCCGTCTCCGACGCGTTGGAGGCCTCCGAGTTGGTGCCTGGGGGAAGGTGATTTTTAAATATTCATATTCCCACTGAGCTCACCAGAATTATACACAATCACATCTTGTACAGGTTGGCCACAGAACATAAGCGGCTAATTCGACACCTCATTGATAGGATCGAGAATTACATAGAGAGGCCTAAATTGTGCATGGTTGTACAGGTGTGCATTTTACATTTTAGCAAACATTTTAGTTTTTAGCAGACGCTCTTATCCAGAACGACTTACACAGTTTACATTTCTTTACATACAATCCATTTATACAGCTGGATATTTTACTGAAGCAAATCAGGTTAAGTACCTTGCTCAAGGGTACAACAGCAGTGCCCCACCGGGGAACTGAACCTGCAACCTCTGAGTTACAAGCCCAGCTCCCTAACCATTATGTGACACCTATCCATTGACCCATGGTGGTGTCACTTGACCAATGAGGGGACAGTCGAACAGCGCACTGTCCATTCAAACAAACCTGAACAGGCTTGTTGTAGTACATTGAGTCAGCTGTTATTTTTTTAATTTATGTTGCTCTGGAATAAAATATTACAAGAGGTATACGGATGCCCATGCTCTGATCGTGAGTTCAGTAAGGCAAGACTTCAGTCAAAATAAATCATTTTATTCTTTTTATTATGTTTCGGCTAATGCAGTCTTCAGCGCCACTAGAAGCACAACAGGAAATGGTTCATTTCCAACCGTGAAATAAAGTATTAACATGAAAATGATGCATTTTACAGCAATTCACAGTATGTGTCAAATTCATGTTTGGTGGCTGATATTGCTGCCATTCTCAATATTCCTAATAACGCAAAGGAAGCCCAATCACACTTGTGATAGTACCAGCACACACACTTCCACGACTGTTTGCCAAAATCAATGCCACAGTGCCTCGGGTGCACTTTATAAAAGTCAGGCCCAGCCCCGAACAAGAAACCAACACCATCTTAATATCGTTTTTGTGGAAAAACAAGACCCACTTATTCTGGTAGCATAACTTTTCTTTAATTAACTGCTGTCAAAAAGATACCTTTGAAACCAATGCAAGTCTGATACTGAAGGGCTGGAGTTTCCAAATGCTAATCTGGGTCCCAAGACATGATAAATACTGTTCAACATTACTTTAGTTTTTCTTGGAAATACATTTTAAAATTCCTTTGATATAAATAAATATTTTTGATACTGACCTCAAACTGAACCTCAGAGTGCATCACAAGCGGTTGCGTGATGATACGTCTCGGCTGAATTAGATTTGCATTTTTACGAATTTCCCTGGGAAGATTACTGGCTTAGCAGACGAGCGGATTCCTTTATCCGGGGCAACGTTAGCGCCCGTTCATTAAACAACCTCTTTCAGGCAAAAGAAAGTTCAGATTCCCTCCCTGAACTGTATTTGAACTTTAACAGCAGTGGGTCACCTGGGACTCAAACCTAAAACCTTCTGGTCCCAAACACCACCACTGCACACAAATAAAATCATTATTATTTTTTTAAAGGTTTCATTTGGACCCTTTTTAGTGTTAACAGGGGATGGGCTCGCCTTCCTGAACAAATCCTCACAAAACGGAAACTTGTACTTCCATTCTTAACATTAGTTGAAACCAGTTTGATCACTATCAATTTCCACGTGTGTATTTATAAACGTTTAGCATTAAATAAATAAGTCAGATGTACTCCTACCAGGCCTGTGTGCAGCAGTGTTAGCATAATGGCTAAGGGACTGGGCTTGTAACGCAAAGGTTGCAAGTTCGATTCCCAGGTTGTACCCACTGCTGTTGTACCCTTGAGCAAGGTACTTAACCTGAATTGCTTCAGTAAAATATCCAGCTGTGTAAATGGATTGTATGTAAAGACATGTGAACTGTGTAAGTCGCTCTGGATAAAGCTAAATGCCTAAAATGCAAAATGTAAATTAAAGAAAGAAGCCGAATGTAATCCTGCCAGGCCTGTCCCGTAATGGAGTTCGTCTCTAGTGGGAGGCCTGGTTCCCCCGCCCCGTACCTGACGCAAAGGTGGGGCCGCGCCTGCCGCGCCCCCCTCGGCCGAAGGGCTTCCCCCCTCGAGAGGGCCCCACGCTGTCGTCCGCGATGAAGCCCTTCTCTTTATCGGGGCGCCCCGCTGAGGTCCGCGGGCCCCCTCCGATCTGACGGAGCTGCTCGTCGATCTGCAGCCTCTCCATCCGCAGCTGGTCCACTTCCTGAGGAGGGAGGGGGGGGTGTCACAACACAGAGTCCTGTGACTCACGCTCCCTTACTGGCGCGCCCACAAAGCCACGCCTTAAACCATTGTACAGTTCACGCCTTTGTACGTGCCTTGAATAGTTCCCCTTTTTTGAACTAAATGTGAAATAGAAATTCTCTGTCTCCATTATCATCTTTTTGGGCTGCCCTTTTTGGGCTTGAGATGGATCTGCTTCATCGTGTCTAATAGTTCCATCGCTGGAATCCTTTTTAACCTCGCTCCGTTGAAGAAAAGTGCGCTTAAGGTAACATGAAACTTCATGTGACAAAGTGACCTCCTCGCCCACAGTGTTAAACCGCAGGCTTCTGTTAAAGAGAAACAAACTGTAACGCAACACTGCGTGGTCGCCCCCTCCTCCTCCTCCTCCTCCTCCTCCTCCTCACCTTCAGGTAATTGAGATGGTAATCCAGCAGCACGCGTGCGTTGGAGATGCTCTCCTTCGTCCCCACAAACACGAACGGCACCAAGCCCTGCTGAGGAAACCAAGTAAAGCCAGAGGAGTTTAATCAAGGTGGGGATGGGCGAATTCCGCTTGTGGTTGACTGGCACGCAATTTCCTCATTGACTACTCCTTCGAAGCAAGCCTCTGCTTCGAAGCACATCACCAGCTGAGCTGAGCAGTCGTCACATTGCCTGACCACGTCTCATCTGCAGCTGGTGCAAGCAGACTGCAGGCACCTGTGTGAGACGAGGACAATCCAGCAGACTCAATCCCTGCCTCCCCGGGCAACTATTAGGCTATTTACGTCTCCTCCCTGCGGAGCTTCTAGCCACAGTGAGCACTGGCACGGGCAGGTTTCGACACTAGACCGCAGGGTGTAGCGTTTCAGCAGGAAGAGCTCGATAGCGGCCGGCCTGTTATCGAACCCGACGGCGCTCGTTATCCGTCTCCTCTCACCTCGTCCTGCGGAGGGGGCTTTTTGTCGTTCTCCGCCTCGATCCTCACTCTCACAACTCCCGATTTGTCCACCACCTCCTGGATCAGTTTTCCATTTTTACCAATGACTTTCCCTGAAGGAAGAGAGGAACATAAACGCACAGCTCAGTTTAGCGAGGGGGGGAAGCTCACACATTAGGTAAAAATGATTTATTTTCTCCAACTTACCCACTAAATTCCTGGGGACTTTGATAACGTCTTCTGAAAATTCGAGGAAACTTCGAGCCTTCCGTACCGCTTCTTGATCCTAGGATACAAACGCGCACATTCGAAAGTGAAACGGTAATAATCGCCCCGTTTTAAAATGGTTGCAGTTCCAAGAAACTGCTTCAGAGAGACTGCATATAAGTGGCATACTACACTGGGCACAAAGGATGAACGGATAGCTGAATATAGGACTCCATTACAAATGAATGCACAGACTGCAGAGAAACTGAGAGAGAAATTACTAGAGAAACTGTCTAGCATCTCTGCGCAGAGACACATTTGCCGTGGGTCTTCTGGCAGATCCGTGTCTGTCCGGTCCACACACATTGGTCTGTCACTTTGCTGAAACAGGTCAGGTGTTTTATTTCTGAATAAAATCAGGTGTTTTATTTTTGATAGACTGATACATCTCCTTTGGTAACCTTAGTAACCCCCCCCCCAGCACAACCCCCTTTGCCCCCACAAGGCAACATATTTCATTCCCTTCCCATCCTCGAAGCTAGAAGCCAGTCGCACATATCCGAAATAGATTTTCCTCGACCGAATGCTCAACCGCAACAAGTGGAACTCATTGACGTTGAATTGAAACGTTCAGAATTTCCACTCTCCCACGCCCGGGCATCCGTATTGCACACGGAACATTCATAGCTACAATCCTGCCGGAACGTTCCGCTGCATTATGGATATAAACAATGCGCTCGCACATAAACCGAACAAACGGCGCAGAGGAAATCAGGCAATTTATGGGTCCGGCCATCGCGTCCCGCGGGGCCCGTATGTGGAGCGCTGCGGGCGCGGTCCAGGGGAAGCAGACGGAGACGCGACGGTCGGACACACGGCGCGACACGGGGAGGCCGCGAGAGGGAGAGACGGGAGCGGCTGGTCGAAGGCGGCGTCCGCTCTACCTCTCCGTAGATGTGGAAGGTGCACGTCTCCTCGTCCAGGTCGATGGTGGTGACCCCGGGGACCTTCCGGGCCTGCTGGATGTTGGCGCCGTGCGTGCCGATCGCCAGTCCCATCAGGTCGTCCCGACCACAAACTGCTCGTGGAACCGCGAGGCCAGCTGCCGGGAGCTCTGGTGACACAAAGCGCAACATCCCCGATATCCTCACGTTAACACGCTGACGACGCAGCTCCCGTTACACGGTTCGATACTCTTTTTAAGAAACGACATTTTCCCCCTCCTCAATTTCACCACCGTGTCACAGGAGCGCTGTGGCCGGTGTGTGTGTTCTCCTTCGATGCCCTCGCCCGTACGACAGCGACTGTTTCACACTCTACAGGCCACGTGGTGGTACTGCAGGAGAGCTCGTGCCAATCGGAGGAAAGGCATCTCTCTCTCGCTGACGACATCGGGTCACCTGTGGGCGCCTGGCACGATGCAGCAGTAACCTGAGGAGCCCTGGCCTGGTTCAAACCGACGCACCGCTGGCTGGAGAGGCCAACAGTGTCCCTCCACTCCACTCGTGGTTCTGTGTGACTCAGTAGGCAGAGCATGGCACTGACAACACAGGTTGTGGCTTCAATTCTCATCAGGGCCACATATACTGAAAAACGTATGCATTCATTAGTGTAAATTGCTCTGGATAAAAGCGTCTGCTAGCTGGCATATGTTACATTATGTCTGCCGGCCATCGTTGTCCAGTGACACAGCCGATGCTCAAGCCTGTTACAACAGGGCCCAGCCTGCACTCATGGTGACTCCCCTAATCTGCACTGGACATCTATTCACTCTGAAGGGGTCTTTCTACTTCTTCGCTTAATCCAAAGCCTCACAGCCCTTTAAAGTCCCTTTAAAGTCTACACCCTGTCTCAAAAATGTCACCCACTGTTGCCTCACAGCCTGAAATGAAAATATATTAAATCTCCCACCTTTTACACATAAAATATTTACACATTTTACCCCACAACTTCCAAGTGAAAACAAATTCTCAACATTTCTGAACATTAATTAAACATTTAAAAACTAGAATAACTTGGATTGATAAGTCTACACTGCACTTATCATACCAATTGTAAACTAGCTCAGGGTAACCAATCACCTTCGAAATCACACACCAAGCTAATTGGCCTCCACCTGTATTTAATTACAGTGATTGTGATTACCTCAGAATAAAATTTGATGTTCCTAGAGGATTCCACTCCTGGGTAGTGCATTTCAGAGTAAAGAATCCACCATGAGCAACAAGGAGCTTTCGAAAGAACTCTGGGTTGAAGTTGTGGAAAGGCATGTCATGAAATGGGTATAGAACTATTTCAGAGGCCTTAAATATCCCCTGGAGCACGGTCAAGACCATAATTAAGAAGTGGAAGGTGCATGGCACCACCAGGACCTTGTCTAGATCAGGCCGTTCTGTCCAAGCTGGATGACCGAGAAGGAGACTGATCAGAGAGGCCGAGGCCGAAAGGAGCTCCGCACGCAATCTGACTGAGCCTCAACAGTTCTGTAAGGTAGAAGGGGCAGACGTTGCCTAATCTAGGTGTGCAAAGCTGGTGGCGACATGTCCAAACAGACTCATGGCTGTAATTCAAACAAATGGTGCTTCTACCAAGTACTAACTTAGTGGGGTGTATGTTCAGAAAAGTGTAATCTTTTTTCATTTGGAAGTTGTAATAAAATGTGTAAAGTCTGATTTCATATGTTTTTATTTCAGGCTGTACGGCAACATTTTTCAGATGGGGTGTAGACTTTAAAGGCGCATGCACACATATGCGTGTAACTGACAGAATAAAGGAAACACAAATATAAAGTATCGTAAAATGGCGTTGGGCTGCCACAAACCACCAGAGCAGCTTCAATGTGCCTTGGCATAGATTCTACAAGTTGGAGGGATGCAACACCATTCTTCCATTTATAGATTCCATCATTTGGTGTTTTATTAATAGTGGTGGAAAACGCTGTCTCAGGTACTGCTCCAGAATCTCCCATAAGTGTTCAATTGGGTTGAGATCTGGCGACTGAGACGGCCATATGGTTTACTTAATTTTCATGCTCGCCAAACCATTCAGTGATCACTCGTGCCATGTGGATGGGGGCATTGTCTTCCTGGAAGAGACCGGGATGGGAATGCTTCACGACAGGATAAACATGATTGCTCAGAATGGCTTTGTATTTATTGGCGTTTACCTTGCCCTCTAAGCGGTTGAGTGGGCCTAATCCATGCCAGGAAAATGCACCCCACACTGTAACAGAGCTGCCAGAACCCACCACACACAAATACACAGGTAACTGCCAAAATCCATCACGGAAGAAAGCGATTACATTCCGATAGAGTTCCAGAGACGTGTAGAATCTATGCCAAAGTGCACTGAAGTGGTGGCCCAACACCCTATTAAGACACTTTATGCTGGCGTTTCCTTCATTTTGACAGTTACCTGTACATTGCATATGTACTGCCCTGACGCATGATCTCATCATCTCATCTCATTGTCTAAGCCGCTTATCCCTGGTCAGGGTCACAGGGGGGCTGGAGCCTATCCCAGCATGCATAGGGGCGAGAGGCAGGAATAAACCCTGGACAGGTCGCCAATCCATCGCAGGGCACACACACCATTCACTCACACACTCATACCTACGGGCAATTTAGACTCTCCAATTAGGCTAACGTGCATGTCTTTGGACTGTGGGAGGAAACCGGAGTACCCGGAGGAAACCCACGCGGATACGGGGAGAACATGCAAACTCCTCTGACGCATGATATGTTAAGTAATTTAATCAAGGGTACAATCGTACCAAACCTCTACCAAAACGTCCAATTCCCTGACCACTAATCCGCCGCGTGGGCCTTCCATACCTCCAGCTGTCTGCTTGCCTCCTCGTTCCGCAGCATCAGGGACAGCTTGGTGCGCAGGCTCCTGAAGTGCATGTCGCTCAGCATCGACGCCCGCTTGGCCGTGACTTCGTTGACGGACTACAAAGAGAGCAAGGGGACACGCTGCCATGAAGACAGGGAAAGCAATGCAACCCGTTCAAGTGGAAGCGCGCAAGGGCTGCCGGACACACCAAAATAACCAGCTGCTTTTTGTCCGCATCGTACGTCACGTGGAACGCTCCCACGGCCTTCTTGAAGTCCTTGTGCGCCGAGTCTTTCGCGCACCTTCGGGAAGACAAAACAAACGCAACGAATTGGAAACGGCGAAGGACAACAACCAACACCCCAACATGCCACTGAATTCAGCCTACTGGCTAAAACAATAAACCGTTCACATAAGCAATTAAGAAATAAGTGCACGACGTGTCTTGTACATGAAAGTTTGGGTGTATTCTCCATGTATACATGTTGACCGTGAGCGGTAAAAACAAAAATTCCATACAAGAAGCCAGTAAACGAAATCTGAAATAGAACGATACCACCGACACCCACAGAAAACACAGGTGCAGTGGCATTAGAAAAGCATGACTGCTATGAGCTCTGGTGTCCCCAAACGGCCCCCCGGTGGCAGTGGAACGGTTCCGGCGACACTCACATTTGCCGCAGGTCCTCCGGCACGTCCAGTCTGACTTTGAGGAAGGTGGATTTCGTGGCAGGCTTGTTTGGGTTCACAGGTCGTAGCCTCTCCAATGTGACTATTTCATTGAGAGTGGCATCGCAGGCTGCATATTCTATTACGTAAAACTGTGGGACAATAAGGAATATGGAATATCAACATACAGCATGTATATAATTTTTCATACTGTGTCAGCACGTGTTTACTAATCACATAATTATTGTTGCAGTATTCCAAAATGCCCCTGTAGTTTAGCTGCCACAGGTGTTACTACAAATATCAATATAAAAACCCTACTATAACTACAACCACCAATAATAATAATATTATTATTAATAATAATAATAATAATAATAATGCAGAATTTAAATGCTGCAGGATATACCTTTGCTGATACTGCAAGAAATCAGGTGCCAGACAAAGATAACCTATCAGTAAAGACCAGGCCAACATGAATAATTCTGCTTTGCTGGATTAAATTTACGAACGTTCAAACCTGGAACTTCAAATCTGGCCACACAGAGGGAAAACACTTCAGAAGCCAGGATGGTTCTATGTGCTAATCAAGTAGTCATACAACTACAGCATCAGAAAATAACAAAAGTTTACAGGTCACACGGTGCCTCGAGTCACGCAGAAGTGTCGAGAATAACTCCCCATTTCTAATGGCCCATTTTAACGAAGAGGAAAAAGGGAGGCAGTTTTTGACATGCACCGTGATCTACCAGAGCAAAACCTCAAACTTTTAGTACCCAAAACAAAACAAAACAAAACAGAAAAACTGGGCAAATTAGATCAAAGAAGCTGACGCAAAAACGTGCTGTTATACAGCGATGTTATTATCCGCGTGATAACCCCCCGGTGAGTGCCAGGTTCGTCCTCAGTAGTCTGCGCCAGTTGCTTACCTCCCCCTTCACCATCCGAACCTTTGCCAGCCACCACCCACAGGGCTCTTTGTCATTGGCCCTGGAGTACACCTGTGGGAAACATGGGCAGTGTTTGCGACCGAGGCTGGACAGAGGCCATGGCGATATTGCACTGCTTAAGCATTCACACAACGGTAACCAGAGTGAAATCCTTCACTCTGACCCAAAAAACCATCTGGCCCCTAATTCAATTAGACTATGATGCCGATTCAGTCACGTACAGAGCCTTCAAATTTGTGTGTGTGTAAATTAAGATACAGCAACTGCTTAACATCCTTATTCAGGGTTAAGGACAAATGGGACTGCAGTCAAGATCACCGTTTGAGACACTGGACAAGTTTCAAAAAATGTGATAACCAATTCAGTGTCAGAGACAGCATTAAGGCCTGCATGAACCGAGGAGTGCTTTTGTTTTTTCCCCCCTGATCTCTCCTCAACATCGGGAGCTGCAGAAGAGAACCTGTCTCCAGCATCGGTCTCGTGTGGGCTAACTTTGTTACATCGCTCTGTCTGATACACCAGTAGATTGAAAGGCCCTGTCCATTACTTACAGCACATACCTCAACTTCATCGCTTTCATTTATTTCTTTCTGAAAACCAGTGGGAGGAGGAAATCGAACATCGTGGAAGGGAATCTGTCGCTCCGGCTGCCAACTGGAAAATATAAAAACGAAATCAGGGCACATTGTCTGAAGAGAAATGAAGAATGACAGATGCGGCATAACAAATGCATTCCATTAACGCAGAGTGAGTTGCCAATAAGAAACAGATTAGAGGAAACGATGGTAAAAGACCAGCTATGAAAAGCCACATATAGAAATCTGTGTGTCACAATTATTTATTGTCCCCGGTAATCATCTATGCAACAACATAAAAATTCATTCTTTGGTTCACAACTACCATTATGACAGCACATCCCACTCTCAGGATCTGACATTCATTTCAATTTCAACTTAAATTCCTGCGGTCTACTAAACAATTTAATACCAAATTCTTATTATTTTTTACAATTTTTTTTATTGTGCTACTTATTTAATACCACGGAAAGGTGGATAATGGTACTTACTTATTCTCAAATGTCACAGTAACAGAACCATCGTGTACGTCCTTCACAAATGCCTGAAATGAACACTGACCAGTTAGTAAACATGCAATAAGACGCATTTGGTGGAATACAATAATGCAATCAAACATCTTGACCAGAAGAGGACCTGTCTCCCTTACAATTCACGGAGCTTCCTGACATAATTACAAATACAGATCTAGGCCGACATACTGACCTTAACTGTATACACTGAAGATCGCAGGGTCCTTCACGCTTGTTTTAAAAGCTTAAATATTCATGCATGTTCTCACAATAGTTGACAATTGTTCACAAATATGCACTGATTGCAAGAAAGAACATTAAGAATAACAGCCAATACAGTGAGTAACCAGGGCGTTAGCGAGCAATCGTGAGATAGGACCAGTCATAATAACGTACATAGCTCATGTGCAGCTCGCTAGCAAGCAATGTCCACCTGTATGACATAGAGGCTGTAAACCAGAACTTTTGTACGTCACCATGCATGCGAGGCAAATGGAAACCGTTGCTATACGTAGATAACATTTGCTTACCGTCTCGGTCAGATACGAGCCAAAGTAGATAGTTAGCTCGCTGCCTAGGCATACAAGTAGGCTGCAAGGCAGTCATCGAAACACCTTATTGGGTGGGGCAAACACCATAGTCCAGCTAGCCAACGGTGCAATTTCAAACAATCGCCAATGTAGCAATCTATGATCAAATGCAGCGCATATTTATCATCCAAGTTAACGTTAGCCATTTCGCTAACTAGCTACCCAGCTCAAAGTTGACGTAGCGACCTAGCCACTATGGATAAGGACGCACGCAATGTCAATGATGCACAGCGAGACAATAATGAGCGAACCCGCTAGCTGTTACACATGGGACAGCATCCCGCAAATAAGACATTGCACGCTTGCTAGTTAACGTTAACTAGCTAAAAGAGGAGCTAGCTAGCAAGTCACCTTTGCTACCAAGCAGATCTTTGCACATAACCCGTACACAGTAACTGGGCCTTGTCTTCTACCTTTTTTCGCTAGCCATCTATCTTTGAGGGTAGCAACTTGGATCTGGGCCTAGCTTTTCCCAATAGCTAGCGTCGTGCGTGGCCAGTGTGCAATGCTACATTGAAATGCCCTGGGCAATGCATTGGTAAGCGCTCAGGAAACGGCAAGCGGGACTGGAAATGACAACAGCGCAATCGATAAATGGCCGGACCGCGTCCCGTTAACGGGTGAAATACCTTGTAAAATGCTCCACTGGTTCCTCGGACCTCCACGGCTAACTCGTCCATGGCCGCAACAATTAGCTAGATGCACACGGGAATACCGTACGTTGCTTCGGCTCTTTGAAAAGCCCCCCCCCTAAAGACGCTCCACTCCTGGGGACTGCCTCTTACCTAGGCGCAAAGAAGTTCACTTCCAATTTTCTAAAGAAATTAAAGTGAAACATTGATATCTCGTACACAGACAGATCGCACCAGCTGCTCCTGAGCGCATTGATGTAAACACAAGAGCCTCCCTATTTCACCCGTCACGTGACGGGGGTTCGCCTCAGCAACGCCGATAGCGAGCGCTCACACACGAAAGAGACATTTTACGACCTTTTAGCATCCCGGCCATAAGACCACCGAGCATTTACATCTAAAATGAAGGACACGTTTTCAATACACACTACGAAATCAATTAACTACTGAACGAAAGAACGGTTTTGGTAACTTGTCAACCGGTTTATGGTGATGTCCACCAGGTGATGTCCACAGCAGAGGGAGCCGAACGTTGACGTCTCCTAGACAGAGGCAGTGATAATACAAGTGTGAAATCTCTCTCCAGGTCGTGGTTGCTATTGTAACGATAGTTTGCTATTTAATAATCCATAATCCGCAGACACACTGGCCGACATGGACCCAATACATGGACACCCCCGTCCTTTACTTGACAGCTACATGGAGCACGTTAATGAGCTAAAACGTTGGACATTATAATATTATATCTAAATGACATTGATTGACAACAAATCTTAAATTCAGCTAGATTCAGTAGCTAGCTAGCAAAGTACCTTCAATGGATGTCCAAGATATACCTTTCCTTTAAATGTAGTATTTCAACATCTAGAATACATTTTTTCCATTGCACAGCCAGACATATATGATATAGGCTGGCATTAAAACATATGACTTTTACATTTACGCTTGCATGATTTGGTGTGTGTGTGTGTGTGTGTGTGTGTTTTGGCATCATTCATGTGAACAAAGCTTCAAACTGGTACACAACTGTAACTGTTTTCTAGAGATGTATCACATTTTTTGTATGTTTAGTCTTGTTCACCACATCAAGCATCTAAATAGTGAAACTAAGGGAAATATCATAAACAAGTTAAAAAAGGTTATTATCCTGATTTCCATGTTCGGACACTAGATGTCAGTAATGTACTCCAAATGAACCAGAAAAGGAAACTCAGCTCTGGAAAACGATATTCTAAAATACAACAGCTAATGCATAAACAAATCAATTCAGTATATATTTTGGCAAACATTTTAGCATGAGCCAGTTTTCAATTCAGTGCCTCCTTTTCTACTCTTAGTGGTCCTAAACTGTATCTGAGTGTTTCTGTTCCCAATTTGAAATGCTAAATAAATCCCTGCACATATTGTAGCCTATGTGTGATCTTGAGTATTGCAAAGAGTCAAGACTGTAATAAAAGTTCCTTCAGAAGAGTGTCTCATAAGACATAAACAGTGCTAATCAGATATGGATCATGTTGTATGTCCCAACCTGAATATTTACACAATTTAACCATCTGAGATTTGCCTCACTTGTCACAATCCTACGGTAATATGAGCCTGATCAGGTTGACACTCTGATGTGAAATATGTCCACCAAACCTCCGGGGATGTGCCTCGCTAAACCAATGATCAGTTACTTCTTCTGATGAGTCACAAACTCCAATTGGAGGGGGCGACTCAAGCCAGCTCAACCACTGAACTATCACATACCACTGGCAAAAACGAGCAAGAACAAGATTGTAGGTCATCAATCTCACAAACTATACCTTCCCTTTACAGGATGCTCTAGGGACTGCCCGTGGCTTAGACTAATCTGAGATTGATGCAATTGGCAAACAAGTCAGGATATCCTCACGTTAATAAAAAAGTCCGAAAGTACTAAGTTTTAATTAATTTGTTAATTAATATGCTAATTTGTTGATGCAAATATATTGTATATTTAATTATTCGGGTGTACAGTTTATCAGATGGGCACTGGGGAATCTTATAGGACAAACATGACGTGATTGTGCCACAATGTCCGCCCTTGTGCATTTTTTGCACACTTGTACGCAGTGCTGGTTTCAAAGGTTTACATCGTGTCACCAAGAACTTAAAACCTAGGGAATTTGACCAGAGGCAAGATAAATAACGGCATGCAGCAGAGGCTCAGTGTGACGCAAACTCACTTTACTGCAATGAAAAAAGAAAAGAAAAGTTAAACACACAGAGCTGGCAAAATAAACTAAAAAAGTACAAATATTACAAGCATATGACTGACTAATGGTTCCTGCTCAGCAAGCACCTTGTCATGGTAATCATCCCGTGTTTTGGGGTAAATAAAATAATATTAGGGAAAAACAAAATCTGTAAAAATGTTAATTTTTTGCATTCTGTTATATCATTATTCATGCCATTATATTATATAATATTTTGTAAATATATATGTACATATATATATTCAAAGAAGGCGGTGCAAAATAAACAATACAGGTAATGAACTATATTCTGTGCTCAAAAATTTGAAAATTATTTTGGACAAAATAATGTCACAATTATTCACACCCCTGTTCTGAGTACTTTGTGCACCCTCCCCTCACAAGGATTACATTACTGAGTAATCTTCTATAGTGTGTTATGAGATTGGTGAACATTATGCGGGGGAATATTTTACCATTCCTCAATACAGAATATGTCAAGATCCTTCAGATCTATGTTGATTGTGAGGTATGCATGAGATCACTGCCTTCCTGAAAGATCCATTTGTGGCCAAGTTTCAGCTTCCTGGCAGGTTTTTGGCCAGTTCTGGTAGTTCATGCTAGAGTCTATCATTACACTGACCTTAACAAGAGTCCCAGAACCAGTAGATGCAAAACAACCCCAAAACATAAAATATCTACCAACATATTTCACCATAGGTATGACATTCTTTTTAACATAAGCGTCCCTCTTCCGATGCCAAACTCACCGCTGATGTGCATGGCCATAAATCTCAATTTTGGTCTCCTCTGACCATAACGCTCAGCTCAGTTTTTTCTTTATTTCCCTCAATAGAGACTTCTATTTTTCTGACAACCCTTCAAAGAAGCCCCTGGGCATGCAGGTGGCATCTGATGGTAGATTTGGCAACTTTGTGTCTCTTTGATGCAACCAAGTTTTGTAGATCTCCAACTGTGGCCCTTGAATTGTTCTTATCAAACCATCTGCCTCATTGTGTATGTGGGCAAGATGTACTTGCGTTCTCTACCAGGCAGGTTTACCACTGTTCCAGTGCTAAACTTCTTAATTATTGACCTAACAGTAGAAAGGTGGTATTTTTATTATTTGTTTGTATCCATCTCCTGACTTCAGGATGGTGAGGTCAGGTGACGGTCAACAATCCTTTGTCTTGTTTCTTCTGAGAGTTATTTGCCTTTACCCATGGTCGTGGATGCCAAATTAATAGTGTGTTACATAATTTGCCTACCCCAGTGAAACAGGAAGCCACGAGCGGTGGCCACAATACTGTTCCATGAGATTGAGATTAATTTATAAACTTATAAACTAAAAAGTAGCATGTTAATGCAGATGGATTGGATTTTATTTAAAATAATCATTAGGGGTGTGCACTAGCCCATTACCTGCATTGCGTATTTTATACACCCTTCTTTGTTCATCTTTGTCAAGGTTGTGAATAATTTTGAAGGGAACTCGACATAGTCATGTTTCATTGTTTTGAGCAATAACCATGTTTATAGGAATTTGGGCCAAATTCTTTTGAATAAAATGAATGAGGGTTCACCAGAAGGGCAGTGGTTACCTGTATTCAGCTGCTGATGCCACGTACTTCAAATGGAATCTGAGTGGTACTTCCAAAATTAGGATTCAGGTGCCTTATCAAATTACAAGTACATTAAGAGCTGACTTATTAGGTTGTAAAAAGCCAATGCAGACAGGTCCATGTGTAGGTGACCAGACGGTCAGCCACGAAAGTCCACCTGTTCTGCGATGAGAGTCAGTCAGACATAGTCACGCAGTGTCTCACCAGATTATGCATGTAGAATACTGGTGGGTTGATGGCAAACCAACTTTAATGTGGATGATTTGAGCTTTCACCTGAACTAAACATTGGTGCTAACATGGCACAGGAGGCACTTTGATTATTTCCTACTCAAAAACCAAAGGAAATAATCATGAAACATTTTTTTAATCGGTCGTCGCAACCATGAATTTACAGGTGTAGCCGCCTGAGTACAATCATAGAATGCTTCCTGTTTAAAATGATGCAGGTAGACAGTTCCCTGTTTGAGCTAAATTGGAGGAGAATCGTAACAGAGCACTTTGCATTCTCTCCTATTACCCTTACATCTGTTGTTTGCAGAGCTTGATTGAACAGAATTTTACCAAATTGGTTTTGTTTTCCTTGGACAGTGAAGATTAGAAACAAAAACAAAAAAATCTGCTTCGCTGCCTTCTGCAGTGTTGACCTACCCATGCAGACTCAAGAGTGTATTCCGGAAAGGTCCTGTGTACCATGGTGCATCCTGTACGGCAACAGAATGATAATTAGTCTCCAGGGCTCCTAGAATTGCTGCTTCTGCCTCGAGGGTTTACAATTTCATTCATTCACATTAAGGCATCGTTAGATATTTTTCTCAAAAGCCCATGCACTGTTTCTGAAACAGGTATTAACAGAGTAAAGAGGCTTCAGCCAATTATCCACAATCCTGTTTCCACACATGCCAAAGTACAGGGGTCAGTATGTATGTTAATGTATTCATTACTAATAGGAATAGTTTCTCATTAGAAGTTTGCCTAAAAATATGCACATATATATATATATATATGTATATATGCATAAATTACACTTGGTTTTTCTCTAAGATAATTAAAACAAAATTTTGTGTGTAAATAAATAAATAATTGAAATGAGTTGAAAGACGGGTATGAAGAAAAACTGTTTTGATACTAAAAGTTCTAAGCTGAGAAAAATAAGAAAAAGAAAACTACCTGTATAAAATAATAATAAAATAATAATAACATTATTTATTAAGTGCTTCTCAGACATTATGTTCAAATCACTTTCCAAATAAAAGAACAAAGTACCAATAAGAGAAAAGGAAAAATAAGCAACAAAAAGAATAAAGTAGAATAAAAAACATTAGCCAATTACAATTACAGTTAAAATTAAACAGTTAAAAGTTAATTAAAATAATAGTGAAAACATACATTTGAGAACAGGAATGAAAGAAATACAAATTAAAAAACGGCCTGATCACCTTTTTAAAATAGCTGGCTGGTACAAAAAGAAAATCTTTTAGTAAGGGACCAGAGATTCCGATAAGGTACATAAGGTGTCAGTAATCCTCAGACGTACTCAGAGGTTCAACCACATGATGCTTTAAAAGTCATTTATAAAAATGTTTTACTGGTAACCACTATATTGAGGCCAGGATCAAAGTGATAGGTGTCCCTTTGTTTTCTTCTGTTTGAAGGTCATTGTACCAGCTGCAGACGATATAATACATGGCCATGGAAACATGAATAGATAGCACTGCGATAGCCTGATCTTCATCATATTAATCCATGGATACATGTATGACTTTCTCTGTACCTGCAAATGACAACTAAGATCTGATTTTTGAAATGTTTCCTCAATGATAGTAGCATGACTGGGAGGTCTTTTTAATACCTTTTTCAAGAGCTAGATTAGTATCGAAAAAATAGCACAACAATAAGATTTTTGACTTCAGATTTAACATTTGGGATTAAGATGTCCAGTCCCGACTAAATCAAATCAGACTGCTGCCCAGTATCAGAACTAAGCTGGAGGGAATTCTGAAACATCCAGGATTTGATATCTGAGAGACAACTGAGGAGAGCAGATACTCTACTTGCATCACCCGGTTTTGCCGATGAATAAGACTGCATACCATCTGCATAACAATGAGAGGAAATGTAATGTTTATGAATAATTTGGCCTAGGGGCATCGTCTAAATTGAGAACAAGATTGGCCCCAGTCGATCGATCCCTGGGGGACTCCCAATGGAGAATACATAGTCAAGAACGGAGGTACAACATGAATTGAAACTATTTACTTATTCATAAGCTGTGGTTGAGTGGGGGGCAATTTATTAGCAAAGGAATGCATTACGAAATCTATTACTGGTGGCAGTTGGCTGAAAGCAGAAAGCTTGTGCTGAGATGATCAGATCCTGTGAGATCCTTTTTTACGAAACATCTTAAGGTGAAACCTTGCGTGACCATGCGTGACTGAATAGGCCCTGAAACATATTGCACAAAACCTAAATCAACAAGATTTAAAAACTCTGCATCAGATCCTATAACAAGATGGGGATTTAGAGATGATAAAAATAATAACAATAATAATAAATTGTGTGGCCTTCCTATATGAAGTTACATGAAGCACAAAACATATTTGTGCTGCTGGAAAATAAATACAGTACAGACTTATAGTCCAGAACGCTGTCGCTTGTCTGGTGCTCAACCAGCCGAGGTTCACCCACGTCACCCCTCTACTCTCCTCTCTGCACTGGCTCCCCATCGCAGCACGCATCAGATTCAAGTCACTGGTGCTTGCTTTTCAAGCGGCCAGAGGTACTGCTCCCCCATACCTCCAGTCGCTCATCACTCCCTACACACCTCCCAGACCCCTCCGCTCCACCTCCTCTGGTAAACTGACTGTCCCTTCCCTCCGGGCGCCTGGCAGCCGCTCCTCGCGGTCTCGCCTCTTCTCTGTCCTGATCCCTCGCTGGTAGAACGACCTTCCGCAATCGGTCAGGACCGCTGAATCACTTACGATCTTCCGCAAGAGACTCAAAACCCACCTCTTCAGACTCCACTACCACTGAACTCTGTCCATCTAGCTATTGTCTTCACCGCTGTTTACTTGTTCAACACTATACTCCCAAAAAGAGAAAATGTTTAAAAAAATTCACTAACCCTTTCCTTCCCGGTGTTACAGGTATGGTACGCAGATGCCTGCAATGATGTCTATTGCTGTATTCCTGCACTGATCTCGTGCGTTAACTATGATTGTTCCTACCATGTATTAATGCACATCTTGTAAGTCGCTCTGGATAAGAGCGTCTGCTAAATGCTTAAAATGTAAAATGTAAATGTAAAATGTCATTACAATTTATATTACATTTATACATTAAATTGTGTGCATCATTTATCATTATTGCATTCTGACTTATATTTCTGCATTCTGATATTTCTGGCTGTGACCGAGTTTGTTGTGTCATCGAAAGTATATTCGATTCTGCACATGCAAGCTATATTTATTAGAGCTTCCAATGGTTTAACATGATTGATACAAAAACTCCCTAAGAAGACTGAACTTTTATATCACAGGGATGTGATTGTATTTGCTATGCAATAACCCTACAACATTTGAACCTCTGCAGATCAATGCAGCATGCGCAGAAGGGTATGGTGGTTTGCTGCTGAAAGGTTGCGGTATCCTCGAAAAGGGTGACGCTGGAGTTCAGATAATGCCAACGCCTACACATTGATCTGCCTCTCCCATGCCAAGCTCTGATCCTAGCTGCCAGGTTTTATTTCTCAAAAAAACTGGGTACAGGGTGGGACGTAACCTGGCCTGTCATAACAAAGACCCATCAGTCAACATCAAAGAGTTTTGCTAAATGAACTTGCACACTTGTTGCTACACCAAATTTCCCTCTCTCCCTTTGTTTTCTTTCATTAGACAGCAAATGCGCATGAGTACAGTATTGCTGATGTTGGCGAGACTCAAGACCCCCACCCCCCCCCCGCCACACACACCACACCACCGCCCTGCCACACACACACACACACACACACACACACACACACACACACACAAATGAATCCCATAAACACAGTCTCATAGAGAATAATAAGTTCAATATCAATATTATCTATTCCTTCAGTGAAATTAGATTAATCTTATTTCAATAATGTTCCAATCCCACAGGCTGAAGATTCATTGGCAAATTAAAGCTTTATCAAGACCCATGAAGCAGACAGTCATTACAACCTCAGGGAATTGTTCTGTTAATCAGGCTTTGCCTCCTGAGAATCCTATTTATTGGTTTTTTTTTTTAAGAATTAAAAAATTATAAATGGCAGCTCTGGCCAGTTGGGTTTTGGTACCTTTTGTAGCTTTTCAGTAAATACTGTACACTGGTCACTACTTTAGGCTTGTTGGCCATCTGTTTCCAATTGTACACTCTTCTGGCACAATTCACTTGAATGCAGGTGGGATGAAGTGAGGCTGTTTCATCTTTAGATGTTTCCTTATTTTTTACAAATACAGGTTTGCTTTGTGTAATGATCTGTGGGGATTGTGACAATGGCCAATGCCCAGTTTTCTGCACACAAAATTATATTAGTGCTGTCAAAATCTTTGAAAAGAGATGGAGCCTAGTACTTTTGACAATGACATGACATGAAACATTGAGAGACCCAATCAAATGATACCCTTTTCTTGCAGAAGGTGTCTTAAATATGTATTTTAACAATGTCTTCCCCTTTCTACTAAATATGGAATTTTCAGTTCACTCTTGAATGATCGCTGTGCCACCCTTACCCATGCAAGCAGAACTGTAGCTGAGGCATATAGATTCGTCCAGTTTACTTTCCCATTAGCCAGTGATAATTTTCCACACTATACTGTATATAGGCCACACAGCACAACAGCAAAGCTAGTGCTGATTGGTAAAGAAGCATATTGGGATATTCATTTGGTATTTTACTAGAGTCTATAAGAAGGTATCTGGATTTGCTCTTAGGGTCCTAAACTTTTATTGCCGCTATGGGACAGAGAGTTTTTCACTTTTTTCGTCCCTCTAGCAATGGCTAGTTGGTTAGTAAATTCGGTTCTGCATTGAGGTGGTGAGAGTTTTTTTGTGGTTTTGAGCAGAACAATATTCGTTAGTTAGCTAGCTAGCTAGCCTTTTACTGTACAAAGGTGAATGTTGGTGTATAATATAATATAATTGCATTAGCTGTTGCAAGCCCCAATTCTACAAATGACCAGCACCTAGCTAAGTTAGTTAGATGGAGGCGTTTCTTGTTCCTGGTTTTCTGCTTCTGACTGTTTGGAAGCACGCTGTGAAGTTTGCTAAATTCAATAGTTGCCTCTGTCTCAGCAGCAATTTAATCAGTAGCAGTTAGGTTGGATCCAGTGGTAATGGTCCATGTTGAAGCCAATACCATAGGTAAGGGTATGTTTGAGGTTCCACAGCACAAATTTGTAGAATTCGCAACAAAGATTAGGAGCAGAAACTCCACGGTGGTCTTCTCACACGCTCGTACAGGGAAGCAACATTTTATGTGGAGATTTAACACGTGGCTGGTGTAGGAAAGAGGGAAACAAGTTTATGGGGCACTGGGAGTCCTTTTGGACAGGTGACAGGATACACCTGAACAGGAGGGGTACAGCTGTGTTGGGCCAGCGTATGCTAAGGGTATCAGAGGAGTATTTAAACTAGGGACTGGGGGGCATGGAGGGAAATTAGTATTAGTATTAATGGTGCATATTAAGAGGCACAGACTGATCGGATGGAAGACATCAGGGCAAAGTATAACACCAGTTAGGACAGCATAAAGGAAGACATTTTAGAGCGTAATGTTATTAGAGGTGGTTTGGCACAGCCAGGAATAGGAGAGGAGGAGAACAAATGCACTAGTAATACTTTGAAGTTCCTTTGTTTAAATGATAGAAGCATAAACAAAAATGTTTTGGGAACTAGAGACTGCCATTTTTATGTGGGTTATGACATTGTTGGGATTTAAGAGACTTGGTGCTGTGTACAGGGATGAATGTACTGTAGAGGGGTACAAAGTGATCAGGAAGGAAATAAAGGACACATAAAAGAGATGAGGGTGTGGCCCTTTATGTGAAGTAAATGAAAGGAATTAACCCTCTCATTCCTTGTGAGAGCATCTGGACTAGCTGTGAGAATACGAGAAGGATCTTAATATAGGTGTATGCCAGTGGTGGGCCGTCAGGGCCTGCAAGGCCTTCTCTGCTGGCCTAAAAAATATCTGAATCACAGACTGATGTTAATAATATTTTGTCCATGAATACTTATTAAATAATTCCAAATTGTCTGTCCGCTTCCTTTCATAGATTTTCCCCTGGTTGCGCTGCTTCCAGACGTGTATTTTCATATTAAAGCATTTAACCAATCACATTTCAGCCATCATTTGTTGCCAGGGTCAAAGAAATCTGCCTGGAGGCCTTCACAATCAGTTCTGCGGGCCCTGTAGCATAAAATAAGTGTCGATAAAACTGTTGCTTCAACCAATCAGATTTTGAGTTGGCGACACCAAGGCCTTCTAGCAGGCGTACGGTAACGTCAGCGTATTCACACCCTTTGATTGGATAGTCAGAGAGTGCACTAGCCAGAGCTAGCGAGCGGACATTTTCAGCCCTAAAGCGAATTAAAACTTATGCCAGAAATACGACAGGGCAGGCTCGACTTTCAGCATTAGCTTCGATGGCGATAGAAAAGGACTTTTGATGGAACTGAAACGCACGGATAATCTGTACGACAGAGTAATTGAACTCTTTTTGAGGAAAGAAAGGAGGATGGATTTTGTGTACAAATAATAAGGATTTTTGGTGAGTAAAATGTTGCTATTTTCCTAAATAATATAGCAATTTTATGAGGTTATTATTGATGCTTTTTTATGTGTGTCAAGGAGACTGGTGCACCCCGGGTTTGTTTCTTCAGTAAAGGCATTTATTCTGGCTACACAAGTTATCTATCTGCGATGCAACGGCTCTTTATACTGCATTTCTGCATAATAAGATGGTTTTTATAGCCATAAAAGAGTTATTGAGGGGTGGATTGATTCAGACGGAGCACTACTGAAGGCCTAGGTGTGAAATGCACGGCCCGCCACTGGTGTATGCTATAGGCCACCAGCTTCAGACAACAACACAGACACTAAGATAAAATGAGCTGGCAGGAAGGAGAGGCATTAATAATAGGCGACTTCAATTATCCCTCTATTAATTGGGAAGTAGTGTCAGGACAGGGTGACTGTGAAGATAAGTTTTTAGCTGTGGTTAATGCCTGTTATTGAGACTCTCTGGATCTGGTTTTGTGTAATAATGCTGGCAGAATTTGCAGCTCAGAGGCAGCGGTACCACTTGGGAGAAGTGATCAAAGTACAGTCACTTTTGATATTTTTTAGTTTAAATCTGCGTCCTCTAACTCTCGAATTTTTAACTTCATAGGAGCTGATTTTAATAAAATGACAGAGATTTTAAGTAATATAGATTGGGCAAAACCTTCTGGATTGCAAAACTGTGAATGAAAAATTGAGTACCTTTAAACAGGTTTTTGTTGTACACAGCCTAAATTCAGCCCAAAATTGAGAAAAAGTAAGATGTAAAAGCAGTCTCCACAGTGAATAAATAAATCTTTATGGGACATTTTGAGACAAAAAAGAGACTGTACAGAGTATATAAAAAGACAATTCTGAGAGAAACAGGGTAGATTATTGTAATCTTGCGGGCTACGGCTAAAAATGAAATAATGAAATAAAAATTTCCCAAGTAATCCTTTTTTTCAATATTGCAGTAGAAAAATGAAAGTTAAGGAAGAGGTTAAGTGCATTAGGACTAAGGAAAGAGCTTTTCCTTATAGTAATAAGGATATTGCTGATACCCTAATCAGTTACTTTGTTAAGAGCTTTACCAGAGAAGAGGTGATAAATATGCTTAAAAGTACTGCTAAGGTACATGAAGATAATTAAAACAAAATCCAGATGTGGGCAGAGACATGGCAGATGACATTCTATATTGATACATATAACAAAGTAAAAACATGGGAAGTATTTTATAGGAGGAGAAAAATTTGAATGTGTTCAATTTTAAAAAGCTTGGGAGTAGTAGTTGGCCAAAGTCTATCAGGATCTAAGCATTGTGCTAAAGCAGTGAAAAAGGCTAACAGGATGCTGGGATATATAACAAAAGGTATTGAGTATAGGCTACAGGAAATCAAAGGAGGTTCTATTGATATTATATAATGCTTTTGTCAAACCTCATTTAGAGTACTGTGTGCAGTATGCAACTAAATTTGTGCCTGGTATGAAAGGTAAATGTTACAAGGAAGGATTTAAGACACTTAATATATTCAAGCTTAGCAAAATGAGACTAAGGGAGGAATTGATTGAGGTTTTTAAATTCATAAAAGGGATTAACAAAGTGAAGGTTTTCTTAGATTGAGTTCAGTAAGCAGACTAAGGGGACACAGGTGGAAGTTAAATAAAGGTAAATTCCACACTGACACCAGGAAGTATTTTCTTACACATAGAGTTGCCAATGCGTGGAACAGCTTGCCGGGTCACGTAGTGGAGGTAGAAACACTTGGGTCATTCAAGTCCAGGCTTGACGCAGAACTATTCTTTAGTCTAGGAAATGACGAGCCTAACGGTCCGTTCTTGTCATTATGTATTCTTATGTTTTCATATACTCTTGATAGCTGTTACCCTGTGGGTGCCTGGTGCATTGCTGGGAACTAAAACGGTGCTAACCTGAGGAGCTCTGGCTGAATTAAACCCACTCTACCCCCAGCAGGATAAAGCCTATGTTTCCTGCCAACTGTGGACTCCCAGTCATAGTTAGCCAATGGCATTGAACCTACGATCCCAGGCTTAAACCTATGATGTCTAGGCTACAGGGCCCAGTCTTTGCTTGTGGTGAGTTAGCAGGTTTTAATGACTGAGATATCACCGTTGTTGATGTTACACAGGGATAGGCTACACAGGGAAAAATAGCAAACAAACAACAAAAAAAAGGAAAAACATCATCAGTATCCTATGGGAAATGCAAGCCCACAAATATAATCAAACGTGTAAGATTTCATTTGAAGTTAGGGGAGATTTATTTGGCTTTTGTCAGCAAATTTAATGGACACCAGGCCTGAGGAAATGCTGGGTAAAACAATGCATTATTGATCGTATCCTTGATCCATTATTTAAAAGTAAAGCGTTATATAATGGAAATAAATTGTACGCTTTGTTATTTGAGTTCTCCAAGGACTTCCGTGAACTTTGAATCAAGAGGGGAGAAAACCATGTAACGGTTAATTACCACGCCGAGGTCTGAGGTGTTTAATAAGGTGAACAGCTCGACTCGGTTATCATTTTATATAATGAGCTTTTTTGGCACTGGATGAATTATCCCTGTTCAGTTTCAGAACAGCGGTGTTTGATGCGTTGGTCAGTTATGTACACAGAAGGTAGAATCTGATTAAGCTCATCATTTTCAGTCTGCTCTGGAGTCTCAAAGGCATCGTGGTTGACCATGCCATGACCTGGCCAAATGAACAAATGCAGCTGAGGATAACGAAGGCATCGCAAAACACACCCAATTAGGGCTTTCTATTCCCACTCTCCCCAAGTTCCTCGACCTTCGTTATACATTGGTATGCGGTCGTTCAGCAGATACAAACCCAGCCACTCTCTGAAGAGGGACCTCATATGTGCTTTCTGGTGCATTGCACAGATGCAGCCAAGGCCTTCTACACACAGTCTGAATAGGGCTGTGAAGGGGGGGATTTAGTCAGTGTCAATCAAGTGATGTGGTTTCCACACTAAATCTAACCAGCGTGAATGTAGAGTTTATATTAGCCATTTAGGAATATCCTATACATTCTAATAGTAGCTCAGTTATGTTTCTAATATATTGATAATATTTTATCGTGTTTTTTATGATTAAGCTGCATAGGCCATTATGGCTCACACATTTCTTGAGAGATGGATGTGTAGCGGGTGTGCTCTGGTATGAGTGTGATTAGTTCCCAGAGTTGGAGACTTGAGTCTTTAGCTCAGCGAGCTCCAACTTAAGACAACTGATGGCAATCGGTTGGGCCGTGGTTGCTGCCGCAGGAGTTTCGATGGATGGAGAAAGTGACACCCAGAGTTGGAGACTTGAGTCTTTAGCTCAGCCTCAGATCCCTCGGTTCGAAACTCGCTGCGGGCAGAACCAACTCGGTTACAGATGGAAGGCACCCCGGATGTGAGCCTCAGATAAAAGTGTTCTTGGAGTTGAAAGCTATGCTAAGCTGTGCGATACCTGAGTATTTGAGATACATACATAACAAGCCATGATTTTTTATTCATTTAGCTCAATTCTTCCCACTTCAAGTAAAAGGTATTGTGCTTTGTAAGGCGATGCATTGACTTTAACCTTATCCAATAATGGTTAAGGGTCTGTAGTTTTAACAGGGAGTGTTAAAGCCAGGAACTAAATGCAAGTGTGTAAAAGTGAAGTGTGTTTATATAGCCTCAGATTAGCCAATGTTAACAGTCCTTTTTATTATTAATGATCATAAACCAATGGTTTAACAGCAATGGCAATCATTCAGTGAAATCTGCTTGAGGGAAATGAGTGGGCAATGCTGCTAAAGAGGACATGATATTATCAATCGAACTGTTTTCAGAAATGCATTTTGCATAAGAACATAAGAATACATAATGATGAGAACGGGCCGTTCGGCCCATCTAGGCTCATCATGTCCTAATCTAAAGAGTATCTAGTACTACATCTAGCCTGGACTTGAATAGCCCAAGCGTTTCTGCCTCTGCTACCTGACCTGGCAAGCTGTTCCAGGCATTGACAACTCTCTGTTTAAAGAAAAACTTCCTAATATCTGTGCGGAATTTGCCTTTAACTATTTTCCACCTGTGGCCTCTTGCTCTGCTGACCCCGCTTATCTTAAAAAATCTTTGGTATTTTACTTTGTTAATTCCTTGTAGGAATTTAAAAACCTCAATCAAATCCCCCTTTTTTGGGTTAGTCAGCTTTCTATTACGTAAAATAATAATATACTTCATGTTAAGGTATATTGTTATGTTTTTGTACTAAATGTAAAAATATTGTATATATGTCAAAGCATAGTGGACACACATTCATATAAGTGATGACGGGTAAAGATTTGTCTTCAAAATGCCCTATTGATACCTCCCTAAAAAGTGAACAAGCCTTCACATACATAGATACAACATATAGTGTAAAACTATTTTTGTTGCTGAATTGGAGCTGATAAAGTTGAGGTACCATAAATGGTTACTACAAATGCTGCTCTAGCATGTTGTTAAATAACACTTGTGCTTTTATATTAAGAATGCATTTTTTTGAGCACTAGTCCTTAAAAAAAATGTGAAAGGCATCACATATAGTCCCCGCACTAGGTTTCCTGTCAGTGGCAATAGCCCAAGAAAACTCACAATTTGACGGGTGCGCGAGTTCCAAAAGCAGGGATGATGCTTATCGCGGGCCTATGCCTAGGGAATACGGTAAACCGGTACGCGCGCTACACCATTTTAGCCTCGATTTAGCTCTGTGAGGTCCCAGACAAATGGAAGCATGCAAATGGAGGCCTGCGTTCCAGTTAATAACAATCATACTGTTGGGAATTCACAGTGCCCCAGGAATAGGTGTGTTGCCTGCTGCAGAGGCTCCAGATCACAGAAGCATGGGAGCAGATACACACCATAAAGCATGGCACTGAAGATGCCAAAATAAGCGCTCATAATCTCCGAAGACACAAAGGCCTGGTCCTGACTTATGAGGAAATATGCCTGAATGCCAAAGGGGCACTTTGATAGAGTGGATAATAAGGGTTAAACTCCCTTTATTTCCTAGAAAGAAGGGATTTGAACCCATCCTCATGAGAATCTCTTGGTGCTTCCACTACACCACTTCCTAGTAAAGTCGGCTAATAAAGCTCTCGGCCCATACCCCAAGAATGTTGGTTAAAATCCTTCCTTTACTAATAGCACTATGTACTCAGCATCCACATTTTTAGCATAGGCCTAGGGACAATACTCACCTTTGCCAGCTCTCACTGATTTCTAGCCTGAATAGGCCTAGAAATTAACACCTAGCCATCATTCCCCTCATAGCTAAATCACACCACCCACGCGCCACAGAACCCACCACTAAATATTTTATTATTCAAGCGGTAGCCGCCGCCCTAATCTTATTTGCTTCCGCCACCAATGCCTGAATTACAAGGGAATGAGATATCAAACAATTAACCCACCCCCTCGCCACCAATACAGTCATGCTAGCTCTAGCCCTAAAACTCGGACTTGCCCCCTCACCTATGAATGCCGGAAGTACTTCAAGGAGTCACCCTAACCACAGGATTAATCGTCTCAACCTGACAAAAACTCGCCCCAATAGCCCTACTCTACCAAATTGCCCCCACAGTGAGCCCCACACTACTACTCACCTTAGGAATCACCTCAGCACTAGTAGGAGGCTGAGGAGGCATTGATCAGACGCAACTACGCAAACTACTAGCATATTCATCAATTACCCATATAAGATGAATAATTATTGTACTTAAATTCATGCCAGGCCTCATATTACTAAACCTAGTAATCTATGTGCTAATAACTTCAACAGTATTCATGGCACTAAAAGAAGTCTCAGCCACAAAAATCAACACGGATTCATACCAAAATGATTAATTCTACAAGAACTTACAAAACAGGAAGTACCCCCAATTGCCACCCAGCAATGACAACAATACTATAAGAACTTAGGATAGCATTAAGAACAAAAGCCTTCAAAGAGTTAAGCAGGAGTGAGAATCTCCTAGTTTTTGATAAGGCTTACATGATTTTAACCCACATTTTATGAATGCAACTCAAACACTTTAATTAAGCTAAAGCTTTTATAGATGAGACACACCAGACACACCAGACCCTGGCTCAACCCAGTCTACTGCTGCAGAGGCTACAGGCAACCATGCAGAAGAGCTGGACAGCTTCCCAGGCCTTTGTGTGCCTTCTGTCTCAGGCAAGCAGGTTAACAGGCCACCCCAGCTGGCTCCCAGGCCACCATAGGTGACCTCAACCCCTTTGAAAGACCCCGCTGTAACCCCTCCAACCCCAAAACCAAACCGAGCCAGGAAGGGTAAAGAGGAGAACGACCCCTTCACCCAGCGCCTGGAACAGCTCCCTATCATACCCATAATCATCGGTGTATCCGCATCCTTGCCAATATCAAATAACTGTGTAATAAGAGACCACCAACCGGTGATATCAAGTGAAATCGTTTATTGAACGATCAGGGACAACAATAGTGGGGTCGCACAAAATAACTATTACTGGCATTGGGTTCCTATTTCAGGGCCCCATGTTCTAAAAATCCCCACATTGCACTAGATCTGGCATCTGATTAATGGTGTTATACATGTTCCTCGTTACCCACCAAGTCGGGCGTTAACTTAATTGGCTTTTTTTTTTTCTGGTTTCCTTTCAACTGCCATGTGAGACACCTTCTAATCAAACAGACAAGGTTGCACATTTAGAACTGGGTTAAATTAAATAAGTCCCATGTGATAATGATATTCCCTTAAGAATTGCATTAATTTATATCAATTTGCATTGCATAATGGCAGTACCATCAATCCCATATACTGTATATAGAGATCTCCCCCTCTGACTTATTTTTCTCAAAACCCCCTACCCCCCTATGCCTGGAAAAGCCCATCACTCTCCTGAGAAACCCTTAAAACAGGAAAAGGCTGACCAACGTCTAAAAGTATCCATCACATTTTACATGTATTACATTAAGAAAAATGTATTATACAGCCCTCGTAGCTTAAAGTAAGAGAACGTTAAACCGTGCCTTATGTGGGCATCATTAAAACGTGGTCAAAGGGTCAAACTCTGCGTGGTGTTTCTCTTTAAATAAATTAAAAACAGCACAGCAGCTCTGCTTGACCATAGAGCAATTACATTTAGTGTACACATGCATATACTCGGTATTCAGTCTTCTACTTTTGTGGTTTGTGCCTGAAGCATTTTAATTGGACATAGCACATGCTCACATAGCGGATTAAATGATAAAGCACACCATATAAATATTTTACCATATATATATATATATATATATATATATATATATATACATACACACATAAATACAGCTCTCTCTGTTAGGATTTTACTAACTTTCATGAAGTGGATGGTTTACACCTTTCATTCCAGTGATGGTGTTCTGAATAATTTATTATAACTTCCAATCCCATTGCACTTCATTTTGACGGAGTGGTGCCATGCATGCCAGCAGCTAGTTTGTGTACATGACTAATATGAGTTACCCCATCGTTTAAAAATGTGTGCAATATTTGAAGGTGTGTCACTACTTCAAAGGAAGGGAAGGGGTCGTATGGGAAAATGGTTTGTGATCGTTACCGAAAATAAATACTCTGGCCGCAATGGGGGAGCAGGGAGAGAAGCTTCCGGTGAACTCCACAAAACACCTCAGGGGTTTAGGAATCAATCTGAAAATGACATTAAAGCCCAGCTTGTGCAGGCACACATAGACGCGCACACACACCCACACCCACATATACACATCCCACGTCCCCAAGCTCTGACAAAACTATCCATTTCAAACGCAGTCAGCTGATTCAGGATGCCTGCTGGGAAATGATCCAGCTCCAGTCCCTTTTGTTTTCCTCTGATGTTGACTCCCACGTACGGCCGCTTCCTGCACTGTGGAGGAACGGTGCCAGGCCGGATGAGACCAGGCATGGCAGCTGTGCTGAAGATCCACTGGTTTACACACAGATGCCAAACAGGGCTTACCAGCAGACCAGGCAGGAATGGCTCCTATCTCAGCACAGCCATGTAAGTGTGTGTGCGTGCGTTACGATGTCAAGCGGTCTCTGCTAAAGTGGAGCCCATTGTTGCGGGAACCATGAATTATCATCAGAACTCAAATGGTTAATAAACCTAGGAGCAAAATAAATCCCATTGCAAAAATTTGATGTAAATTGATTTGTACATCACATGGTTCATGGGCTAATTGGATTGCAACAGACACACAAGGCATACTACAGAAAGTCTTATTAAAAACTATGTATACAGGTTGGCCTCGAATAGCGTAGCAGTCTAACGCACCCGCATTGACTGGTGCTTTGCGAGTGTGAGCTACCTATTGCATTCGCGGTTCGAAAACCAACTGTGTCAGTCCGACTTTGGCCGGGAGCCCCGATCGGAGGTGGGAGTAAATACCATGTACACAGTACATATACAGGCAGTAGACAAAATAAATGTAAACACTAAACAATATCTGAATATTTATTAACTAATAAGGAGCAGGGCTGGCATTTGCCTTCAGATCCTTAACAGCTTCAATCCTTCTTGGAATGCTGTTGTACAAGTTGTTCACTGTTTATAGTGGGATATTGGACCATTCAAGGAAAGCCACTGGTTCTTTGAGAGATGAAGGCATTGGAAATTACTCCGCGCTCTACGTTCCAGAACTTCCCATCAAGATTTTATGTTTAGATCTGGTGATTGGGGAGGCCATGGAAAGTGTTTGACTTCATCCTGTTGTTCTAGAAACCGCTCTTGAATCCTTTTAGCAGTGTGTACGGGGATTCGTCTTGGAATATGGGAACAATGTTTGCACCTTAGGGTGTGCCTAGTCACATAAAAAGCGTTGTGTTCCTTGGCCGTAATTCTGCCACGCAGAGTATGCAGGCTCCCACTAGATGGCTGCCCATACCATAGGATAGGAACAGATAGGAACAAGCAATGTGGGTTGAAGGCATCCTTTGGTTTAGCCAAACGTGAACATCCAGGTGTAGGACAAAAAAGTAAAATATGGCTCATCAGACCATATTACTTTATTTCATTGCTCAGGTGTCCAGGTTTTGCGCTGGTGTGCATTGGCCTTAGCTACAAGCAGTTTCCGAATGGTAGCCCTACCATAAATATCTGGTAGCCCTACCATAAATATCTGGTAGCCCTACCATAAATATATGTGAAGCTCACAGCATACAGTTTTTGTTGAGACTGGGCCATGGAGGTGTAGATTCAGTTCTGTGTTTTTTTTAGCAACTATGCTGTTAAGTGTCCGTCTATCCCCATTGATAAACTTTGACATTCGGCCACTGTTCCTCCTTCCTGATGCAGTGTTTACATGTTTGGCGTAGGCTGCCATGATTTTCCACACTGTTCTCATAGCCCCTTTAATTAGCTTTGCCGTTTCTGTGATGGACACACTTGCAGTTCGGGCACCAACTATTCAAAATCTGTTCGAAATCTGTCATGTTGCTTACAAACTCACACATTAAAGTGCTGATATTAAAATGTTTTTTATCGTAGAAACATATTGGTAATTAGTATTGGCATTAATATGATACACGTGTAGATTCCTTATTAATTGTGATTTATCCATCCATCCATCCATTATCTAAGCCGCTTATTCCTGGTCAGGGTCGCGGGGGGCTGGAGCCTATCCCAGCATGCGTTCCGGGCGAGAGGCAGGAATACACCCTGGACAGGTCGCCAATCCATCGCAGGGCACACACACCATTCACTCACACACTCATACCTACGGGCAATTTAGACTCTCCAATTAGCCTAACGTGCATGTCTTTGGACTGTGGGAGGAAACCGGAGTACCCGGAGGCAACCCACGCGGACACGGGGAGAACATGCAAACTCCGCACAGAAAGGCCCCTGGCCTGGATTCGAACCCGAGACCTTCTTGCTGTGAGGCGACAGTGCTATCCACTGCACCACCGTGCCGCTTAATTGTGATTTAGTTACTTAAAAATAGTCCTTTTTAGTTTGGTATTTCCATTATTTTGTCTGCCCCCTGTATATTTTTCTGTAATGTTTTTGTGAGCCTTGAGTGCGGATTTTGGTTGATAGACTGCAAACAGACATCACTAACAATATAAACCTCAATAGGTTATTTGGTAAGCACCTGTTTCGAGAATGAAGGCGATACAGTCTCAATATTTGACACTGGAAAGGCAGTTTTGCTCTGCTGGTCAGCGTACTCTCCTAAGCAGGGTTTATGATAATGTGAAGCTCTCCAGGGTTAATAAACCTCTGACATTTATGAGAACCATTATTTTAATCTCTAGTAATTTTGCTACTCTGATAAAGAGGGCACCACGCTGCCTTGTCTTCCCACTGCTGTAATGAAAGCTGTTAGTTTAGGTCCTTCACCTCATATGACATTTTTATGTGATTCGAAGGCAAACTAAAAGGATTATATAGTTCGACAGATTTAACAGCAGTGAAGTTTGGATTTTGAGCACTGGCTTAGAAAATCCACCATTCAAACATTCAGTAACCAAGCAGACTTATGTAGGGAATATCCTCATGTAGTAGCCAACTAGTAGCCGCTTAGCGTCGCATGACGTCTGTCTGTCCCTGTTGATCTGTCCTGGAAGCACTCAATCGTTAGGCCGATCGATGTTGTAGAAAACATGACAGAGCGAGAATTTTACACAAATATTCTCACTCTGTAGTGTTTACGACACTAGTGGTTTCTCAACACAAGCATATCAACACATAAACTTGTGTAATGGGTTGAGAATGGTGTTGACATTAATGCATATTAGTTGTGCATCAATAACAATGAAATTACAGCAGTACAGTTATTCTCTGTAAAATATAAAGTGTACACAAAACTGTATGTATGCAGGAATTGTGAATCGGTGGTAGTGTGTGGTCAGAGCACAATCCGGTGGCTGTTACGGTACCAATTATTTGTACAATTATTTTGATAATTCGAACATGCTTAAAATGATTTCTCTTCCTCTCTTATTTCTCTTCAGGGCACCAACGTAATGCATTGTACCTTGTGTGGTAAACTGGAAGTAAGATGCATGACATCATGAATACATTCAGTGCCTTCTGGATGCGTACGACAGGCGGCTTCTTTATGGGAATCAAATCAAATGCACGAATCTGAGTCAAGTACCAGTGTCAGATTATCCTGTGCTGTTATAATTCAATTGATGGATTATGTTTGGGTGTTGCGATTCACACTCACAGGTTCTTTGTGTTAATATGTCAAGATATATAAAGATATTACTTTGGTGTGGAGAGAAACAGCACACATACGACTTTGACTTTCAGCTTATCAGGTAATGTATTGCTGCGGGCAATCATGGGCCATTTTTCACAAAGCATTTCAGGTGCGGGTGGGAGTTGGATCAAAGATGATGTGGGTGCAGGCGGGCGTAGATAACATTTTGTGGGAGCGGGTTGAAGAGTTGTGGGAACCGGATGGAAAAACAGTCCTGTGCAAGAATCCACCCACAATCAAATTTCCCTCAAGGTGACTTAGTTTAAGTTCTAGGCTCAACTTTTTAGCTGACTTTAGGCCTTTACTTTAGTAGAGCCTCGATCAAGAAGCTCAACAGAAAAAACTTTGCACAAAGTTTGTAGCAAACTAGAAAAAAACTTGATTCTGTACAATGACCAGTGTTTTAAAGTTGCAATTAACTTAAAGAGCCTTTTTGTGCTTACTTTAGGCATTTTAGGCACAAGAGGGTTGAAGTATGTAGTGGAGGTGGATGACTGAAATAATTAGATATTTTTTTATCAAATGCTGGGTCGTAAGCACAAAAAACATTATGGAGTGGCCCAGAAATATTCCAGGAGGCAATCTCTCCCCAAAAACTATTAGCATAAAATGCTTTAAATTATGCAGAGGTAAGTAACATAATTAGGTCCTCTGGTGCCACATTTGGATTGAACGGTTACCTTCCTACTTCTTCAGTAACGGTATGTACGTGTGCCCAAAACACATAAAACGAAGTGCAATGACAGTTTCAAAGAAACAAAAACTCAATCACCTGGGAGGATATCTTTTTAAAAGCGGTGGCCTAATTGCAGACTGACTAAAAGCTTCCATTTGCCGTCTGAGAAATGGGTCCAAAGTGCCAATTTTCTATGCCCAGATACATTTATACACTGTGTTACAGCGACTTAGCAAAATATAAAATGTCTGCATTGTGACTCAACATCAAACTGGACTGTGTTTTTAGGTCTTTTTTTGTTGTTGTCAGAATTACATGGGATTGCATCAAGCCCTGCTGTATTAGTTTGTACTGTTTTCCTCTGCAGACACGATTCTTGCACTCCAAAATGGGAGCGGATCGCGACGTGCCTGACTTTGATCCTGTCTTTGTGTAAGTATTCCTCCCCTGTAACATTCACATCCACTCTCATGGCTCTCACTTAAGCTTGGAACAACTGAGTATGAGCAGGAAAATCACCCAAATTGCTGATGGTCACCCAAAGAATATAATCATTAGAGGGGGTTGACTGCTAAGGGGGTTATGTTCTTGTGTTTCCCATACAGAGATGCACAATAAAACAGGCCTGGTGGGTCTGGGACAGAGTAGTTCCTTCAGTAAGTAATGCCTTTCAGTGACTAATGAACAGAGTGGCTCTCGGGTGCTCATTTTGAAGGGAAGGGCAATACTGGGTTAGGGCGGGTCATGGGAGGGGCCAATACAAAGTACGCTATGTCACTAAAGAGGCATGTGACCAGTGTCACATTTTAAGCATTTAGCAGACGCTCTTATCCAGAGCGACTTACAAGATGTGCATAAATACATGGTAGGAACAATCATAGTTTGCACAAGAGATCAGTGCACTAATACAGTGATAGACATCATTGCAGGCAGCTGCGTACCATACCTGTAACACTGGGAAGGAAAAGGTTAGTATTTTTTTAAATTTTTATTATTATTATTATTTTTTTCTTTAAATGAGGAGTAAGCAGGGATACATATACAAGAAGTAAGAAGGCAGTGGATATGTATGTATGCAACCAACTCGGGACCAACTATACCATAAGAGTTACTTCAACATTGTGACACAGCAAAAGGGAATTAAGTAAAACATGGTAGCACAAACATCTGGAAAGATGAGTAGAAGCTAGTTCAACAATATCAATACAATAGATGACATTTCAAATCTCAAAAACAGCAAAAGCTAAAACTGGAGTTTGCAAAGGTCTCTGGGACTTCTCTGTCAGAAAACACAAGGGAAGTGGCATCTTAGAAAGCTGGCATAATATTATTTATGATTAAAAAGAAGCATTTATCAGTGTTAATACTTCTTTGTCACAATGAATAACAAGCCATGTTTTTAAAACTACCCATTGTCCTTGTGCCAAATTAATCGTAAATTAACTGCAAAACACAATCACACACTACATTATAATTTTCTCTTGGTTATAGGTCTATTTCACAACTAGAAAATATTTGGGTCAGTAAAAATTATTAGAACATCCGAAGGGGAATGTCTCCAGTGGCCATTGTTTATAATTCAGTTTTTGTGTTTAGTGCATTAATTACCATAACTGAGAAAACACATTTGTTTAACCATGCTCCTGAATAATATTCAGCTTACCTTTTCTGACTGCCTAAACATAGTTCCTCCAGTTAACAAAAAATAATCATTAAAAAATGAATAAAAAAGTAAATTACAACATGAAAGGAGTATTCCAGCATTTTTTACATATTCGGTTTGACTTCCCACCATGTTGGGAATATGCATGGAAAAACCATCTTGACTGTTCGACAACATTCGATAGGTCGAAAATCGGTTTATGTTAAGCAAATTTAAAAGGTGTGTTTGTTATTCATTTTTCTTATGTTGCAGCACTGAGCTGACACACCCTCAACACTAAGGCGTTCACGACTGCCACAACACATGTACATTCTTTAATCTGTACATTGTTTTATATCTTTCGGTATGTGCTGCTTGTATTGTATTTGTGCTTGTCCAATATCGATGATACCTTATTTTCCACTAATGCTTACTAAAGTAAGATCTGAGTAACACATTTGGTTGGCATGCAAAAATGCATGTGTTCTATGGCTGATTGTGGCCAAACTACATTTTTCAACAGGGAAATCGTGATCATGTTCACCTTCATGTTTTCTATCTGATGAAAAATGTCCTAAACCAAAAGGCCAGTGAAGAATATAAAACCTCCTTTATGTTGAAACGTGTATTTTCAGTCATGTTCTGGTTAATACAGACAGTTCTTTGACTGTTTAATCAGGTTGCATGGTTGGGTCTGGGAAGTATGTCATGGACAAATTGTCCAGTCCATATGCTATAAATGTTGCTGATACAGCTGTGAATGTGGACGACCCAAACCAGACTGTGATTGCGGAGGTGAGGATGGATTCAATAATGGCAGTGTAGAACTGGACCATCATAGCCTGCGGCAGGTTGCATTTTTTCAATTGTCGTAGGAAGTACATCCTCTGTTGGGCCTTTTTGGCAGTTAGGTTGATGTGCGTGTACCTCCACTTGAGGTTCCGGGTGAAAGGGTGGTACCAGGAACTTGAATGACACAACAGTGGTGACTGCTGAGCCACTGATGACAAGGGGGGGCAGAGAGGGGGGGCTCCTCCTGAAGTCCACAATCATCTACAGTCTTCAGAGCATTCAGCTCCAGGTTGTTTTTGCTGCACCAGGCCACCAGCTGCTCCACCTCATGTTTGTATGCGGACTCATCACCGGTGGAAATATAGCACATTACAGAAAATTTGCATCGGACTACGTCCTGGGATGTGAACATGGGGCATTTATTGTTCATGGCATGCATCACCATTTCTCACATAACGTGCCCTTAGAGTGAATGTTTTAATTTAAAGTAATATTTTAATTAAGAACAACGAACAACTAGTTACAATTCAGGCTGCAATTGTGGTTGGAACGAAAACGAGCATACACAGGGAGTCTCCAGCACCGAGGCTGAGACCCCCTGCGCTACATAACTGATACTACAGGTGGACGATTCACAGATCAATTCGTTGACCGATTATGTTCTAAAGTAGCAAAGTGATGCACGTCATGTGCAGTGAGCCAGCATGCATTGGCCGGCAGGAACGATCGGTGTTGGTTTTAAAAAACGTATTTATTGCACCAAAAACATTTCACTTCGTAGACATGGATTTGCCTCAAGACAATATGGTACAGGCTGACAATATGCATATCAGTCGATATTGGTGCTCGTAATGACATTTTATTTCCACCCCGTTTACATTTTATTTTTGATCCTTTGATCTTTAAAGTATTGTGCCGACAGACTGCCGTAGCTCCACACACGACACGCTGTGTGAAACAAATCGTTGTTCCTCAATTATATTGGCCCTACAGATCAACAGTAATTGTTAAACAACAACAAAAAGGTCAGAGACTGCAGTTTCAGATCTAAATTTTTCTGAAACTGTAAGCTACTAGCCCAGGGGTCGGCAACCCATAACACTCAAAGAGCCATTTGGACCCGGTTACCACGGAAAAGAAAACACTGGGAGCCGCACCATTTTCTGTCGAGGTCGCAGCGAAAAAAGCTCCAGTTCATTTATTCCGCGGACCGGGGTGCAACGCGGGAAAATAAATGCGCCCAATTTTGCGCCCGATTCAATTGGATACTTATTATTTATTTTCCCAAGCCACGCGGAGCCGCAACATAAGGCTGAAAGAGCCGCATTCGGCTCTGGAGCCGCAGGTTACCGACCCCTGTACTAGCCGAAAGAGGAAACATGTTGTCAGCGAATAATGTCCGTCTCACTTCCCGTTAAAAACGAAAGTTACAGTAGTAGTACAGTACAGTTAATTTCCTAAGGAGATTTTAACATTGCCAGTGGCATATCAAGATATTTGTAGTTGGTTAGCTAACCGCCTATTGATAACTTGCAAGCTACAACTAAAATGAGTTCAGAATCAATTGAAACTTCATCGCAATCTATTGTTGCCGGAGTTGCAATAGCTGTGGTGTCCAGTTTTATAAATGGATCGACGTTTGTACTACAGAAAAAGGGGATCTTACGTGCTCAAAAACGAGGTATGGTTGTATAGGCGATGAAAATAAAATGAAATTGTACTGGAAATGATGCATAGTTGCATACCTAAGAAGTTAGGAACCTCGGACAGTTGAATAAAGCAACGTTGGTGAGCCAGCTAGATGCATTACCTTTAGTCGGCTAGCTTGCTTGTTTAAATGTGTTGTAATTTGTCGCCTTTACGTTTGAATATAATATTAGCGGTTTACGTGAAGCACGTATTTAATGTTGTCTACGGAAAGTTTATTTTGAGCCTTGTTGGATGTCTTCTATTTGGGACATGTTTCAGATGTCTGTGCGGGTGAGAATCTGATTGGTCATGCTGTGCATTTCAGGTGACTCCTATTTATTAGACGGTGTATGGTGGAGCGGGACTCTCTCAAGTGAGTACAGTGCCCTCATGTGCCCTGAAATTAATTTATAATCTACACAGTGTGTACCGGTTTGTACTGTGAATTCTACAGTACCAGTTTCTCTTTGTACTAATTTCAAAACAAAGATTTAGTAAAACATATAGAACATTTTAATGTGTACACCAATTTCAATTTAAAATTAAAATCAACCAAAAATGAACTTGTGTAGACTGTGGCTAGCTATATTTATATCTAAAATTAATAACATTAGACACCGTAGTACTTACAAGCCACCTGTTGTCTTCCAAACAGTGATTGTGGGTCAAATAGGGAATTTCTTAGCATACAACGCAGCCCCTGTCGTGGTGGTTGCACCCCTTGGAGCTCTGGGTGTGCTGTTTGGGTGAGTTCAATACTATGTTTTAATTTGAGAATTTAGATAAAATGGAGATAAATTCTAAAAAGTATTGAGAACTGGACACCAAACTGATGATAGTAGTTAAAGTGCAATTTCACATTAACCAATGAAATGTTATGGAGCAGTGGTTCCCAAACCTCTCCTCGAATAACCCATGGTCCATGTATTTGTCAAATTCCATGACCAACACACCTGATTGAACTCGTTAACTAACTTACATGTATCAGGTGTGCTGTTGGTGTAATTGAACAAATACATGGACTGGCTTGGGGATTGCCAGGAAAGGGTTGGGAACCCCTTTTGTAGGGGAAAAGGCCAATGTACAAAAAACAAGTCAAAATATGGCAAAGAAGAGCCTAAAGCACCAGGCACTCCAGTGGAATAAATATATACATAATTACAGGATCAGAGTCTAGAAAAATATTTGCTTTTGTGGTCACAACTGTGCATCATTGAAAAACCCTGCAGTTCCTGTTGTCAGTCAAGAGGAACATGATCAGACATATGCTTGTAGTCATTTAGTGAATTGTCTATCCATAAATAGCACATATAACTGAATACATACTAAGTATTCAAATGAAAAGCGTTTTTCAAAAATACTCACATCTGAAGTTAAGTTAGACAATCCATAAGTAAAATGGAAAAAATAGGCATCGTCATTGTTACAGTTAGAGTGGACAAATGAGTGAACCAATGGGACCACTTTGCATTTGCGATCAGGGGCTAAATCCCTGTGTAAGATCTGTAACAAGCAAGCAAGAAGCTGTTTGTGTTGCCGAGTAACAGAGATCCCATTGAAGCCTGGTGGCTCAATGCACCTGCTTGTGTGCTTGTCTCTGCATTGTCAACATAACAATGCTTGCTTTGTGCTGCAGGGCTCTGCTGGCTTCTCATGTTCTCCAGGAGCATCTGAATATCTTGGGGAAGCTTGGCTGCATGTTGGGTTGTGTAGGCTCTGTGATGCTGGTAATCCATGCCCCAAAGTCAGAAAATGTGACCACAAGAGCTGAGCTGGAGGAGAGGCTGGGAGATCCAGGTACCCATGGCACATACACGCGGCTCAATATTGCAAGATGTTTTCCCCCTCAGATGTTAGCTTTGCCTGTTGTATTGCATGCTCAGCATTAATATTGCACATCCAAGACACTGAAGTTAGATACAATGGACCAAAGTCAATTTCAGATTTGAATATGTAAAAGTGCAAAACATTGTCCGCAAGACATAAAGAGGAATCTGCATAACATGTGCCCTGTCACTCTCTGCAGTGCTCTTGACCTACATCTTTGTGGTCGTGCTGCTGCTGATCGTGTTGATCGTGTGGCTAGCCCCAGTCTACGGGTCCTCTAACATCATGGTGTACGTCAGCATCTGCTCCCTGCTCGGAAGCTTCACCGTGCCCTGCTGCAAGGGGCTGCGACTGGCCACCCCAGACGTTTTCCCCGGAGGCTTCTCCAGTCCGGGAGCTCTCCGTCTCTTCCTGGGCCTCCTGGGAACACTGGCCGTCAGCATCCTCATTCAGTTCACATTCATCAACAAAGCCCTGAAGAGATCCAGCTCCAACATGTTCCAAGCCATTTACTACGTGACTTTCACCGCCGCGGTCATCCTGGCGTCCGCCGTCGTCTTCAGGGAGTTGACGGCGGTGGGCGTGGCCGACTGTCTGGGTATGTTCTGTGGCCTTGCCACTATGTCGGTGGGCGTCTTCCTGCTTTGCTTCTCACAAGAGGCGTCGGTCACCTGGAAGCAGGATAAAGTGCAAGCTAAAGAAGACTAACTGCCGTTCTCAAGGTACCTCTGAGTGCCCCCAGAGAGGGCCATGCCAATCAATTTACACGCCTTGATTTCAGCGATGTTTACTTTTTTATATATACAGTACCAGTCAAAAGTTTGAGTACACCTGCTGGAAACTAGGTTTATGTCATAATTGACAATGCTTTACACCGTATACGTTTCTGTAAATACTTTGAAATGACAAAAAACACATGTAACAATGAACATCAAAGAAATGTTGAAGAAAATTATATTGAAAATTGAATCTTGGATTCCTCAAAATAGCCACCCTTTGCTGTGATAACAGCCTCATAAACATGACCCATTTGGTTAATACGTTTCAGGAGAAAATCACCCGACATGTCTTCTCAGCTCTCCTGCAGCAATTCCCAGAGACACTTGGGGTACTTTGCTTTGCCTCTTCTGTCCAGTTCGTCCCATGCAAGTTCTATGGGATTGAGGTCTGGACACTGGGCAGGCCAGGTCATTAGTTCGAGTTGTCCTTCACGTTCCTCCTTCACCAGATAGTTCTTGCACAACTTCAAGGTGTGTTTCGGGTCATTATCTTGGTGATTAATGAAGGAGTGCCTGGTTAGCCGTAATCCAGATGTAAGGTGTACTCAAACTTTTGACTGGTACTGTATATATTTAGAATTATCTGTAATAATTTGGTTAACTTTTGAAAAAAATATTTCTAATATTTAATTCTGAAATAATTATGTAATGAAATAAATAAAAATTAACAATCATCTGCATATCCCATTTTTTGTTAATCGTACCTCAAATGTATTGAAATTCACATCATAACTGCAAACAGAAACAGATAAATAAGAATACAATTTCTATTTGGTCCCCTTTAACCATCCCCACAAGTCCCTCCCTTCACAGGGTTAAACATTCTGGAATACTCCTTTGAGTCCAGTGTAGCAAAGTGTCTTCCCATGCACCTAATGTTTTCCTGGCAGCGCAGTGCGGATTGAGTAACATCGTCATAATTTGCACGCGGATATATTTTGAATGAATGAACTTACATTTCATTGAATGAAAAAAAAAAATCGATAATTTAAATTGACAGAGTAGTAAACTATATATGTGTAAAAACTTTCAGTGAAGTTGTTGAAAAAAATTTTTTTTGTGTTGAAATTACTATAACCTTGATCATCTTGTGAATTTCTTAAAGCAGTAGAGTTTTGACCCCAATAAAGTATGCAATATTGTTCCTCTCAATTTTAATTTTGTGTGATGTCTGTCCCTACTGTTGAATAGTACAGTGCACTTTAAAGTGTCACCACACATTTACTTCAAAGTCAATGCATATGCATAGAGGCTTCACTTGGTGGTAATTAGATCATTCAGATGATTAATGTACCGTAATGGGATGATTATCTAACAAGAGGCTTGAGAAGAGACTCACTACAGCAACCTTGTAGCACTGGAAGGAAGGGACTACTGGTGACAAAAGAAGTCTGAAATTTTCCACAGGCCCTAGTAATGACGTATCACTTCAAACAATTTGCACTGCCTAACAGTCCTGGTATTTTGAACCTTTCCAGCACATTTTACATGAAGCAGTTTAAATGCTACTTCCTGTTCATTCAGGAAATCTGCGATAATGAAGGCACATTTTTAAATGTTTGTTACGACCAGCCCCTGGCCAGTTGCAACATAAAAGCAATCACACAAAGTTGGTTCAATTCACGATTGTTTTTAATTAAAGGAACCTAATAAATGTGGAAAAACGTCTGAGTAGCAAAGCCAGACTGCAGGTTGTCCTCTGAATGGAGAGGCCCAGAGATCCTTCAAAAGTTTCCCTTCCAGGTGACACCAATTTCCTATTAGGAAAACAATTAGGACAATTTATTTAAACACCACAAGCGGCCACTAGGGTACAAATACTATTTTGTCATAATAGGCCAATAACAATGTTATTTAAATGTTTTTTAAACAAAGGCAAATACTATTTTGTCATCAATAATAACAGGCTGAAATTGCTTTTTTGTAAAATCTTAACCCCTGCACAATTATCATGCACATATTTGTAAGTGTTGTTGTTTTAAGTTTGTGAGCCTGGTTAATTATTCAGAATTATTCAGCGTAGGTTGATGTGAGCTTGAATCAATGCTTCACGTAACCCTCGACTCAAACGTAATGCAGATTCTGTGTTTCCTAACCGGTGGAGATGCATAGCAAAGCTTTGTGAAAGAGCAAATGTGCAATGCTTCACTATCACGAATCATAACGTGACACACTGGCCATTTCCTAAACGCTACGTGCACGCTCTCGCTGCGATACGCTTCTGCAAACGACGTCTTTATTTTCCTGTCCATGCTGATAAATTTGAGACCTTTTTAAACTTTGAGAAACTACCCTAATTCAAAACGATACTGTACAGGTAAAAGTTTCCCTCCCCGTCCGTCATTAGTATTCATTGCGAATTGAACGATAAACCAAAACTGACAGTGAACAGTTGCTGTACTCTAAACTTGCGTGTTCTCAACAGCCTTTTATCTCACATAACCCGAGAAGATAAACAAACCCAAGCCTCAGTAGTTCTTGTCTGTGATCTAATTTAACAGAAATAGTGTCAACAGAAGCAGAAAGCCCACTGGGAATACAAAATGGCAGATTTTCCCTTTATTTTCTCTGTAGGGACCGTTTGTTGTTCTGCAAACAAAGACATCTGAGAGCTAAAGTAGGAGATCAAAGTTGAAGACTGGTGACTCAGCCACTCATCGTTATCTCTGTCTGTGCAATAATGTGCGCGTATTTCTTGTGAACTCTATACTTTTTTTTCTCACTTTAATGTTCTGAAAATAAACGGCTTCATTAATGTGTGGAAACGAGTAGGCTGGTGAGGAAATTGAAAAGAACATGAATGTACAACAATCAAACGTCACTCGAAGCGATTATTCTTACCCTCCATTGTGCCTCTATTCAACCTCAATGAACAGAGTTTACTGATTTTTTTTTAATGCCCTATCAGCTAGTTAATTATTATAATTAATGCTATTTTATAGGCAGGAAAAAGGCAAGTACTTTCAAAGCCCTTCAGTTCTGTCCTTTACTATGTGAGCTCTGGGTAAATTTGTATTGAGTATGTCCTATAAATTGTTTTGTAATATGAAAGGTTTTTGAAAACTGCAGAGAAAAAAAATCGATGTAGAGGTCACAGACAGGTTGTTTTAAAAAATGTAATTAATAGTTTTTCTAATTAACCAGCATTATAATACCTGGACAAGTGGTAAACACGCATCATCACATCTGAAAGTCCTCTAAAACCAAGAGAATGCCTTTCATTTCACATAGTACTCTGCCATTGAGGAAAAACACAGCTGGTTGCCTAGGGGATCCATTTACTTCTCCCCCATTCTATTTTATGCCATTCATACAGGACAGATTGCTTGAAAACAATGATGCCCAATTAATGATGTTAAACCAATCACTTAGGTAGCAGATCAGGGACGACGGGGAGGTTGTGATCAAGGTCTTGTGTAATAGCTTTGAGGCAACAATTTCAAAGCAGCTTTAATGGCCCCAATACATGACCGGCAAGCAGCTGGTGACTTGCATAGATGAATGTGGACCTGGACGGAAAAATAACCGAAATAACCTCCTGAGCCTGTGGGAATCGCCGTGCAGGATATTCATCCTGACAAGCTTGTGTCATATAAAATCAGGGAAAACTTAACACCTACCGCCGCAAGAGCTCTGGGGCTGTGGCGAAAGGGGCCTACAGCTCAAACAGTTCCCGCCGAGTCGAGTCAAGTCCAGAGAAATCAATATCGCATCTATGCCGTCAAAAATTATCGATGGCACATTTTAAATCTTCTTTGTAGACGAGGGGAGGGAGAGAGTAGCAGCTTGCCAGCCAGAGTCCCCCGCAGTATGGAGGGTGGGGGGAGCGGTTCACTCAGGGCTGATGTGGTGGAGCCGGCAGGAGGGCCGCTTGATATGCCAGTCAGGAATGCCGAGCGAGGGACTCTCATTCCAAACAGCGATTTGCGCTCTGGCCTGCTGCGGCCGTTCTCTCCCACAGCATTTTTTTTCACGGCTAGCCGAACGGAGCCCAGCTGCTTCGCATCGCCGAGGTCCTGGTCCCCCACGGACGGGTGGCTACTTTAGGTTTTTTCCAAGCACGGGAATAGGCCCCGTAATTGCATTTCTTCAGGGCTGCGAGGCGGGCTCGAGCCATCCAGCGGGCCCGTCCGTCCGGGATACCATACTGAGTAAATAATCTAGTGACTGAAGTGCCCCTGGCAGGTCCCTTCCAGGTGGAATTCTCAGCCCGCTTACCTTGCACAGACGCATACTTCCCCGACAGGTCTGTCAAAATGGTGTATGAATCATAGTTATGAAGAAGGTACATGGGTCACAAGGCCAAAGTGTTTTGAGTGTTTGAACATGATCAGAAAAAAAACCAGGAGGCAAGTGATCTCGCTGCATTAAAATGGCGGTGCGTGCAGAGTTGTGCTTTTTAGCTTATGCACTTGTATATTCATTTATTTGAACCCCTTTGGAACCGTTAAGAGCTCTCTTGCTCAACAAGGATGCGCAAATTTCCCCTGGAAAGTAGTCATCCCTTATACATGAAGCTCAAAGGACTTAGCATTACGGGCCTGTTTAACATCAAGTCAGTTTTAAAAGTAGCCTTGACAGACCTGTTCTTAATGCCCTAGAGAATCACTCCGCATTCACCTTCTGTATGCCTGGCAGGAGAAGGGTTGTGCAAAAGCGAGATTAGCCATTTCAAATCCAAAGCCTCTCCCTTATGACCTTTCTGACACCAGCAGCGAGTGGACCTGAATATCTGTGTGAGGGGGGATAAAACGAACCACTCACGCCTTTATATTAAAGCTAGGAGCGTGTAGTTGGAAGAGTACGGTGCCATGCAGTACACTTAAGGTCATCGCTCCTCTGTGTACGGTATCTGATTTGGCAAACGATGACAGGGCTGGGAAACTTCATTCCTGGAGGGCTGGGCCGATATTCGCAAAGCATTTTATCTTACCACTAGGAGTACTCCTGAATTGCACTAAAACATTCTAGCTGAGAGTCCCCTCTTAAAACCTATTCACAAAGCTGCAAAGACAAACTCATACTAAAGAAGTTGGAGAATTTTCAAGCTAAGAGTGAGGGCGGGGTTGATGTCGTTGCTATGGAATGCGTTGTGTCTCATGAACGAGCTTACTCAGAATGCCCACAGCGATTGGCTGATATAGGGGATGGGTCTCTGCCTGCGATTTCAACCTAGAAAATAAATTATATGCTACTGTAAAGGGGTATGTAGGCCTACCTGTTCCTGTTATATTCTAATAAAGATTCTAAAATACAAATGTAGACTACGTGTCACTGATTTAACATGAAACCAAGAATACTGAGTAGTCAATTTGTTACATGTCTGCATCCCGTAAACAATCAGCCAGTATCTATATAAGCAGCCTTCCAATTATCCAGACTAGAATCACCATGGCTGACAATAAACGCAAACGCAAACCAAACTGGACGAAAGACCAACAACTACTGCTGGCCGAACAAGTGAATGAAAGAAAATAAATAATCAAAGGGAAATTCGGAAGTGGCATAACCACCAAAACCAAAAAAGAAGCATGGGAAAGCATTCGCATGGAAATAAACGCGGCTTTCCCACTCCTCCCGAGAACCACGGATGAATGCGAGAAGTGGTGGTTCTCTCTGCAGTCTCATGCGAGGCAAGAGATTGCAGAATACAAGTGACAAACAGCTGCCACAGGTAATATGTTAGGCAAATCCACAACAGGCAGTGTGGTTTTATAATGGTTAGGTTGAACTGGGTCTCATGCTAATTGTCGATGAGGTAAGGTTGCAGGTTCAATCCCCAGGTGGAGACATTTCTAGTAGGAGAAAGTGGGGAAAGGGACCATGTAGATGATTAGTTAATTAAATTGAGACACATGGTTCGCCGCTAGTCTAGTCTTCTGTCAATCCAGATTGCAGTGTGCTTCATTTGCCACCTAGAGGATACTAAAGCAGTGTATCAATCAAAACCTTTATTTATGCAGGGAAGCCCAACTGAGACTGAAGCCTCATTTGTCAGTGGGGCCCTGCTACAAGGCACAAGTAAAAACATCATATCAAATATAAGAATAATAATAAGAGAAAATACAGCACATAAGAGAGACAGAGACCCTAACTATGAAATACACTTTACATTCAAATAAAGCATGTGCAACCTTCAGTAAGTTGGGTATGTAAAATAGTTTTGAATGGCTCAATGGTACCAGGTACTGTAGACAACGTTTTTTGAAAGTTATTCCAGATATGGGGTGTATTAAATTGGAAAGAAGAAAGGAACTTCTAGAACAAAGTGAGGGGCAATCTAAGGCAATCTAGAGTATGAGTGCTGTACTTAGTGTGTCTGACTGTCAAGAGAGGTGAGATGTATGGAGGCAATTTCTGTGAAAGGGCATTGTAAATGAATAGTAAAATATGCTGTTTTCTTCTCCTAGAGAGGGAAGACCAGCCAACTTTTGAGTACAGCTCACAGTGATGTGTGTGGAAGGGGTCACCAGTAATGAACCCGAGAGCACTATGGTAGACAGAATCCACAGGTTTCAGGGTCACGGCAGAAAACTTCATGTACATTTTTTTATAAGATCCATTATTCATCATTTCAGTTGTTATTTTGTGACATTCAGGGTAGGTAAATAAGTGATCTTTTTCCAGGGGTCATGCTGTGCAAACAAAGGAAAGTGGACACAGTTCTACGAAATCATACATCCCAAGTCTCAACAAATATTATTAATAAAAATAATAATATTAAGACTAAGACGAAGATTTACCAAAAAGGGAGAATGTAATTGGCTACTAAATGGGATAAAAATGGGATAAAATCTGAAACAAATTCTTTAAAAAATGACTTTCCCAATGCTGTGAGTTCATAACCGATGAGATTATCACAAAAATAGGAAAATATTACATTTTTAATTTTACTTATTTAACATTACTTTTGAGCATTTCAATTTCAGAGTTTTTGGTTTTGTTTACCACACCTAGCTTTATCCCTTTAACTGTTTCCACAACCGGCTGGTAGACCATGTTTTAAGACCCCAAAAAAACAAAAAAGCAGAGGAAGTCCCGCCTAGTTATGGTGGGCTCATTTTTCTGACCAATGGCCATCAAGCTGCATACCGCAGTGTCATTCAGTGGGGCTGCCTTTCAGTGCTGTGGTCTGTTGAATCATCACACATTGAGAGGAAGGCAGAAGATAAATACCAGTCTCCAAATATTAGGGTTTATGACAGGAAAGGAGTAGGTAAGGGATGACAACTGAATTGTTTGTTTTTGGCCCCAATAAAGATGAAAATGATGATAGATACTATGACTGTCATATACAGTATGTAAGGGATAAGAATGTTTAAGTGTGCTTAACCAGGCGGTTGATATATCACTCAAAGGCTATTGATCAGGGTTAATCTAGCTAGCATGTAAAATAGTAAATGCTATTGATCAGGGTTACTCTAGCTAGCATGAGATACAGTATAAGGTTTAGAAAGGAAAAAATGCATAAATAGTACACAAGTACAATAAGTACACAAGCAATTCCTTTATATTTGTGTCATTAAAAACCATACCTAGATGTAATATTCTGGCAATAATCTTCAATGGAATATGCTGCTGTCATGTAATTTAATACATTTTTGCTTGCATTATGCATTTGTTTTATAGTCATGGACACCAGAACATTTTATGGGAAAGGAAAGGGAAAGGAGAGTGTAGCCACAGTCCCAGAGAATCCTGCCGAGGATTTTAGTGATGAGGATGATGATGATCCAGATTACACCCCCAGTCATGAAGATTACAGTGATGATTCTCACCTGTCTGAGTTATCTGAAACAGATGATACCCCAAGTACATCTCTGAATGCACCCCCTTCCAAAAAAAAGAAAGGGTAGAAATAGGCTTGTGGTCGTCTCCCAGAAGAAAAGTAAGAGTGAGCAGCCCCCTGTTTCTCATGCATTGCCACGAGAGAGAATTTGGAGAAAGGCAGACATTCCCTCTTTCCAGTGTCCTAAACCAACGCACCCTCCTCCCATTGATGTTGACACTCCACGTAATTACTTCAAGCAGCTTTTCACAGAAGAAATTATCAGTCACATTTGCGAGCAAACAGATCTGTACTCTGCTCAAGAGTTGGGGGACCCCATTCAAACAAACCCAAAATAGATGCAGGACATCCTGTCCATACTCCTGTACACTGTAGTGTTTGCATTCCCCTCATTTGAGGATTACTGGAGTCCCGAGAGCCGGTATATGAAGGTGGCTGACATTATGCCATTGCGCAGGTTCTGTATTTTGCTTCACTATGTCCACTTCATTGATGATTCTGCACATGGAAACACCCAAGACAGGTTCTACAAGATTCATCCCATGTTTGATATGTTACGCAGACAATGCCTTCTCATCCCCCCAGACAACAAGCAAAGCATTGATGAGGTCATGGTGGCCTTTTGTTATTTTCAAGATGGAAATTGGAAAGTTTTAGTTTCATTTGCCCAAAATGTGTTGAGGCATAGCCTAATGACTTTTCATTTTCACCGTCCTGAGTCAATGTGTTTTTTAGTTTTACTCTATATGATAAGTTTGATCATTTTCATGATGGAAATTGACATTTTAATTTCATTTGATCAAAATGTACTGAGACTTTAATTCATTTTCATGTTCACTGACCTGGGTCAATGGCTTTTTTAGTTTTACCTTAAATGGATATCTACCAGCCGGTTGAGGTCAATAATTTGTCAACTAAAGGTCAAGGCAAAAAAAAAAGTCTTATTTCTTCTCCCAGTAGGAGGATTTTGAGGAAAAATATTTTTTTTACAGTTTATTTTTATTATACACAGTTAAAGGGTTATTTTGCATTTTTATTTGATTTAACTTTTTTTCAAAGCAAGCATGCTTTGACTATGAAAGACAAAAACATTAAATATTTCATTTGGGTTCAGGGCTGCTCATTTTCAATTGTTTAGTTTGTGTTTTTATTATTTTAAATAAGCATGTGCTTTCACGGCGCTGCTTGGACTAGTGATGTAATATTCTTATTATAAACATGCAGTTCAAGAAGATATACTGAAGCGAAAAACAATAGTGTGCACTATTCCTTTAAACAAAGCTAAAAGCTCATTATCCTTCATCGGGATGAATCATGTGTCCATAGGATGCGCTGTTATATTTTGTACAAAAGGGCGATAATTTACACGTGAACCAAATTGAATGATCAAATTTCATCATTTTATCAAGCAAATTTGAGCCTAAAGCACATCCCTAGTTTGGATCAATTTCATCATGATGAAATTAAGAATGATTTGCAAAGACTTCTACATTTTCTGTTCCTCCTGTCTAAAAACAAGCCCAGACTGCTGTGGAAGTACCAGAGTGAGTCTGGCCTGTCAGAACCATGACAGATACACTTTATATAATCCCTTCTGGTCAGTAATTAATAAGATACCCAAACAAAGGAAGTCTCTCTCTCTCCCCTCTCTTTTTCCAACACAGATGACAGTTTGACAGGGGTTGCACAGGGAGAGGAGTGAACCGAAGACAAAGACAATATTAGACAATTAATTTTTTTCATTACAGAATAACCCCCCCAAAAACAGAAAAAGGAGGTATTATGCAATTAATTGTATGCCCATGTGTAAAGTGCGTCCACATAAAGGAAAGGTTTTCAAGTTTTGCAGATGTACATACGCCCTGATTTCTTTGTTATTGTGGTTCTGGTCACACTATAATCCAACGTAGTGGTAACTGCCAAAATAAAGGAAACAGCAACATAAAGTGTCTTGACAGAGCTTTGAGCTGCCACAAGCCACCAAAACAGCTTCAATGCGCCTTGGCATGGATTCTACAAGTGTCTAGTACTCTATTTAATGGATGCAACACCATTCTTCCATGAGAAATTACATCATTTGGTGTTTTCTTGATGGTGGTGGAAAATGCTGTCTCAGACGCCACACCAGAATCTCCCATAAGTGTTGAATCTCCCAATTGAGTTGAGATCTGGTGACGGAGATGGCCATGGCATATGGTTAACATTGTTTAAATAAAACCATTCATTAGACCCACCCTGTGGATGTGGTATTGTCATTGTTACAGTCCAAAGTTCTCCCACATTACAATAACTGGGGAATACCACTGGACAGAAAACAAAAGCCACCAAGTACCGAAAAGCCAGCCAAAACCAGCAGTGCAGTAGAAATGTTTATTGCAACACATGTCGACCAAAATCAAACAGGAGACAAGCAATCACAAAGAAAACACCGTACCTGATATGAAAATAGGTCTGCGGGTTAAACAGAACAGTGACAGACAGCTGCTCCTGTCCAATGCCATGGTCCCCCTATCCCTCACTTCCCTACTCTGACCTACACTTACCTAAAGAGGTGTCAGAACAAATAAATCACTGTCTATCTGACCGCAACCCACAAACAAACACACAAACAAGGCACAAGACACACAACACCATACAGCTGAATGCAATCAAAGGTATCACGGGTGATCAGGTGTGCATCATCAATTAATCTGTCTCCACTTATAGAATACGAATAGGATGCAGAAAATACCCGCAGTGCATGCAACAGTCATCCTGGAAGAGGCCACTCCCATCAGGGTAGATATGCTTCACCATATGAAGAAAGTGATCACTTTGTATTCACAGAATGGCTTTGTATTTGTTGGCCTCTAAGGGGTTGAGTGGACCTAAACCATGCCAGGAAAATGCACCTCAGACCATAAAAGAACCACCAGAACCCTTCATTTGCTCAAGTGTTTCCTTTATGTTGGTAGTTACCTGTAAGTCCCATTTGGATATTTCTCCCATAGTGTATCCTGACCTGATAGCAGGACACAGGTAATGTGTTTACTTCACATTGCAGTGATTATGAATTCGTGTGGGATTTTCAATATATATACACATTGGATAGCTTTACCAATACATACTTATAATGTGCCCTTTTGTGAGGCCAAAATGAATAAAACATTGTTTTAGAACATTATTAATCCAAATGTCCTCTGTTATAAATCCATCTTCAGTATACAATTCCCCAAATATATTTCATTACGTACTGTATAAAGAAGGCTGCTGACAATGCATGATAGCTGCAGAAACAACAGACTTTCAAACACAGTTCAGTTTAAAAGACTTTGTAATGCCTTGTCATTGGTTGCTGACAGAGGTTTCTGTTGTTTCCCAAAGCCTGGGAGGCCTTCAGGACATTGGCCAATTCCACTCCAGAAAATGTCGTTCATTTTTCTCAATTCACCCCTGTAAGTCAAGGGTGTGTCAACGCCCCTTTTTTGACAGCAGCTCCGTTTTGACTTTTTTGTTCACGCCCTCCAATGAAGTCTGCTCAAGGTGTAGGCTTCAGCAGACTCATCTCCCATAATTCTTTGCAAACAATAGGGATAAAAACACATCCTTAGAACAATGGGGAAAATAGGTTTAGAAATATGAGTCAATTTAAACAACGACAGCCTTTTCCATGCTGCAACTAAACGCAACACCAGTTGCATTTAACAAGAATATTATTGTCCGTTTTCAATTTATAATTTGTACTACACTGGAATATTTACTGAAAAAAACTGTATATATAATGTATATATATAAGGTAACTGCCAAAATAAAGGAAACACACAAACATGGCACCACAAGGCACCAGAACAGCTTCTATGTGCCTTGGTATCGATTCTACAAGTGTCTGGAAATCTGTTGGAGGAATGCAAAACCATTCTTCCATGAGAAATTCCATCATTTGGTGGTTTGTTCATGGTGGTGGAAAACGCGGCCTGCAGTCAGGCGACTGCAGTTTCCGTGGCAGCCGCGAGCATTTCTTAACACGGGTGTTTCCATGTTACAAGTAAAAATTTGAATTTTGCTTACGCTCCAAACAACTGTTCCTCCAACTGTCCACTTGTATGACGTAGAAAAAATGCTGCTTGGAGTCTGCACCCTGGTGGTGAAGGGACGGGGTGGAGGGAGCCATAATTAAAATGGAGTTCGTCCATTGAACTGTGGTAGCCTCGCCCACAGGCACACACATATTGATTAGTAATCAGCCCAGTCCAGTTCCTAGTTGCCTTCATTAGGCCTTTTATCAAAGGCAGGCCCTGATATACTTTGGGAGAGAGACTTTTTGTGCACAGAGTTGCTATATAGGCTGCGACCCAACGGTCTCTCCTGGTTTCCCCCCGTTGTCCCCTCCTCTTCGTCGATTGCATGTGATGTCACAAGGAGACATGCAAGAATATATGGGGAGGAGGTTAGGAACCAGGGGTAGAGGACAAGGAAATGAGCAGCACAGCGATGCGTTGGCAAGAAATGGGACACAGCTGCTTCACCTGATGCTGCGTTCATAGGCCTCACAGATTTATTATGATATTATAAATGTATTACATGCTGTTCATCATTATTGAAGCATATGCTGAATTGGTTAAATTATGTCTATTTTTATGTATAATGACAGCTCTGTTTTAAAGACGGAAATCGTATTTCTTTATCCACGTTATTAGGCTTGCGATGCGATGCAATGCAATAAAATAAATAAAATTGTTCGTGTGTCATGTTTTGTGTTTTTTCCTAAATAAGTTTGGTCTTTTCTCATATGTTTATTTTGTCAATTATTGCGTTAATTACTTGGCAAGTAATATATAATGGCAATTATAACGCGTCAAGTATTTGATTTACCAATTGTCACTGCTAAGATGCTGATCTCGTGCATGACAGTTTCCTGGTCTGATTCTACTGGTTTACTCTGCCTGTTTTACCATACATAGATTTCTAATGGAAAGGCATTGGCCAATCATCACACAGTGCTGAACAACTCTCTCACCGGCTGGCAGTGTAGCGTAATGGTGAGGGAGCTGGGCTTGTAACTCAGAGGTTGCAGGTTCAATTCCCAGGTGGGGCACTGCTGTTGTACCCTTGAGCAAGATACTTAACCTGAATTGCTTCAGTAAAATATCCAGCTGTATAAATGGATTGTATGTAAAGAAAATGTAAACTGTGTTAGTCGCTCTGGATAAGAGCGTCTGCTAAATGCCTAAAATGGAATGTAAATGTAAATGTCACGTGTGTATCCTTTGCTGGAGAGTTTTTGTTGTTGTGTTACATCATGGACCACAATGCCTTTGATCGAACCTATCAACATCATGTCAGGTGATGCAGGAGTATGCAGGGCAGAGGTTCTCGATCCTGGCCCTGGAAGGCCGTAGGGCAGGGGTCTCCAATCTTATCCAAGAAGGGCCGGTGTGGGTGCAGGCTTTTGTTGTAGCCCAGAACTAACACACCTGATTCGACTAATGAAGGTCTCGATTGAAGACCACGATTGGTGGATTAGTTGAATCAGGTGTTTTAGTTCTGGGCTACAACAAAAGCCTGCACCCACACCGGCCCTTCTTGGATAAGATTGGAGACCCCTGCCGTAGGGTGTGCTGTTTGGTTCCTTATAATCAGCAACCAATTTAGGCACAATAAATAAGGTGAGGCGAGCCATCTGTGTAATCAACCGCTTTTGTTCGATTCATTGCTGAGAAACAACCGGAAACCAGCGTGCCTTGCGGCCCTTCCTGCTTTGCAGCTTATCCCTAACTCTTTGTTGTTGTTTTTCTCGCAATGCGCCAAATATCACCTTCCTTTATGCGCTTCTTGTACAAACACCACCTCGCATAGTTATCACCCCCGGCCACATGTCATAAAAAACTCTATTTAGATAAAGGCAACATAAACGGATCAGCAATGCAGTTTGTTATAATCACTTAGGCTTATTTATCCAGGGCTGCTGTCCTAATTCTAAGCATGGACTGTCCCCAGTGTGACAGAAGAAGTGCCTTAAGCACACTACATTTTTTCATTTTTACATTTTTAAGCATTTAGCAGACGCTCTTATCCAGAGCGACTTACAAGATGTGCATTAATACATGGTAGCGATAGACATCATTGTAGGCAGCTGCATACCATACCTGTAACACTGGGAAGGAAGAGGTTAGTATTTTTATTTTATTTTTTATTATTCTTTTTTTTATTTTTATGAGGAGTAAGCAGGGATACATATACAAGAAATATTGAGCAAGTAGGCAGTGGTAATGACAATTGGCTAGATGTACAGAGTTCAGTGGTGGTGGAGTCTGAAAAGGTGGGTTTTGAGTCTCTTGTGATTTCGTGGTCCTGACAGAGGAAGGTCATTCAACAACCGAGAGGTCAGAGAAGAGGCGAGACTGCGAGGAGTGGCTGCCGGGCGCCCGGAGGGCTGTCCCAGTCAGTTTGCCAGAGGAGGCGGAGCGGAGGGGTCTGGCTGGGGTGTAGGGTGTGATGAAACACTACCTATTATAGCCAGCAGAATTAATTACATTCGCGACAGTCAGAATATATACTGTACATTCTAAATTCTGAATATCACGTGGTCAATTTGTCAAAAGGGATTTCTGTCCAGTAATAGCAGAGACTTGCAGTGCTCCTTGTGGGCATAGTCCACCTCAGGACAGCAGAAAATTCATCAATAACAACTGTTCATGTTGTCCGCTGCAGACAAGCGATTTAAATATCCCCCATCGCAATGTAGTTACCCGTCAATAAACTACGATTTGTGTGGGTGTACTGGAGATAAGGAAAATGGCCAGTAATGTGGCCTTGCAGTAAATCTTTGATGTTTTCCAAATGAATCGTCTACTGTACAGAATGATACTTTAGGCTTGCATCTCTGTGACGCCCAGTTGCCAAGTTCAGAGATTTATATGCCATATAAATGCTTTTTTTTGGTCATTATGGTGCATCTGAACAGGTTTGAGATATTGACACATGTACTGTGCTTGCCCATGACATTTTTGTGTTGTGTTGAAATAAATAATCTAAGAGGCTTTGTTTATTTGTTCAGTAATATGTAGGCCAGTAACGTCTCAATGTAAATAGAGAGGACATGAACAAAAAGTCCAAATTAAAAAAAATATATATTCTTGGGCTGAAGGGACCGGTGCTGCCCACTGACCAGTTCTCTAAAATGTTTCATTCATCAAGCCCCGTTTCCGCTATGGGACAGGAACCAGGCTAATCCAAGCTGGTGACAACCCGCTGCAGCACAAAAGGTTGTGTATTACATTACCCTCGGTCAGAGCTATAACACAACACATGACATCGCACTGGAGTGCTGCCATCTACCGAGAGTGAGATGACTGCCTGGAGTTTGTCTGCAGTGTAAAGGTTTTCCCAAATAAAGTACAGTAGACTCTATATCACTTCCATCTACCTTCTGGCTGTTTCCTGTGGTCACGGCATGTTTCCTCACGCTTGTTTTTCGTTTTACTCTAAGTGTCCTTAGGGTTTAGGGCTTGTGGAAACTGTGGAAATTGTGGAAACATGGCCTGCTGACTCCACCTACGGCATGCTTGTAAACTGGCAGCTGGCCGCCAGCTGATGGGTTGAGCTGAAAAGTCAGCATGACAAGAAAGTGAATGGAAAACCACCCTGAAGGCTTCCGTGAGCCGACCTGGCTCCATCTCCGCCCTGGAGAATGGGTATGCAGAGTAAGAGATGAATTTATGGAAGCACCCTCATTGTTCTAGGTCCTGTCAGGATAAAACCCTGGTCTGTACGGCGTCCATTTGAAGACAACATCAGATAAGCGCGGGAGTTGAGTCAGACAAACGATCCGTAATTCAGACTTTGTGTCAAAGTCTTGTCTGCCAGACAAATGCCAGTATGATGCTTTATATGTGTATAGCAGTCCACTGTTCATTATCCCTCTGAAGAGTGTGAATTAGGCTTTTTGAGAGAAGGTTTGAATCCTAAGCAACCTGCCCGTGCCTGGTGGTGAGTCCCCTACATGTTGTTTGAAGTATTGTAGACCAACATAGCTACAGTACTGTAGCAGGTGTCAAAGCTGTGTGCAGGAAAACCTTGCTTTTCTGCTAGTTCATATGTGAAATTAAAGGTTTTGATGCTCATTTGAATTTCAAATGTCTTTTTGGCTTTTAGTCAAAACTTTTCATTTCTCATTTAAAATGTAATTTTGGGGATTGAATTAAACTGCACTAACTGCTGAATTAGTCTCAATGAATAAATCTGACTTCAATAGGCATAAATGAATAGGATTTGAGGCGCAGGTTGAGAGAACACCCATAAAGAATCAAACTTTGTCTTTGTGACTTTCTAGTAATGCGTGACGTTACTGCGTTGAAATCGACTGTGCAAACAGAATAATTCTACCTTTAAATAACACTAGGAACATTGCTGCGTTACCTTTTCTGCCGATCCCCTGCCGTGGCAATTGATCTGAAGTCATTGGGAATGTTTGAGCTGCCAACTGAATGCAAACCGTCATTTGAACGTTAATTTGGAATTGGGCATCGTGACAGCTTCGACGTGGCTGCCGTATTTGCGGCCGGGAGCATCATCGACATTGGAGATTTCAAATGAAACTGAAGGGAGTATTTTAGGCTGGAATGTACCTCATCGGGAACATACCTCATCGGGAACAGAAAAAAAGGATTGAAACCTATTGACTCCCAAGTGGTGTAATGCTGGAGGTATTGGATAAGATATAAGATTAACTGGAACTGCGCATTCTTGAAGATTCTCTCCGAGTTGAAATATTGCAGTCCAATATTTTTTGAGAGCCATATCCCAGGGCCTAAAATAACTGGGCTAATATTAGGCTACTGGTACAGTTATGTGGTGTTCTCACTGTGGGTGCAAGTCAACTTTTAATAGCCGTAACAATGTTTAAAATGTTATATTTTGCTGCCGTGTAAATGTATGCGCCTTTGGTAAATACCCTGCTAATGGATGACTTGCCCCTCTCTTTATTTCATAGCATGTGTGGTACTTTGGTGGCAGTCTTGGTAAATCTTTAGTGAAATAAAGAGAAGTTTGAATGAAACCTGACATGCACAGTGCAGCTCCAGCAGCACAATTGGGTTTCACTGACCCAGGGGCAGCAGCTGCTGTCTGCGCTTTGCCCTGCTTGTTCTGGTGTCACTGCATTCACTCATCCCTGTAGGAGAAGACTGTGGTACCGCACGGCACAACTGCAAACAAGAAATCGCATGAGCACACTGCCCTGGCCCTTGTATCGGCTTGTGGTCCGATGTAGGAGAGCGTGGATAAACCAAAATCAAAACTACATCACATTCGGCATTAATTACCCTCGACCGATGCCCGCTCCGTAAAGATGTCCAATCAGGCTGGGTTAATTGGGCAATGCAGATGCCTCTGTCTGCTCCAGGAAGTACAGATGGGCCCTGGCACCCTCCCGCCTCCCCATGTGCGGATGGGAGCAATCATTTTGAGAAGAGAAGGATTCGGCGTGCGGCAGGAAAATCAATACCAGGGTGATTAGATGAGAGCTTGGCTGGCTCCAGCCAAGGCTCATATCCTGTGGGAAAGGACTGTTTGCACTGAACTCGCTGTGCAAAAAATATTGTGGGCAGAGTTTGGGGGCGCTTACATGCTCCAGTTACTGCACGGCCTGCTGAGAGGCTGAGATGAAAGTGAAAAAGTATATCACAAAACCAGAATGCCTGTATGTATTTGGAAATCCACTGTCAGCTGACTAACCTGCATTCTTGCACTATGAAGAAAAACTGAAGAAAATGTGCTGAATGGGCACATATGAACGGGCAAGCCTGTAAATACTTTGATATCGTTTCGGTTTTGAGATGCAGGGCTCGTCCAAATGTTATCGGAGGTGAGGAGAGGCTCATGTGCTAGGGGCAAATCCTGGGACCCCCTCAACTCCCCCCCCCCAGGGTGCATTTGTTCCAGTCCTGATTAATCCAACTCACTCTAGGAATATGATGAACATGTATTCTATTTCAACTTCAAAGTGCAGGGGTGCAGTCTTAGTATGAGTTTGCCATAAGAGCGTTATGTGGCGCCGATTTGTAGCTTTTGAAATGCTGAAATGGTAGCGGTGTATTTTCCGAGTTGATGCTACACATTGGCAGTGGTTGAGGGAAGTAACCCCATATTCACTATAAAGTACTGTCAGATCCTGAACGCGATGATGACAAAATATGTAGTGTTGGGTATCCAGTGAAGACTATAACATGTATGATGTACATTATTTTTAATAAACTCACTATCATTAATCAGATAGAGGCAGTGCTATGCGTTTTGGTGTAGCATTTTCAACTGATTATGGCCTAGATTTAATGAACAGTTGTCCTACAGTTTGACTTATGAATAAATACGTGTTTTGTTTTGTTTTTCTTCAGTATTTCATATTAGTTGCATAGTATTTAAGACAAAGTTGAGGACAGATGTTTGGCTTCCTATCCAGGGCTCAAAGACTCCAATCTGCAGGCTACAGGGAATCTACATCCACAAAAGGGAAAACGATTGGATGTGTAAATTGGAAAGCTAATATTTACAAGGTAAAATAATATGCCTGTATTCAGTGTTAACTCACAAGTTACTGGTACCCTTCAGACAAATCATACAGCATTTGCATTTATCTAGGTGTTACATCCCAAAATTCGCTCGCACTACAATAGCTGAGGGAACAAACACTGGACGCAACACAACAAAAGACCCCAGGGCAAAAAGAACGACCGCCACAAGATTTACTTACAAAATATAGATGAAAGACATACTTGCATATAACAGAACAGAAGCAGCCCGCCTTTATTTCCATGGGCTGGGCGTGGCCAACACTTCACAGCAGGGCGCAATCGGCGGTAATGGAGGCAATTGGACAGACAATCAGGCAGCAATCAAGAGGGCAAACAGTACCTGCTTGGCCTCCACAACGCCGACCGTAACATAGGATACATCCATTGACCTTCACAGTGAAACCTGAGTATTTAATCAAATATTATGGACTAGAAAGGGCCAGCAAATCAGTGGATAATGTTCAAATCTAATACAGCAGGTAGTTTCTTTCTAACTTCAGAAGGTTGCGTCCCCGTCCAATCGGCTGCCTGCAATTACCCCCGGAAAATGTCCCAACATGACTTTTCGTTTTTGTGCACATTCTGTTCTTTTAGCGCCGAGAACGGCTGAACTGAGTCTGTTGGCTACATGCAAACCAAAACTAATCTCAGTCGTACCGAGGGAAACTAAGCTAACAAGGATGCCTCTGGTTCTTTTTACAGAAGTGTAAATAATAAATGGCTGCCTGCTTGTGTTCTAGCTGCCACGCGATACCGGGCCTCCCCAGAGGTGTCTCCAGCACTAATAAGAATTTTGGCAGGGCACTTAACTTTGAAAGATACACTAGGCAGACGAGAATAACAAAAAGCACTGCAAAAACAAAATGCTTTTGAATTTCCAGGAAACACTGCTTGGGTATATTCCTCTCCTCGCGCTACAAGACGAAAATGATCTGGCCATGTAGCGGAAAGTTGTATTTTTCTTCCTTGTGTGTTTTTTTGTTGTTGAAATTGTGGTATTCGTGTCACAGAACACAATATGCTAATTTAAGGTCTGCATTTTGGCCTGGGGGGGGGAACTGCACATCTGTCATCTCATTCTCCTTGTATGAATGGAAGGAATGGCGCCCGACGTGTCTATTTAAACATCGAGCAGCTCAGATGGGGATCAGTGGCACACACTCGTTGGGCCACTGAGGCGTAGTACTTCTGATTGATAGAACAGTGCTGCAATCAAAAAGGCTTCTTAGTCTGATAATGATAATTAGTTTGAAAATTTCCTTAAGTTTCACTGAAAGTCCTTTTTATTGCCGTCCATGTGTCACATTCCTTTATCTGGCGCGCCGGAGAAAAACAGCCTTTGGTGTAACAATGCGAAACTCGGCAGAATTCTCGAAACAATTTGGGGGGGGAGGATAAAACATGAAATGGATTATTGTTTAATCTCGCTGCAGCATAATAAATAACATATTTTAATATAGAGGCATTAAAGTGAAACCTCCCAGGGTGCCTTCTGGAAGGAAGCTGTTTACCATACATGATCTGGAGAGATTCTGCTGACAATGCACCAGGCCATGACTACATTATAACTAAGCAACTCATTAAAAATGTATACAATAAATCCCGAAAGCACATGTGCAACAAGTGAGGAGCAGGATTTCGGATTTAAATAATGACAATAATCAAGGGCTTATATCGTACGATTATGCTAATGTCATATTCAACGCCATAAACTAAATTTAAACTTGTTTATCAGCGGCCTGTTCTCGTTTGCAAAGTTTGCCATGAAAAGTGCATTAAGCAGTTTCTTTATCCATGCATTAAGGGGTGTCGAGCTCACTGAGCCCCCAAAACGAGGCGGATGCCTGCTGACGCCTTCGCGTCGCGCTCAAACCCCTCCGAAGCCGCATAACAAATGACTGCGTGTGACTTGAAGCCATGGACTCGGGACCCACATCCATCTTGAGGGACTTCTATTTCCGGAACCCCTGAATATGCATGAAGCAATCAGGGACGAGGGCACGAGCGCGCTCAGATAGGAGAGGAGGAGAGAGGGAGTGATTGATGGCTGAGGACCGCTTACGACGCGGCCCGCGCTCGGGAGAGCCCAGAGGAAACGCGCTCCCGGTTAAATGGAAGGTCGTCTTCCTCACCGGAGGAGCGGTGGAAATCTCACATAATTATCGGAGTCATTTGATTCCCCTGGCACATCCTCCAGCGCCGTGGCCCCGATGGCAGTTCTTTTTCCCCCCCAACGCTATAGCTTGCCAAGTCACCCTGTGCTCCGGACAAAAACTTTTTCGACTACGACATTCGTGCGGCGTGATCGTGACGTGAGACTGCTCGCCCGTGACATTGAAGTAAACAGGCAAACATTTTATGCCCTCTTTCCTGTGAGAAAGGATTTTAATTTCACTTTGAAAGGCGACAGAGTGCTGAATTACCTTACCACTTCAGTGCTGTGAAGTACCCTGACCCTTACCCTTATAAACACTGTAGATATTTAGCCAAAGGGGACATCAGAACCCTTTGTTGATCTTTTAAAGTCTAGGTAATGAGATGTTTTCTTCTTCCCTGTCAAGTGCACCAATGCTGTCATTTTGCCCTTGGTGGGATTGAAAAAGAAGGTAAAACATATCCAATCTAGCATAACATTTCAACATGGCCATTCAACCATACAAATAGCCAGAAAAGTATAAAAACATAAAAAAAGGGGATGAGCTATGATGTCCCAGGCGTCAGCTAGGTTTGTTTGGTTTGATTAAAAACGGCACATAGGCCAACACACATAACATACAAGAGAAAGTAAAAATAAAAAATCCATCTCAGGTGAGGTGGAAGTTCTATATACAGCCAATGCAGTTGGCCCCCTCTGCTGAATCACTCAACCTCCCTTAAGTCCTACAAAATCTATAAAGACAACTCCTCAAACCTGTTGGCAAAGAAAACAGGGTGGCTCTTGACACAATAGAAATTAGTTCCACATCATTTGCAGTGTAACACCCTTTGAAGTTGAAAACGTATGTAAACATATGTAGGCTAATTTTGTAGGCTGACTTTAATTAAGAACTGGGAACAATATCTGCAGATGAGCTTGCTGAGCATTCTCCAAGGCACCACACACTTCTGATTCTGCAGATCATTTGTTTGCTTCAACTCCTGAGCAGCTAAACCTCAAACAGGAAACGCATTGGTAGGCTAAATGAATTTGCTGAGATGCTGACTGGCAAGGAAATGCATTGCATGTCAGCAGTATCAGTCAAATATCAGTATCAGCAAATCAGCCAAATCATAACCCAAATCACAAACATGCATGTTTACTTTGCCTATTTTTCAGGAGTATTTTAATGAAACACCCCCAAAAAGCTACTAAATTTTGACTAATGTTGACAAATATGAAAAATAACACCCATGGAGTTTGTGGTAGGCTATAACATGTTCAATAAAATAACAATGAATTAATAAGAGAGATGGTCACCAAGAATCCACTCAACTCAACTCCCACCCACAACGCCATGTCTAATTTTGGGCTTCACCAAGGAACAGGGCACAGGCAGCTAGTCTCTTAACACTGACCAAATCACCTCTGAAGTAGGGACTTGCTGATCTCCAAGTTACCCTGACCCCACCTCCTCTCCATCATGTGCATACAGTAAATGAGAGTTAGATATGGGAAAGTATGTTCCACAATGATGGAGCAGGTTTCAGGCACTCGCACCAATGCTCATCTCTAACCCACTCATCAATTTGGATTCTGCTTCAGAACATGCATATTTGCTCCTGTTTATCAGTGTAAGGAACCATGGGGAGCTTAATGGTTCCATTTGTTTGAAAGGAACAAACAGACATATACACAGACACACACACACACACACACACACACACTGCATTATGGCACATCTCTATGAAATCTGATCTTCAGGGTCAGTAGAGATTTACACCACTGATGTCTAAACTAATCAGTGAGGATTCTAAGGATTACACTTCCAGTGAAGGATTTCCACAGTTCCAGAGTTAATGGTTTCCCCGTGGTTCATATTTCCCATGTGCCCCCTGTGCCCTGGAACTGTCACTCTGTTTGTCTCTTGCACCACATGTCCCCCGGCCTGCCTGTCAGAGCTAAGTATGTAGACAGATATGAACGCTCAACCAATGTCTCACAGCTGGATCCAAATCCAAAGGAGCTATGAAATATTCATAATGTACTTGAGAGTGTTTACCGTTCCCTGCTGCCTAGCTGGTGGATTTTAAAGCCACGAACGGCTCCAATGGATTTGCGAATGCGCCGAGATGTGCTTCACAAGGATCCTGGATCTTCAGCAATCGGCATCACAAGCTGCAACGCATTTTATTCAACCGAGACACCGGCTGAAAATGCACGAAGCAAGCATTTTACACCTCCGCGTTCAGCAATGGGGAAGGTTTTTCTAAATCAACACGACATTATCCTTCACATTTTTACATTGTTAACTAACAAAAAAGATTCATAACAAACACAGTACATCACAATCTGATCAATGTGACACTATCCTTCACTTTTTTTCTTCACTGACTTACAACAAGACCTGGTTGCCAAACACACTGTACGTGACAGAGTTAATGTAGCAGTACAGAACATCCTTATGCTTTTATCCCTTCCTGTTACTCTCCACCACCACGTTCCCACATATTCCCATACGGAAGCGTACTTGCCAACCTTGAGACTTGAACATAAGGGAGATTTTCTCTTTAATGTGGGGGGAAAGTTGGTCCTCCTCCAGAAAAAACTTCCTGCATTTCTGTGACTTTTGAGAGTTAAAATAATTATCAAAAATTGTATTTAAATAAAAATAATATTTTACATTAAATTGAATGTAATTTAAATCACATACAATTCAAATACTACACAAAATAATATACTATTACATTCATTCAATTTATTATGCCTAACTCATTTATTTCCTTGAATGACGTCCCTGCGATGGACTGGTGACCTGTCCAGGATGTATCCCTGCCTCTCGCCCAAATGCATGCTGGGATAGGATCCAGCCCCCCGCGACCCTGACCAGGAATACGTGGGCTAGATGATGAATGAATGAATGAATGAATGACGTCCACTTCCTTTAAGGTTTTAACCTTTGTGGCACTGCACACACTCCACTACAAATGTATACACAGGTACATCTATATGTAGTTATCAACCAGCATAGTACAGAAAGTAGAAAAGCTATCATAGCCAAGATGCCTTGTGCAGTCACACGATACTATGCTAATACGGACAGCATGGATTTATATTTTGGACATTTTAAGAAAATGTATTAGCCTACTGCACTGCAACACACACCTCATTTGTGATAATTGAATGATTATTTGAGATCGTAATATGCTGATTGCTTAACAAGTAGCTTCAGAAAGTCATCCATCAACCTCTTGGCGTTACGGACGGACTTGCAGGTTAATGAGAGAACAAAGGAATTTCATATGGCCCTACTGATGATGTAGTACAAAATAACCGTATCTTTTTAAACAGGAAACACAGGAATAATTTATCATACTTTGCAGTACTATATAGCTATCTCCATATGCTACATGGTTTCCCCTACCTTCTGCAGTTTCCCTTCATTTACGGTAATATAGGATATGCCATTTTAACATTCCACAAATAACTGAAAGAATATTATGGAGCAGACAAGGCGCTTCACTAATAATGACTCTTTATGACAAATGAACACAGGATAACTTGGCTAATTAAGACCTTTAAACGGTAAGCTTCCAAAAAAGTATTGTTTACATTTTTTCATCAAACCATAACATGTAATAACCATATACTGTATGTGCAGAGGGGAAACAATAATTGGATGCGCCATACAACCTTTATAGATCTCGTATCACCTTGTTTAAAGAAGGAATACATCATTACAACCCTTTACATCAGTAAAGAGAGATGGATGTGAATGGGTGTTTTACTTTTGTTTTCTCTACAGTTAGTATGGGGAGTGTGTGCCTTTGTCCTGGATGCCATTCATATCGCAATGACCAAAGCAACATTTTGCTACATTTTATACAAGATGGACAGTGAACTACTATTTTATTTTCCCCACTGGCAATGGCTGGTTTTGGCATGGTTGAAGCCATGAGAGAAAGGCATTTTGGGAGGGTAGTTTGAGCAAGCTGAACAGGAAGTTGCAGAGAAATGTGCCTTTTGAAATGGGTCAAAATGAATGAAGGCATTCATTTTGGCTTGAATAATTCTTATATGCAAAAAAATATGTATATACTGTGGAATTTTCTACTAAAAGGATGAAGGACAACATGTCAAATTGAATATGGTAAAATCTTCCTTGAACATGTTCAGTTGTGAAGCTGTGGGTAGCCTGAAGAGCAGAACTGAAGAACTCACTAGTAAGTGTCACTGAGATGTCACTAAGAAAACTTATTTTGCGAGACTTGAGGCAGTCAGCGAGCATTATTTGAAAGCACTGCAGTGTGTGTCTCTTGGACTCTCCCAGGCCTGGGAATACAGTACACCACAGACCTACAGTACATCTTGTAACAGAAATTACACATGCTAAACAGACTAGTCTTTCCATTTCAATGGCCTTGCCTTTGGCTAGCGTGTGGTGCAATGGATATACAGTGGGTATAAAAAGTATTCACTTCCTTTGGCATTTTTCACATATTGTTTTCTTACTTCATGGAATCAAAATGGATTTAATTGGGATTTCTTGCCACCGATCAACACGAAATACTCTACAATGTCAAAGAAAAAAGCAAGAGAAAAGCAAAGAAAAGGAAAATAAAAGAAAAGCTTTTTCTCAAGACTCAATGTGTTCTTAAGGTACTTTTCTGTTACTCAATGCGGCATAGTTGACACTGTGTCTTTTTGTACAATTTCTTTGTTACAATTATTGGAGTTTGTGCAAGAGCTCTCTGCATGTCCTTCTCTATTCATTTCCATACACATTATTTCCCTGTGTGTTCAAGGGCTTTGCATCGTTTTATCGGCCTTCTCCCAATAAACAGTCAGCCCCTACCATGTGCAGCCTAATTACGTTTCCTCCGAGCCCTGCTGTGCCACGGCTGCTGCTCTTCATGTCCCGAGCGCCTTTCATTTCTGCAATGGCAAGAAAAGTCTCGTCTAAAATGTTAATTTTTTTATCCCGGACATTGGCAGCTCTCGTTATACGATGATTCTTCAAATGACTTAAAACAGCAGCTTTAGACTCATTAGCCTTTTCAGTCTTTTGGACATTAATAGTGGTGAGAGGGTAAAAAATGCTGTATTGCCACCGCTCCGTGTGGCCAACAGACTCATTTGTGAGGGGGACGCAATCGGATGGAACGCCTGCCCATCTCCCCTACTAAAGTCCTGTGGGAACTTGGGGAGCTTTCTTGGGCTTCTTTGCCATGGCCAATCCATAAACCGTGAACGAACGGTACTTTTTTTTTTTTTTAAAGGTGTTGAAATCCCATGTCAATTGACTATCACTCTAACTCAAGTTTCAAAAGCGCTTGCTGGAAAAACGCCTTGAGCTGGAGCTGCTCTGCGGGGTGGGCAATGCATAATGGAAAGTGACGTGTGTGGCGTTTGAAAATCTATAGCCCACTGTATAGCTTCAGCGAACGTCGCCTCTGAATATATAAGGTCCGGGGGCCACCGGCAGCGCAAGATTTAGACTGCGCTAATGAATACCAGCACAGGGCTAACTCCTCTCGACATAAAACCGTCAATTTCCATCGGAAAACGAGGAAGAGCACGCTTTGCGAAACCGTGTGTGGGTCTGTGGGGGTCCGGTGAGGGAATTGGAACCGAAGTGCGTAATCGAAGGCCATCACGGCTCTTATTGTAGACCGACGTGACTGAAAAAAACGATGTTTCGATTGGCTCTGGAGCCCGACACCGGGCCCCAACGGGTAGTTATGGATCGGCTTGTTTGTCTTCACGTGGACGTTTTGTTTCTAATCGAGATAATAGATTCGAAAGTTGTTGCATGTAGCCGCATTGGGAAGTTATCCCCGCTGCGAGAAAACAGACAAAAGTATGGCGTTGAATAATGGCATGAAATACGGTTTTAAAATGAACATTTAAGAATATCAGGGCAATCAATACCATCGGTGCAATTTTCTACCATTATGTCTCAGGGGTGGAAATTTCTGTGAATAAAAGCTTGGCAGATTCATCCCCACAGCATTCACTTAAAATCTGATATCAGACTGTATTCACTTGTAGACGGCCCACTAACAAAGACAATGACTGTTATGTTTTGCCACGTTTGTTCTGTTTGTTTTTGTATTTTATAATTTTTCTCATCATTACGGTTCATTCACGTCTGTTTCCCCGTCTGTCTGTGTTCCGTGTTTTTCGATAATCCACTCCTTTCTTTGTTATTGCACTATTCGGGTGATTTTGACTTTATCTGCTTTATTTTCCTATCTCGTTTACTTCCTTCTTTTTTTCTAACACTCTGTATATATTAGTTAGATGTATATAGTACTAACCTACTAATCTACTAACATTAGGGATTTAGATTAAGTTACTAACATTACTAATTACCTCACGCTTCTATCTACTGCTATCATTCTCTCTTCTATCTATTGCTCTCATTCTCTCTCTCGTACTATCCCTGTACGCTTCTCTCCTTTCGCTTTACCTGCACACAGATTCTTTCCTTTGCTCTCCTCCCCTTCGAACTGTGCACGTGTCTACCTACTATTCCAAGTCGTTTTATTTCCGTGTGTTTATGTGCTTCTCAGTCCGTGTCTTTTGTCTCCCCTCGTTATCGTATTAGTGATCCCTATTGTTCTCACCTGTGTTCTTGCCCTTCTTCCCTCCCAGTCACACCTGATTCCTATTGTGTTTTCCTTCCCCGCTTGTATTTAAGTTTCGTGTCTGCTCTCAGTATTCGTCAGAACGTTGATCATCATTCACTGTGCCGATTGTGTGTAAGCCAGAGTTTGTTTGTATTTTCCGAGACACCTCTTCTGTTTGACTTTGAGTTTTGCCTTCCGATTTTGTTTGTTTGCCTTTCTGATTATTTGGTTTTGACTTTAGTATTGCCTTTTTGACTACTCTTTTGGACTTCGATTTTGTACTTTTCCTAACTCTGACTATCGGCTTTTGAACCTTGCCTGATCATTAAACGTTCCTTTACTGCCTTACCTGGTCTGCGTCTGCGCCATTTAGCAGATGCTTTTATCCAAAGCGACTTACAGTAGTGAATGCATTTTTAAGTATATGTGGTCCCAGTGGGAATCAAACCCATAACCTAAGCGTTGTCAACGCCATGCCCTACTGAGCCACACAGAACCGCTCAAAGCCAGCATTTAATTCTAAAGCCCATCATGAACATAGGATCTCCTCCAAAAAAGTGGCAAAGTTGGCAGTGCTGTGTTTGCTGTGATTTCAGCCAATAGCAATGGCCAGGTTTCAGATGTGTGCCCGGCCTGGCTTGCTTTGTCACCTCTGGCTGATAGGTCCGTTATATTTACAGATCGGATATAGGCGTGTAGAGAAAAAAAATAATAATACAAAAATCTAATTGCTTTCTCCAGTGGCAATATTTTCAGCTGAAATTTGAGCACACAGAGGGACAGATTAACGATGATGGCTGCTGAAGTGTATGTAACTATTTATCACCCTGCAATTTGCATGAGAGCGCAGGGACTCGTTTGATGTGAGAGAACCCCCTTGTCGTTCCGCAATTATGGCACATTCTGGAGGTCCGCATTTAAAGGCTTGATGAAAATGTCCATTATTGATTCCTTCTCTCCTGGCGCTTATTGTGAGTTCTGCTCTGTTTTATAGTTCCCCTACAATCCTCCATTACCTTTATTACCTGTTCTGCCTAACGATGATGTATGTAAAGTGTTCTTTCGGCCTTGTACACTCAGACCGTCATCATTATTGCCTATTTTGCGCTTGCTGCCGACTGAATTCACAGTGGGCACGAATACAATGATGGAAAGACTAATGGATCCATATTGTGGACTGTGGTGTGAGACTACAGACATAACTCACAATGAGCGCACGTTCAATACGAACCAGATGGCAGGAGCTGCGACCGTAGGTTTCAGGGCAACATTTAGAGCACAGCAGCTGTACTCTGACACATTATACATTATATGTTATAAATATGTTATAACGTGTTGTAAATTATGTTATATATATATATATATACATGTTATAAAAATATGTTATATTCCTATACAAGCTGGACTGAAGCCATTGCATAGTATATCCTGAGCTAATGACATCCGCTAGCGTCGCCAGCTGGCACTGCGAAGGTGGCTGCTGAGATGATGCAATCGCTCCTGCCATTTTGACACGCCCATCACGTCAAACTGCCTGGTTGTATTTGCACCGCGATGTGAACAGTAATAAGCAATAAGCCTGTGAAATAATGAGAGGAGTTTTATATTCAGCTGATTTCTCTTGCGAATAATGTCGATTACTGTCTATCTTGGCAATCAAATCCATCAGTAAACATAGATAAAAACAAGTGTCTTTAAAGCCTATTTTCACCTATTTTCACCCTATTGGATGAGTGTGGTGATGATATTCTTGGATAGTCTGCTTGATTGGCTGAAATGCACCCCCAGACCATGACAGAGCCACCACCGTGCTTCACAGAAGGCTGCAGACAGCCATCAATGTACTTCTCGCCAACTCTTCTTCTGACATCCTGCCACATTCTCAAGACTTTCTGCCACTGGTTGTTGCTCCATGCTTTATGGTCTTTCACGTATTGCAATCTCTTCTGCTTGTTCCGCAAGAACGGTTTCTTAGCTGTAACATGTCCTACAAGACCATTTCTTGTAAGACTTCTTGTCATGGTCTAAGCATGTACTTTGGTGCCAGATGACTCTGCCAGATGCAAGCACATGACTGGATTTCCTTCTGTCCCTCAAGGAAGTGACCTTTAAATACTGTTCATCAGATGCAGACAGCTTTTTGGGTCTCCAACTTGCCCAGTTTCTTCAAATTTCTTTATGACAGCTTGAAATCCGGTTAGGTGCTGAGAATTGCCTTGTTGATGCAAAACTATGATTTTATGTCTGTCACACTGTGTTAGCTTAGCCATTTCCAAACCTCTCCTCGAGGCACCCCAGCCATTCCATGTATTGTTCGTATTGTATTTTATATCCATTGAATGTTAAATTCCACCACAGCACACCTGTTTCAGCAAATCAATACCTCATTAAGTTGAATCAGGTGTGCTGGTGGTGGAATTGAACAAATACATGGAATGGCTGGAGTGCCTCGAGGAGAGGTTTGGGAACCAAACCTGTGTTCTTCTAGCCATCCCACAAAATATCAATAACTTCTCAGAAAACATTAGAAATTCTTGTTACTTTTTATTTGATTAATGTTTATTTGTACTTATTCTAATGTTATATAGTGTTTTTCCAAGTAAATAAACATAGTACTGCCCAACAAAATAGCTTTAAACATCATTTTCTTGGGTGGCCTAAGACTATTGCACAGTACGGTATATATTTATGATTTACCTCATTGCAGTAATTTATAGTGAATCACACACAATGAAAACCACAAGGTGAACCTTATCCACTGGTGCCTTTTACAGTGTGTTGTCCATAGATTTTTTTACAGTCAAGCCTGACTGCAGCCTCATGAGTCACAGGTATTTTTTACTCAGGAATCAGGTCCGTGTTAAAGTTTGTGTTAAAGTGCAAAGCGCAGTGCAGTTTGACTCAATGTGTCAGGCCCGTCTCCAGCTGATGTCTCCTTTAATGTCAAATAATTACTCCAATTGACCACAAGGTGACACCAAACTCTTAGAAACATCCCATGAGACCTCACTCTTCAGTCTTCTGAAAGAGGCAATTTTGTCTGCCCACAAAATCCCATGGATTTTATTACTATTATTATAGTTTTTTATTTTATTTGCCCTGGTCTAAAAATGGAAGCTACCTTCTCAAATGAATATATTTATTCGTGCATTGGGACAATGGCTGGCGCTAATTTGTGTTTCTGCTTCATCCCCCCCCCCCGGTGAGATCCTTTGCTTATCAAGGTTATCAGCACAGAATTAGTCAGGGCCATCTTTACGTGGCCTCCCAGGCCAGATAACGGCGCAGATTTAACGGCGCTGATGGGAAATAAGCGGCGGGCCGTAATTTCCGTCGTAAGAACCCGTAATGAGCCCGAGACGCCTAGACGCTTCTGGAACGCTCCGCTGGGTGAATGAAAGGATTAGCAGACGCAATTTCGCGCACGGATAAGGAAGACGAACCTCCGACCCCACCTGGTAGAATAACCCCCCCCCCCCCTCCTTCCCGAGCTCTTTATAGGTGTGATCTAACAGACTGCCGAGCTGACGCCCCCGCCAGGCCTCGTTACTAGACCAGCGTACCCGCAGGTACTGTGGAGGGGGAGGGGGGCCTGGAGGCTGAACGAGACTCAAACGGTTACGAGGCGGCGGCACGGAGAGCGCATATTGCGGCACGTCTTTGTCTCGCGACTTTATGGGCCTGCTTTCATTACTGTAATGAACCTGGGGCCTGAAGGGTGCGCCTGCTGTAGGTGCATGGCAATCTGTTTGATTAGTGTCATGTGTAAATTACTAAGTCCCCCACACACCCACCGCCCCCCGCCCCCCCCCCCCCTGAAAAAAACACAGAAAACACAGCATTCATCATGCTGTTTTTCACTTACAGGATTGCAAATTAAAACAAATAAAAAGGGGGGATAATTTCAAATCAACTTGTATAATATTCAAGCATACATGTAGATTTAAATGCACACACACACATGCATACACCCACCCACCACACACACACACACACACACACACACTGTTACAGGGATTACAATTACTTTTAGAACTGGTGGGATTTTTAATAAGATATAATGCCAGCCTGAAAGGTTAATAAACTTTAAGTGATAGCAAAAAGGCCACATATAAGGCAAGCATCCTATAGTTGTGTCCAATGATATAAAGATATTCATGTAAAATGTTTGGTTTAATTGTTGCTTTTGGATTGGACAAAAAGAACAGTAGTGGGAAAGTAAAAACAAGAAATCAAAGAAAAATAAAATAATTTAACAACAAAAGCCTCAAACAAGGAGCCATTACCACAGCCTTTAGTTGTTTTGCTCTTTCCAGTTCAACGGTTTGTTTACTTGAGAAGCGACGGCGTATGGAAATGTATCTTTCTAATGCAGTACAAATTAGTCATATCCTGATTTAATATGCAAATATTGTACACCCCAAAGCCTGGTTTATGGTTTAATCATTATGAAATTGACACATTTCTCCAGGAAGAAAGACAGGTTGATAAATTATGTCCCATGCATCTAATTTACATAGGCAAACGGTATCTGGGTACCTAGAAGGAGACCGTAAGTGTTGTGAGAAAACAAATATAAAGTCGCCTAAATCTATATTCATTGTACATTATATATTCCATGAATATATTAATATTGACCCGAGCGCTTTTGCAGTCAAGGCAAAGTGGCAAAATAAATATGCATCAACCATTAAACTTTCGCCGTGAAAATGATTCGACTGATCTCAGTGGTTTCGGATGTGAAATGCTGCATGCTGTTAGCCCCGAGCTTGCGGCAAGAGAATCCAATTACCCACCAAAAAAAGTTATCTGGAGCACTCCTATCTGTGCAAACAGGCGAAAAAAAAGTGGCGTGGGTGCCCATCACCCACCTCCCTTTTGTTAAATGGGGCCAACAAGTTGGCAGAACAGGAGGGGGGCAGGCAGCAATTGCAAGTATTCACTGTGACAGCAAAGCTTCTAGGGAGAGTTTTAACAGCTTGTGTCTCTGTCCTCACTGGTCAGTGATGATGAGTGACGTGATCATTAATACGTCAATTATACATAAGGACGTCCTTGTGAAGCTGAAACCTTTTGCTGCTGTTCTGTCACGGACTTCAGCGACCGATTATTCAACGAGGGGGAACTACCTCAGGGGTCACCTTCTTTTACATAGCCAAGAGGGTGTCCTTATAAAAGCACTTCACATACAGTCCTGTAGCTGATTAAATGGACTTGACATTAATTTACCTGCACCCCACCGATTCTGCTGTTGCTGCTACTATCGCTTCTGTGCTACTGCTGCTGTGTCTATGACTACGAAGTACTTGCTAATTAGGTTTATTTGAATCTTAATTGGGTTTATTTTAAGCCACTTTCCGCTAACACTAATGACATGATGTGATTGCATTTTTAACTGAAAAGTATGAAGAAAAATGGAAATGTTTGTTTTCATTTCTTTATCTGTTCAGTTTTTACATACTTTTCCTCCAATGTTTGGGCCTTTGTAGCTATTTTTAAATTTCACGATCATAATTAGAGCTCTGTAAAGTGGCAACAATAATCCAATTTATTGGTCACATGGGTCTACACCACAGGAAGCTCAGATTTGCCAGTACTCTCGTTTCCTCGCATTTCAGCGCATCTGAGCGCCATGTTTGTGAAGCGTGCTAATTGATTCTTGGCAGCTTGCAGTTGGAACATTTTTACTCCTTATTACTTCAGAGGTACTGTGGCAGCTTTGAGTTTGCCCGGGGAACACAAGAAAGAGGTTAGTCTTTGTTGCTTTACGTGCTTAGGCTACCTGTGGCACATCAGAGGAGTCCTCGCATCTAAAGGCTAGTCACCGTGTGCAGTGCAGACACACCGTGTCTCAGTTTTCGATGGAAGAAAGTTTTTCATTTTGTCATGCTTCTGTTCAGCTGTCCCCATCTCCCGGCACGGTTGTCATGGCAGCAGTGCAAGGAGGGAGGACGGGGGGCAGACATACTTTCACCCCATGAGGTCCCTAATGCAACCCCCTCACAAAAAAAACAAGTACTGCCCTGCTTTTTAGCTTCTCCACTGTAGATTTTGCTGTGGCTCATAACAAGGATTTGCAGAATACACAAGCAATCTCGTTCTTGGGGGCGAGCCGACTATTGTCCGAAAATAGAACCCATCTCAGTTTATGGCCATTGAATTTCTGCAATGCTTGAGCTGTGTAGAAATGTCTTGGTCCCACATAGCTGTGGTTATCTTCTCAGTGATAAGGAAAAGTCAGCTAAAGATTAGCTGAAGATGAGCTTTGTTGAGCTCTGGGAACCTGCTTCTGTCCAGAAATATCATTCACCTCACAACAACAGAGTGAAAGGGAGCTGCTCACTGTGGCTCGGGGAAAAAAATCTACTAAATAAATTGAGCGGTACGGGTTTTTTGTTGTCCTGCCGTCTACTGTATGCAAGCCATCAGCTTTAAGACTGTGTGCGATGACACCAGAACTTATGTACTGTATTAGTGAGTGCTTAAATCTGTTTATGTGACTACCTTATCAAGGTGAATTCAGGTTTCTTACCTGGACAATGTAAAAGACACGTTTTCATTTTATTTGATGAAAAATTAAGGGAATTTGAGCTTTTAAGATTATTTTGTGAAGGGAGAGGTGATTTTCTTTTATCTTGATTAAGAAAGCATAATCAAGTTAAGGCTTTGCATATTTAATTGCACACGCTAATTCAAACCATGTTTCTGTGTGAGATTAGAAGCATTACAAATTTGTCCACTTAAAATACCCTCCTGTGGAGCCTTTTCAATTTTTTTTCCACAACAAATGACATGTACAAATGTTATATGACAAAGAGTTAATGCAATGGGGTATGCTACCATGAAACCATAATGTGTATCCAGGTCATGCAACCTCTGCAAGATGACCTGGAACTTCTACTACATGGGGGCATTACCTATGATTCATTTTAATGGTGTTTCCGTAAGTAGTAAATTCAAACGACATGTTTAAAACTGAAATACACAATTCTGCATATTTTATGTCATGTATTTTATGAACCTTCATTTAACCTGGGAGGTCAATCCATGGTCTGGGTAATCAAGGTAGGTAATGGACACAAGGGTCAGTGTAAAGCTCATGTGTGGTGAGTGTTCTGGTACAAAATGGCTGCCATGTATCACCCAGGTGGGTGCTACACATTGGCGGTGGTTGAGTTTCCCCCCCCATTACTTTGAAGCTCCTTGAGATGAAGCGCAATGCAAATACAATACTGTCACGTCTCGTGTTCGTGTTCCCCGTAATTAGATGTTTGTAGTTTATTCCATGTTTTCCTAGTTGCCCGGTCCGTGTTTTTACTTTCGCTTACCTGTTTCCAGTCTCGTCATTGCAAGGCCGAAATTACCATATATATTGGGGGGGACACATCCCCCCCAATATTCAGATATGCTCAAAATGTCCCCCCCAATATATAGCCTAGCTGATATAAAAAATATAAATAAATTGATTTGGTCCCCCCCAATGTTGACTCCATGGTTACGGCCTTGCGTCATTGTATTATCGTTTTCACCTGTTTCTCATTATGTCTGATGTAGTTAAGCTGTTCATTTCCAGATTGTCTCGTCATTGTATTATCGTTTTCGCTTATTCCTCATGTGTCTGATTGCAGTCAGCTGCATTCGTGTTAATTCCTGATTGTTTCTTATTATGTCTAAATGTATATAAACGGTGCGTTTTCCCATGTTCATTGCCAGATTGTCTTGTGCTTTGTGCTTATGCCTACACAACTTTCCAGCGGTTTCGTTGCTTCCTCGTGTTCGTGCTTCCTCGTGTTCGTGCTTCCGTGTTCGTTCCTGTCAGTCTCGTTCCCGATCCACCTGTTTGTGCTCCTCGTGGTCCCAGCCCCGCTCCTCTCTGTGTTCCCCAGACTGATTCCCTGTTATCGACCTCTGCCTGCCCATTGACCACGTCTTGCCTGCCTCTGACACAACTGAAGCCTGGAACTAACTTTGCCTGTCCCTGACCACTCTTCGGATGCCTGTATTGCCCTGATTGCTCCTGTTTGACCATTGCCTGTTATTTACGCAATAAAGGACATTATTGCATTTCTGGGTCCGCGCCTGGTTTTCCGGTACCATTCGTGACACAATACGTCAGTGCCAGTGTTGAAATGTGATCAAGACCCTTGGGTTTACATACCTACTCTTTTGAAAAGTGCCACGGTATCGTTGATGAGCTCCAGAGAGTCCAGACATCCATCTAACGGATAGATTAATCTTTTCCCTCAGCGGAACCCCCGATGTACAGCGAGCACACCTTTCACCATCACATCATTTGTTTCCTTCCGGGGAGGTCAGCTTGCTTTAATAACAGCCAAGTGCCATTGCTATGAATGGTCCAGTTCTGAGGGAATGACAAATCCAGCCAGGCCGGTATAATTGATTGGGCCTCGGTCTGGAGGCGAGACTTTTCTGTCATACGCTGGCGCTTACTCATTGCAATTCGATCCGAGGCAGATATTCGCCGGCGCTCGCTTTGGATAGGATTATCAATTAGCATTTAGTCTGCATTGCCAGCAGTAAATCTCGTATGGAATTTCGCAGTCAGGCTCTAGTACTTTCTGGCAAAGTCAATTTGCGGATCTGCGCGCCCTCTTCAATCACAGATTTATCAAGTATATCTGAAACACTGTTCCATCGGTTGGAAGGACATCCTGGAGCACAGTTTCATTTTCAGTATCTGCACCGCAGTGAATTATGCAATTAAGCATTGGGCCATGCATCATCTCTAAATCCGTAGCAGTGATTAGACTACAAATCGTACAAATAAACGCTATCTTAATATTTATACTCCGGGACTATTCAATAAATACAGAAAAGCGGTAAATAAGTTGCTGCAAATATTGTCTCATACTTTCATCTATTATTTCACGTTTTAAATGAACTATAAGACCCAGAATTTCAGAAAAGTGTTTGTTGCACTTAAACCGAATCCACTCAATTCTGTGGGTTGTAACATAGTCCCATGTGTGTTTTTTTCATGTACGCGCCAATACTCGTGCCAATGCTAGCTTAACAAATCCCCCCAAAAGACACCACCTCAATATGGGCCCTCAAGAGGTGAAGCACAGCTTGACGTATTATCCCAAAGCCGCTTATTGCCAGTTGTCTTTGACTTTATGGAAATTAGGCATCTTCGGGGCCATGGATTAAAAGACCTTAATCACTGACAATGAACCCGAAGGAGAGTGAATGAAGGAGACGTCTTAAAAATGGTAAAGTTATAAATAGTGAATCTTAACATTTTTATGTCCTACACACGCTACCTTGAACTCATGAACTCAAACTAAGTAAAAAATTATGTGAAAATATATTTATTCGATGAATTAATGTTTTTCCCCAATATGTCTGCCCTGTAAACAGAGCCTAGGTTGACAGTGATGGGTAGATTATATGATAGCTAGTGTAATTATCATCCTTATCAGCAACATACACATTCATATTTTATACAGTGCCATAAAAGGATAATTATAGTCGCTGTATTTAAAGTGCACCTTGATCAGTAATGATCAGTCATTAACCGGACCATTACTGTTGTACATTATACACTAGTCGGAGATGATTAAGTAAATGTAGTAAATGTTTTTGTTCCATGGGAAAAAAAACTAAACAAATGAGTATTAGGAAATGAAACCCAGGGAAGTGTTTGGTTAGACATACTAAGTACATGTGAAGTACTGCTGATGACCTTAAATGGCCTTGTAATATCAAAATAGAAACTTTGGGCTTCCTGCTTTTGGGGGAAAATCACAGGTGCCATTCAATGGTTAACTGGCACATTTAACCATGAGTAGCCTTGGCACAGTGCCGGCGTGGTAATGTATCAATAAACAAAAATGAAAACCCAATTCTCAAGGTGACCGTATTGGGGTTTTTACAGCATGAGAACAGATTAGTCAGCGTGGCTTCCCTCTGACTTGGCCATCACCACAAATTCCCTTTTGTGATTACGAATCGAGAGGATTATCCAAAATGGAGGATGGAGCGTTTATGAGCCGTTCTGGAGGGAGGAAACATGTGCGGGAGGGTTCTGGCACGCCGGGCGTGGCGATTCGTGATGCCCCAAAACCGTTGAGGTCGAGGGCTCTCTCGTCCCTGCGTGCATGACCCCCCCCCACCAATCAAGAGAGAGACCCTGCGGGAGGAGAGCTTATGTCTTCCAAGAGGCTTTTAAAAAGCACTCTGCGTTTGCATATATTCAGCAGCTCCCGTCCTTCCATGCCCCCCCTGTCCCCCCTGTCCCCCCGGGTCTCTCAGTCTCTCGCTGGCGTGTCAGGCCCCCGACCACGGCGCTCAGCGTCACATCGTCTAATGAATGTCTAGCAGTGGCTCACGGTGAAGTTGTGCAAGTGCCGAACGTCCGTTGTCTCTTCCACTTATTTAAGAGCGGGGACATCTCATTGGAATTAGGCAGCGGAGAGGAACGGAATTAAGTCCCTGTCAGGTGTCCAGCAATAATTCACCCATGTCAAGAAGGGAGCGAGATAAAATGGTGTGCCAGCTCGCTAATCTCCATCTCGAGGTTGGTACTTAAATCACCCCTGATGTTGTGCAAGTCCATTTCTGTCTGGTTGAGTTAAGTCTCAGCGTTGCGAAAGTCTTGTACGCATACACTGAAACTGAAGGGTTTAGTGTCCTATTGCAGAATCACAAACTAACACATGAAAACAGCACACACATTTACTTAGCCTTCCTCATTGATAATTTTGATAACGATAGCACAAAAGAAAATGGAGTTATGTAGCTCCGTATAGCAGGCATTTCGTGCAGTAATGTTTGAGGTGCGAAAGATTAATTTTGAACAGTTTTTTTTTTAGTCGGGTCAGAAGGTGGAACCCGTTAACTGAAAGATCAATTATCAAATGTCATCTGATTTGTTGGATTGGAGATCAATAACCTTGGTGCTCAGAGTTTGTGTTGCAGGGCCGAGAACATACTGGTAAACTAGCGATGTTTGTCAGTCCTCACAAACAAACAGTGTGTTGAAATGGCCGTCTGGGATTAAACAGACTATCTCTGATCGGTTTCACACAGGTTCAGCACGCCTCATTCCCATCATCCTCCCCTCCCTCCCCCCGCAGTTTCCACACAGGCAGGACACCTTGGCATGCTTGACACGTAAATCACACAGGAGACACGGGTGCGAATCACCCACGACTGACAGCAAACAAAGTATTTTCCAAATCATTTCACACAAGGATAAAAAAAAAAATCTTGATTCTCCTTTTCTTTTGCCACTTTAATATCCTATCAGCTCTGGACATTGGTGCGCCGGTCCCTGGAGGGAACACACGCCTCACCATGGAGACACTCAGAGCGGCCGCGGCATTTCAGGACATTCATTCTGTGTGCGCCGTAAATCAGACCGCCGAGGGGGGCGCTCATAAAAGAAGAGAGGGGCCTGCCCTGCTGGGGACGGTTCACCGGAGGGGCGATGTTTGACAGCCTGCGGTCGGGCTTGGTCACGTCTAGCCTCTTTTTTTGAGTGGGTGACGTGGTCGGGTCATGCCGTGCTGTTCCACGGACTCCCGGTAGAGCGGAGAAAGCTGTTGTTCCGGGAGGAACGACCGGCGGGCCTCTTCGGTGGGAGAGGGGTGGAAAATCTGGTTAACGTCTCAAAGGGTCCGTACTCTGCTCAGAGCTGTGGCTCATGACATCTGTGCTTCTGCTCTCCAGCCCACCTGCTGTGATTAAAGGTCTTATAATACAGCGAAACCAAACAATTCCACCACTGTATTACACGTGAAAATTCAGGCATATTGGATTTGGGGAGCTTTTAATAGCATGCAGGGGAAAACAAATAGGCTTGATGAATTGAAGAATTGAATGCACCCTTTTTCTCCCGATTTGGAGTGCCCAATGAGCCACGCTTGCTGCAACCCTCACTGGAGGTTCAGGAGAGCCTGGACATTTACATTACATTTACATTTTTGGCATTTAGCAGATGCTCTTATCCAGAGCGACTTACAAGATGTGCATTAATACATGGTAAGATCAATCGTAGTCCACGCAAGAGATCAGTGTAGTAATACAATAATAGACATAATTGTTGGCAGCTGCATAATGTACCTGTAACACAAGGAAGAAAAAGTTTGAGATTTTTTTTTTTTTGGACAGTCATCAACATGTACAAACTACAGTATTAAACATGAAAGCAGTGGTGGTGAAACTTAGTAAAACTGTACAGAGTCAGTGGTAGTGGAGTCTGAAGAGGTTGGTTTTGAGTCTCTTGAGGAAGATGGCCAGTGATTCCGCGGTCCTGACCGAGTGGGGAAAGATCGTTTCACCACCGAGGGGTCAGGGCAGAGAAGACCTCCTCCAAACGCGCGATGTCAGCCGCCACTTCCTTTCACGCCATGGGTCTACAAGTTAAGCTCGCACAGACATGGGGAAGACACTTAATGTGCAGCTTTACAGTGTCAGGCTGGGAGCACCCATGCATTCATTTTTTAAACTCACTGGTATTATATATGACCGATTACTGAAATGTATTACATTTGATTTGATTGGTATGTTATGATGCAGAGGGTTTTTTTTTCTTCTCGTGTGGAGGCACTTATCCTGATGATGGGGTTTAGACAGTGTGAAGCAGTGGTTTGGCCTTGTAAATAGGTTTGAATCTTGGTGTGAAAATGTTGGTTTACCCTGGGAAAAAAGGCAATTTAAGCCATGCCAGCTATGCCCTGTACAATTGTTTGTGTATCGGGTAACTGTATTTCACCTCGTTAGATATGGCTCATCATTATGGTAAATGAAGCAGCAGACATATCATAAAGCAGTAAAGCTTGGATGCAAACTAGGGCAAACCACTGATCCATTTTTTAAGTTTTGTGTTGTATTTGAGTACAAAATGTATTCTACATAAAGACCCACTAAACCATTTCATCTAATCTGTATATAATGGATTGCTCAAAACAAAGAAAACCATAAAAAAATCATTGTAGCTTAACTTCAAAGGAGTTAAGAATGCAGATGCCCCTCTCTCGGACGAATTAGGTTTCTGTTTAGTGGAGCGATTTTAATTTTGTACAGTATCGTGTTCATAGGCACAACAGCAGTTGTTACTAGCTCCCCCTATCTTTGCAAGGGTTAATATTGCTGTTGTTTTTTCCTCATATATCATTTGAGTCCTGAATTTTAATTGCTTCCTGAAGCAGAAGTGGAAGATTGATGAGCCCTGTCCATTAATATGTCTCTAGCCTTACAAATACCTTCAGAATGCTTGAAGGGTAACTAAACGCAAGCCTTTCCACCCCCCCCCGCCCCCAGGGTAGGCCGCGATCATCCGTTCTTACACGGAATTCAAGTCCTGTGCAAATTGCCCAGCCTTTTGTGTGTGCTGTGTCCTCCGAGCAGAGTGGGAAAGAAATATATGAAATGAAAGAACTTCACTGCTGGTTTTGCATCTGGCCCGGATAGCTGGTCCGGATCAAAGAGATGCCCGCTCTAACGGGAGATCTTGCACAACGGGAGCAAAGCCTATCCCTCTACCAGTGTGATCTGAAGAAGCACCGCTTTCATCTATACATAGTTATACAATTTTACAGAAGGTTCGCCGGGCCTGCTGTGTCACGGGAGACTGTGAAGATTTTGTTGTACTGTTTATTTTTAAAATCCCAGCTCAATATTTTTTTTTTTTTTTTGCCTACCGCAAAGTTTTACTCTGAGATATACCTTTTTTTGTATTTTTGGTTGAAGAGGTTGGTTTTCTGATATCGATTTGGTTGAGAGACACATTTCACTGCTGAGAGAGTGCTCTAGCAAGGGTTCTGAGGGCTGGTAGAGAGACAGTGCTTGCTTTAACATTGAAGCCAGTAGATATCTGTTATGGAAATATTTCGAAAGGGGGATACATTATCAAAATGTGTGGATGTTTTGAATGGTTAGTTCTCTTTTGCTTGTGAAATATTACTTTATGTAATATTAGCCTCTGCATGTGATGTCTAACATACTGTACCTCTGCACCTGTGGCGAGGTTAAACTGACTTGATTGTAATGAAGTTTGATGCACATATTTGCCATATATTGATATGTATTGACTCAAAATTTCTGTCATCCGATCCATTAGTTGATCATGCATGATTGACAGGGGTATCCTTGGGTGACTAACTACAGACTAGCTCATTAGCTAGTTGGGGACATTGGCAATGCAGGGATTTAGCCTGTTTGATATCTGTTTATTTTAAGCTGTTTATTTAAACTCAGAGAGAGTCAATGTGCCCCGATAATCAATAGAACGCGCTTCATGCATTTAATGTTTAAATGCTGGACTGTTGTGATTGATGCTGTACAGAAACAGATGGCTCCTTTAATGCTTGGAATAGTTCATTAGTTGTCTTTATTGTGACTTTTACATAAGTGGTCTTAGAGGTTTGTTGAGCATTAAAATAACAACTTTTCAGAGAATATGAACGGTCTTCTGTTGCGTGAGCACATAAATCTAAGCGAGCAGACAGTTTTGATATAATACCCACTATACGATATGGGAGGGGATGACCTTTAAGCTACGCACTTTATTCAAAGAAAAGTTCAACAAGAAATTCATTCATCATGTCATCTAATCCCATACCTGATTTTCTGCACTAACAGAAAATGTTGACATCTTGTTTTATCGAGGGGCGTGTTGACTTTGCACAAAGCGGCATATGATATAAGAATCACGCGCTGTGCCGTAATGCAAGTTAACGCCTCCTGCAATTGCACGCGCAACGTCAACATCCCCAAAACACACAGGCTTTCAGTTCGCTGGTGGGTTACAGTGCGTGCTTGTTGTCTAAACGAATGAGTCAAGTGACCCGGCGATATGTGAGCATTCTACTAAAGCATTGTAACGTTCTTCCGCGGGTATCTGCGCACAAACGTTCTGAATATTAGCCCCAGGCACGCCTTTGCTGACATGAATCATTTGTGGTAGACATGAATTTTGTTTCTCTTTAATTTATAAATCACATGGATTTTATTTACGGGAGTTGTAGATATTGTGACACGGCGACTCTGGAGATGCTGCAAAGGCATGTCTCTCCTGAGAGTAAATGCTCTTTTACATTAATTAATCACCAGATGCAGAGTTGAGTCACTTGGTTATGTGAGTGTCACAGATTTGGCCCCGAGGAATGATTTTTGTAAATGAAAAATCACACTTCAAAACCAGCAAGTAACACCCAAGCAACTTCAGACACAGAAATGATTAGATGCAGAAATATAATCGCTTCATACTTATTTTGTAAAGTGTAACATAGTTCTCGTGCACCGTTCAACTCTCGAAACGCATTCAATATATTTCCATTTCCATCATTTCCTCATGTGTCTTCGTTCCCATAATTAAGTGAGCAGCACCATGATTATCAACTGGAGTGAAACTCATCTCATCTCATCTCATCTTCAGCCGCTTATTCCTAGTTAGGGTCGCGGGGGGGCTGGAGCCTATCCCAGCATGCATTGGGGCGAGAGGCAGGAATACACCCTGGACAGGTCGCCAATCCATCGCAGGGCACTACATACACCATTCACTCACACACTCATACCTACGGGCAATTTAGACTCTCCAATTAGCCTAACGTGCATGTCTTTGGACTGTGGGAAGAAACCGGAGTACCCGGAGGAAACCCACGCGGACACGGGGAGAACATGCAAACTCCACACAGAAAGGCCCCCGGCCTGGATTCGAACCCGAGACCTTCTTGCTGTGAGGCGACAGTGCTATCCACTGCACCACCGTGCCGCCATGGTATAATACACTTTAATAATAAACTTTATTTATACAGCAACACTTCCATTTAACGATTTGTAGCCCAAAGTGCATACAGAGAAAAACAACTGATAAAACACAATAACAGAGGTAACTTTGTCACAAACTTAGTTGCTTTTTGAAATGTAAAAGCAGATGAGCAAATAGATGGAGTCTCTCTGATCTGCTTGGGTAGGGAATTCCATAATCTAGGTCCATAAAAAAAGTATAGAGGAGTTGGCTTGTCTTGGGTTTGGGCAAAAACAAGTATGTTATTCAATGAAGCATTTTTTGACTTTGAACATTTCAAAGTCTTGCAAAATATCGAGGCATAATTGGCAGATGACTTTCTCACATTGAAGGATTTCATTGATGTTGTCCAGTTACTAATACATGGACTCCCCCCCTTTCCAATAAAAAATAAGAATCTACAGAGAGTTCCAAACTGGGTAATTCACAAGAGCATCTCGTTGAAAACCAGTCTCATCCTTCATAAAAGGCAAAAAAAAATTATATAAAGGGTCACAAAACCTCTGACAAGTAACTTTTAAATGAATGACCTAAGCAGAGGATTGCAAGCAACGGGGGTCTGTAATGGCTTTTTCTGTAACAGTACATGGCAAGGTAACCTTGGCTCTGCATTATGTCACATGCATTTACAAGCATTGGTGACCTTTCGCCTTGCCTTCGGAAAGCTGCCGGCGTCAGCGGAGTCTGTGATTATGCTCTGGCTCTTGAGCATGCCACATCCCCCACGGGCCTACCCTCGCTAAGCACAGTATCAGACAGCACAGAGCCTGCTGTGCATCAGCGCTACAAAGCAAATCATTGCTTTCACCTTTTTAAAATATGGATTTTAACACTTAGGATTTTTATTCTTGTATTGGGCCAGAGGGCCTTGGTGCAGTGACAAGAGCCACGTTCTGGAACGATATCCTGGCTATTCGAGTGCAGGCTGTGGCCAGGAGTCTTGTAGAGTGTTGCGCGATTGTACTTCAGGCCACCCAGGGAGAGAGAGTTTTGGTCGGTAGGTACTCAGTCTGGTCGATCTGCAAGAAGCGCAGGCCTCCAGCGTAATTTCTTTACGCATTTTTGTTTTTAGCAGGTGCACTTATCCAGAGCGATTTACAGCTTTCCATTTCGTACATATAATCCCATTTGTACAGCTGGATTATGTACATAAAAATTTAGATTAAGCAGTACCCTAGCTGGGAACCAAACCTGCAAACTTTGCATTATAAACCCAGTTCTCCTGCCGTTATACTACACTGTCAGTGAAAATTAGGGGTGGGCCTCCGTGCGTGACTGTCTGGGCTTTCCCAAATTGACCGACGATGTTTCAGTGATGGGACAGGCTTACAAATAAGACTGTAAATATAATTTTTCTACATGGGGGAAAATGTAATAAGTGTTGAAAGCTACCCAGATATAGCATTACAGAAATATTGGATATTAACGCTACAATAAATTGTGAATTTAGAATGTACTACTGCAAGATTGAATAAAGCTAAATCCACAACGGTGCAGGCCTGGGCGGGAATCTATTTAACAATCAATAACTTTCTGTTGGGTTAAGTACATTTTATAGCTGTTTTTCTGAGTCTGTGTAAAGCCACCTGGTATCATATTTTACTTCTTTGTTTCAGTTTTCTTCCCATGAGCTTTTTGACGCATGATCACATTATGGTGTAACTATGTAGTGTTGACTGTAGTGAGATATTTCTGTAATGTTTTGGTTTTGTGTGTTTGTATAGGTTAGTTATATGTGTATGGTAGGTATGTATGTCTGAAAATCAATAAAAATGTTAATCACACAAAATAAAGTCTTGAAAGCTGCTGAGAATAAACAACACTGTCACTAAACTGTCAGCCAGCATCAATCACCTCCCATGGGATTGGCAGGTGATTAGGGAACTAAATGGTTTTACTGGTGATGGCCAGCCGTCAGGTGTCTATTCTGTTGTCAGAAAACCTTTTTTCTTGAACCTTCTTTATTCTCATACAGGATATTATTCCCGATGGTTCCAGCAACAACAATTTATATACGTGGAAGTAATTTTTTTACGTTTGTCAGTCAATATGGTTGCACATGTTAGGTAACTGAATAGCAAGTTTCAAACTTGTCATGGTTTGGCTGGATCGTTTCTGCCTGCTCACTGCTCACAGACCGAGAAGACGATGGAATGCAGATGGCCAATTTCTGTCAAATTTTCATAATCCCTCCCTAGGATTCAAATGATTTTAGATTGACCTCAGACATTGTTGACCGGTGATGGCTCTGTCTTCTCATTCTCATTAGAATGGTAAGAGACCACCCAACCAATTTTACGGTCAAGAAGGGGGAGCGGGCCGGTTTTAGGAGGCAAAGCTGAAGCACCCCCCTCTCTAATTTTTGTCCCCCAGATAATAGTGCTAATGGTCAAAGACCCGCGGTGCTAAAGGATTGGCTCAAGGAAGACATCACGCAATATCGGAGGAGCGGCCTTCAGGAAGCTCATCTCTCACCGCGCCGCGCCGGCAGAGCAGCAAGCAGCCGCACGCAGACGCCAGACAGAGAGGGAGTCTCAGCCGGCGGCGCCGGCGCTCTGATGGGAAGGGTAATGGAATTCACTCACACGTCGCGCAAGCGGGCAGCTCTCCACAGACGGCGAGTCGGAATCTCGTCGCCTCGTTCTGTAGACGCTTTCCGCTTTGTTTCGCGTACGGACGCGCAACGCTCTTCTGTCACTTGTTACAAAGAGACAAGGAGATACGTACACCAGAACAACGTGATGCTCAATGCTTTGTGATCCATCCTCTTTTTTTCCTGATTGCTTCTACACAGCCCATTTCCCTTCTCTCTAAATGTCATATTGACTATAAATTGTAGCAAAGCTTTATGTAGAGCAATTCCATGCTTTTTCAAGTTTGCAATGTGATTGAAATGATTGATGTGCTAAAGCCGATTCAATAAGACATTTTCCAATTGAGACATTAAGTCAATGGGCTCTGTTTTTTTGGCCCAAATGCAAGTGTATTGTGATTTTGTCCAACGCATGAATAGAATTTCACTCTCCCGCCACAGTTTCCCCATCCAAAAGGCACACGTTTTCCAATTTACACAAACAGGACTTTAAACCCTCACAATGGACAACAATGCAGCATTTAACATTCAATCAGAGTGAACAGGGGGGTAATTGGGCTATAAATTCAGTTGGCATAATCTAGTGCACAAAATATAATTCTCAAAATATTGTTGAAATGTATAAGCTGCACTGAGTTAGCACTGAAAGTTCCCTGAGTCTCAGAGACTTCCAGGCCTTGTAATCTAAGGGACACATTCAAACCTACATCAGACACAGCCGTTGATTTTGTTTGCAGTGTTAATTTTGGTGGACTGTCAAAATAGGAATATTTTGAATGAATAGCCTCTGCAATTTATTTCCCCATTGTTTTCCATGCTATCATTATCTTTAGCTTATCCTGTCCACGTCAGTTACACAAATAAGAGGAAGACTTTTGAAGGACTGAAAAGCAGGCAGCATTCAGCTTGTTTTTCCACTCTCCCTTGTATCAGCTGAAGTGATGTAAGCTCGCTCCTTACGCATCATATTTGCGCATCATGGCCAGGAGTGGTAGCTTTAACTTTTCAACTTTTGAAACTAAGTAATAAAGACAGCCCTTCCTGGATGGAAGGAAGGGGAATGAATTCCTAAATGTGAAAAGTACACTTTTCTACTCAATTACATTTTTGATAACCACTGTGGAATAATGAGAGAAAAAAAGCTGTCCGATCATTTGAAGGGACTTTGGCCATCGATTGTGAAAATATTTCCATCCATCATGCCTATTTTCCATCCAGCCCCTGTCTGCCTTTCAGGTCAGTGTGTCGCCACGCCCACATAGAGGGCATGTCCTCATTACAACATCTCACTAATAAAGATTTATTAGCCTTTGAGAAGGGGGAAGAGCCAGCCATGGGAAAGTAGGGCTGTGCTATGGGTCGTTAGCTATTTTTCATGCATGTCAAGTTATGTATGGCCAATATCAACGTACAGTACAGTCTTTGCAAAAAAACAGCAGCTAGGGAAATAAGGGCCACTGGACAAACGCTACAAGATCCAAACTGGTTTTGATCTGGCTTAGAAAGCCTAGTGTAAATGTAACTAGTGAGTGCATATGTCACACTAAAGAGAACAGACAATAGAACATATATTGTCAACCATATCCATAACCATTCCCTCTGTAGGATAGGACATTGTGCTTTGATTTTGATTTGCTAATTTTAAGTAACCTTGGTTATTGTCGAGGCTTTGGAAGTGATACCAACATTTGCCGAATGCAAGATTTTGAGTGCGGTGGTATTCCTTTGAGAGGGTGTCTGGGGAGAGAACACTTTTAAAAATGCGAACCCGAAATAAAATGCGAACTACCGCACTGACACAACCACTTAAATGAAAATGCCTGAATTCAGACACATTTCTGTGAACTCGACCTTCTCCAGGACTTCCTTCAATTTAATCACCCTGCGATTGTCAAATAAAACTGCCTATACTCATTTGCTTTACTTCATGTCTATATCTCTTTATCCTCCATTAGAGGCAGGGTAATGGAAGTTAAAAAATGGAGGCTGTCCGTCATAGGGAATTATGCAAGAAGTCAATTCTCTCTTTCTTCGGAGCAGGTACGGTCGCTGTTAGAAGCCAATCTGTGGAAGCTGCAGGCGTTTATTATTTCCACTCAGATGGAGAATACTGCCAGGTTATTTTCATTGATTGACACAGATTTCAGGATTGTTCAGTAACTCCAGCCTTCACCATGTGTGTCTTGTGTGCTATTCTATTGTGCTCTATAGAACACATTCTTCAAAGCAAGAACTGCGGCCCATACGCACAGGATCTCAGAGTAGGATTGCTGATCTAAGATCACGTTAGCCTTTTAGCTTGTGTTGGAGAAAGTGAGGAGATGGGCAGGGGAAACCTGATCCTAGATCAGCACGCCTACTCTGAAATGTTTTATACATACAGGAGTCTGTGATTAAACAGGGAAAAAAGTCCATCTGCCGTTTAAAATAACAATCACTGGTGGGGTGCTGATTGCAAGTGCGCTGATTGAAAACTGCAATCAACATTGCATTACAGAAATGATCCACTTAATCCAGAGGGTCTGTGCGAAAGTTCTAATTTTGGTCTTGTCAAAGATGTCAGCAAATTGACATGATTTTTCCAATTTCAGACACCTTACTCCTTACAATAAGAACACTCATAGGTGCTATGAGCGGTGTTGGACAGATTTGTGCTTTTCGGCAGAAGCCCATAAATGTTTTTTGGAGACAAGATTGATTTTCGATAGATTGACAGCCACCCTCCATTATCTTGTACTATTTCCTTGACTGACTGAAAAGAGAACAATTCCAATGTATAAAATTAAACATTAGCTAACAGGTCATTTAAATAATATGATACTTACCATTTCCCAGTCTATTTCTCTGCAAAAAGTGAAGTAGTCTTGGTTGAAAATAAAGCTAAATATTGTGTTATTACTTAAGGGATATGGGTTCATATGGGTTCACATTAACTGTACATTTACCACATTTAAACTTCCATATTCAAAGCCAGGAGCTCTCAAACTCGATCCTGGCACTCACTGTGTATGTTGCTGAAACTATAATTGCAAACCCTAAATAGTTAACTTTTTGTTCAGATTTTTCCCATTTTCTCTCAGTTTGGTGGCCATTTGTACCCTCTTCTAATTCAACTGTCCTCCCTCCACAAGCTTGCTGCTGCAATTCTGGGACCGGCAGTGACGCCTACCCTCCTCCTCCAAGACAGAACTCGCCAAGCCGTCGACTGTAACTCCAACACACACGGAGCCACTTTTCCATACGGCGGGCAATGCTTTCATTTTCTGTAATGTGCTCTATGGAAAGTGATTCCTTTAAATATAGGTTATATTTGCTTAATTGATTCAATTATAGGCTGGCAGGCGAAATCAATGAGGTCCCATTTGCTGAAAGTGTGGACACCTGACCACTGAAACTAAACCATTTCTGGAAAATGTTTACATTAAGGATCTCTGAACAACAATAAACATCATTTTAATGAATGAGAAATGATTGCATTTCATTGCGAGTCAAAGTTAAGTAAAGTTAAGTAAAGTTTTTACTGAATCCAGTCCTACATCTCCTACAAAACAATGCTAAAGCTTCATGTAAAGTCTTAACCCTGATCATTTTTAAATTTTCCTTACTTTTGAATGCCCAGTTAGCCCAACTGCAACTTCCTTGGCCAATTCAGGAGAGCAGAGACAGACTCTCTCCCCCCAATTATTTGAATCGCTTCCTTCTCACCCAGCAGAGGCAGAGGCAGGCCGCAGACGTCCAATCGGCCGGAGGAGTTGCTCTGGCACAATCACGCGCAGGACGTCCAGCTGACTGAAGCCCGCAGAGCTCATGGCCGCTTACGCGCCGGCCCCGATAGCGCCACATCCTATTTACGCTTAAACTAAACAGGGCATGCCCTGGCATGGGCAGATTCCTGAGAGGAATGATGTATCCAACGAGACAACTACTAGCGTTCTTCCCTCTGCCTGAAGGATACAGATTTTTTTATTACAATATGAAATGCAGACATTAATTAGATCGCATAAGATCTGAAATATTCCAGACAAATAGGCCCCATTAGACGTGCCTCTCTCCAGCGTTGCTGCAACCTTTCAGTTTTGTACATTTAATGAAGAAATAATTACCAAACAAAACAAGAAATATTTTGTTTTAGACTGTGTTCGTATGTGTGTGGGTGGGTGTGTGATTGTGAAAATTTACATTAGACTTACAGACGCCTTTTTAGCATATTTTTTATCAGTACTTGTTGAAAACAATCGGGTAATTATGAACAGCAGAACAGTTTGCGTGCTGAGGTGTTGTTTATCTTCATTCCAGTGATCGTTGTATTGCTAGCACACGGCTGAACATTAAATCCTTTTCAATTGCCCAGAAACTCATTTATTATTGCCAAAAAGATTAAATTATGATCATCGTCAATGATAGTGACTGCTGTTTATATATACATGTTCTAAATGATGACATCAGCTGCTGTGACATTAAAAAATGTCTGCCAAGGAAATGGCCATCTTGGATGGAGAGTCAAGGGTTTATTTGGAATATATGAGATCTGTCATCTTCATTTAATATACTGTATGATGTGATGACAGTTGGATGTAACTTTCTTGGGACATAAACTATTGTTGTATATTGTATAGCTGCTGGGAAACTTATTTCAGGTAATGTCACCTTTTCCATTATAAAAAAAGGTTACTCTGACTAGTGACCGTTGTTAATACATCACACCCCTAAACAAAAGGCCTATTCAAAGTAAATGCCCTAATGTTAACATAAATTGTATGTTAGATTTCATATACTAAATATATATTCAAAATTCATGTCAAAAACAGATGTCTTACCTTTAGTCTTTTGTCTGTACTTAAATGTATGGCTTGCCCAAATATCGAATGAAGGGTATAATTGAGACACTTTTATCTACTTTTTTATCTACTATTATTGATTTTATGCATTGGTACTGTGTGGCTCTACTAAGTAGGTAGAGCATGGCGTTGACAACGCTTAGGTTTGATTCCCACTGGGACCACATATCCTGAACAATGTATGCATTCAGTACTGTAAGTCGCTTGGGATAAAAGCATCTGCTAAATGGCATATATTAAATGGCATATATATCACTACACTATTCTGAAATTCCTTGATCTTTATGTCTATCAAAGTGATGTATCCCTTGTGATGCAACATTGTCCCCAGACTGCTTACCTTGTGGCCAAAGTCAACATACCTCATTAGGTAAACAGAACTGGAGATTTCCAGTTGAATAACTTTATTTAATCCCACCCCGACCTTTCAGCATTAGGACAACAGCAGTGGCAGCAGAACTGCAGCATTAGGACTACAGAATTAACATTAGCTGTAGTGATTTCAGATGTAAATGACAACATCAAGTGTAAGTGTCTACTGGGCATAGCCTAACCAATAATTTACATATGCATCAGCTATGAAGTTGAGAAACCTGAGAGCGATTGGGTAATGGCATCAGGAGATATTGCAGGTGAGGAAGAAAACCGTAACGAAAAAACTGAATCTCTTCTGGCTACACAGCCTAAAATCTGTTTGGTAAAGTTGCTGACGAAGCACAAAGTTGGAGCATTTAATTACCTCCCCCTAGCGTAAGGCTTGCATTTTGTTTCAAGATCATTAAGCAACACGTTTGAATGCTCTCAATGTTGGATGTCTAAAAAGGGCTCTGTCAGAGAATTTCCTCAAAAGTGAATGTTTCTTTTCACTCTTTTCTTTGGCTGTTTGTGCCAAAAAAAAGTCTCTCGTGGACAAGCTTAACAGAAATGTTAACTCTGCTGATGGATTAAAAAAAACGCCTCCCCTGACTTGACCGTGAATTTCTGCTTCATGCTGAAAAACATCAATGGGAAGGAAGATCCAAACCAGCACTTCCAGCACTTCTTTTCTCCATGGCTGGAGATATTCTGCTATGGAGTATGAATCAATACTAAATTCAAATGCACATTTCTTCTGACCCTGAAGATAACGAGCAATGACATTTATCTAACCCTCCAACTTGTATAAAGCATCATCCAAACCTTGTATCTCATGCCCCCCTTGCTGTTCAGTAGTGGTATACGTATTTATCATTAAGCTATTTCGAGAATTGTGCTCCAGAATCAGATCGTTTCCCCTCCCTGGGGGAATCAGGGACGAGGTGGTGCCATTTAACATTTTCACTACAAAACTTCCGATCCCTTACAAAGCAGCGCAAACTCTGCTTATACACAAACGACACCTATAATGATGCCCCTGCTCCCGACGCAATACTTTTCAAAGCGCATTCCCTTCTCAACAGGGGAAAGAAAGCACTCCAGCTTCTCACTTATGGCGCCTTGAACACTGTTCCTACATTTAATTGGCCTATTTGTTCCCGCGCCGTCGCAAGCTCTCAGCCACCCCACTCCACTGCGGATGAAGTTTAATGCCACAAATCACCTATATGGTCCTGGCCTCCAGGCTCCTCGGGGGAATAGCCGCCAATAGGCCGGAATGTGCGCGAGCCATTGTGGTGTTTCCAGTCCTTCGTTTCATGATTTGGATATATTGATCCCGTGGCATTCCGCCAGCAAGGTTGCCAGCAGTCCTCGTTGCCCTCCTTTGGTGCGGAGATCCCCTTTACGCAACCTCTCTGATTGATTTCCCAAACCCGTGGCTTACTAAATATGCCCCCTCATTCCTCTTCTCTCCGACTGCCAGTGATAAATCTCGAGTCGGGAACCGCGCGCTATAAATTCTGACATAATATAGTATAACCTTCACAGGTTTCCCCCCGGAAGTTTGATAAGGCTTCACGAATCAGGCCGTTTCTACCCTTGAAGAAACGCAGCCCCATTAAGCGTTTTGCATAATTCATTTTTAGTTTGCGTGCTCTGGGAGGAGAGCTTTGCATGCGATTTTTGTTTGCAGTTTGGCTAAAAGTGAATACTTTGCACTAAGTGTAACATTCCACCTGGGGGACTGATTTATACGCGAGCGCTTAGTTTTACAAAGTTTGCTATCTTTCATTTCCGACCGCTGCGTTCGAGAGCGGTGAACGGAATCGTGGGATGAATGTGTGTTACGCCGCGTGCCGTTCGCCGCAGTGACAGAGGTGACCGTTTAAGATGAACATCACCAAGAACATCCAATTAATACGTTCCGTAGTTTCTGGAACATTCTCTTAACGTTTGTTTGATCTTTTTCCCGGAGTGAATGGAGAGCTGCACGTTGCTCCCTCCTCCTTTATTCCATGTTGGCTGCCAAACCTTCAGCACTGGCATGTTTAATAGGCTTTCACAAATGTACTTACTTACTTGCATGTTATCAGTGTGTATTCAGACAAGATTCTATGCATAACTTTCAGCTGCATACTGTTTTTGACGAATACAGCGGCAACTTTTGAAGTTCCAACCAGCCTATTAAATAATGAATTCGATGAAAATGAAAATGCTCCTGCAGTGCAGAAGTGCAGAGCTCGGACGTTGGAATCTATTGACAGGCTAAGTATGTGCCAAGTGAATTGACAATAATATAAGATGAGGTTTGGAATAAAATGGTCTTTCTCACAGAATTACTGGCAAGGTCTCAGGTAAACGCAACAGTTCAGTAATGATGTCTAGACAAAACTGATGACGGGGAAATACTTATGAGCAACCTGAATATTATCAGTATTCTGGGAATTTGATTGATTTGTATGAGCAGGTACAGATGAGTAAGCTCTCTCCAAAGTTATCTTTCACTCTGCACAGCGGGGTGTAAATAAATTTCATATGGGCCCGATAACTCACAACGGATACCGCTCAGGGCGTTTTTTAATGGAGATCCATTTTGCGTGTATTGCATTTAAAATGGAGCCATTTATCATAGTAATAATAATGCAATTTCTAAGCACCTCTCCCAGATGTTTCACACACTGTCGACTCATGTTGAAGTGTAATGGCTAGTGCCTAACTAAAAACCCAGTGTTGTGATGGAGAAGTCCCAGACTTCAGTCACTGGACAGTTATTAATCAGACACACTTTCATTATTTATATAAATTACATATTTACAGTACCCTCAAATTATTCACACATTGTTCAAAAATACAGGTAATGAGCTATATTGAATGTGCAAAAGATGGGAACATCTTTTTTTTACAAATACAGGTACAAATACAGGGGTGTCCAATCTTATTCGATAAGGGCCGGTGTGGGTGCAGGCTGTTGTTCTAGCCCAGTACAACAACTGATTCAACTAATCAAGTAATCATTGTCTTCCAGAAAGTTCTTGATTAGTTAAATCAGGTGTTTTAGTGCTGGTCTAAAACAACAATCTGTACCCATACTGGCCCTTCTCCAAGAAGATTGGACACCTCTGAACTAATACAATTGCTCAGAGAAAAAGATTTTGTAATATTTTCTTCCCCCAAAAAAAGATATGTGACACAATTATTCACACCCCTGTTTTCGTTTCTTTGTGCATCCTCCCCTCACAAGGATAGCACTACTGAATTGTATTCTATAGTGTTTTATGAGATTGGTAAACATATTTGGGGGAGGATCGTTGACCATTCCTCCACAGAGAATTGTTCTATATCCGTCAGATACTTCGATTGGCTTCAAGTCTGGAGACTGAGATGGCCATTGCAAAACAGTGATTTTGTGGCCAGTTAACCATTTCTTGATTAATTGTGATGTATGCTTAGGATCATCGTCTTGCTGAAAGATCCATTTGTGGCCAAGTTTCAGCTTCCTGGCAGGTTTTTGCCCAGTTCTGGTAGTTCATGCTAGAGTCTATCATTACACTGACCTTAACAAGAGTCCCAGAACCAGTAGATGCAAAACAACCCCATAACATGAAAGATCCACCACCATATTTCACCATAGATATGACAATCTTTTCAGCATAAGCAGGAACAACAAAAATAAGCATCTGGAGTTTGCTAAACGCCATTGGAAACTGGGTGTTATGATCAGATGAGTCCAAAATATTGATATAATCCATTACCTGTATTGTTTATGAAGCCTTCTTTGCTCATCTTTACCAAGAGTGTGAATAATTTTGGATGGTAGTGTGTGTGTGTGTGTGTGTGTGTATATATACAGTATATATATATATTGTTAAATGTAATATTTTTTGGTGCAATGAAAGGAATCCATTCCAGGTGACTTCTTTGCTCCTGTGGTCTAAATGTTTTGATTTATTTATCCTAGTATGACATTGGTACATGCTCACAGTGGCTTCCTAAGTGATTTTCCCCACATAAACCCTCCCTGCACATGCAGACACATGTAGCCTGTCTCTTGAGAAACGCTTGGAGCCGGTCTCCCCCTTCTCGTCAAACACGGCACGTAGCCCGCCCGACAGTGCTTCTCTAGGGAGCAGCTGAGCAAGCTGAAAATCCTCATCAGGGGATACGTCCCAAAAAAACCCTGTCCTTTATGTCCAACACCTATGGCTGTGGCGTGATCCATTTTTCCTTGCATTAAATGCTTACATAAATAAATCGGTCAGCCGGGAAAACAAATAAATAAATAATCAGTCTGAGTCGTGTTATGTTATTATGCAATTAACCTCAGCCCCTAGTCATGCAGTCAATAGAACGAGGCTTAGCAGAAAATCCTGTTGGAAAGACGTGTGAAGGCAGCGTTTACGATATGGCGGTGTTGCACCACCTGCCCCCGAACATGCTGCTGGTGACAGAGCCATCCTCGTGAGCCGGCCCAAAATGTCACATCCAATCATGCCATATTACTACACTCCTGCTTTGTCCTTAGTTTTGTCCTTAGTCCTTTGGTTTTTTTGCGACTATCCGATAACATTTGTGTGATTTTTTCGTGACTATCCGATACTCCCTTATATCGTGAATTTCAGACAGATCCAATTTTGAAAAAAAATGTTTTGGTAACTTTTGAGTCCATTTTTGTCCAAGACGGAGCCCTGGGATGTGTTCTGTGGTTGAGGAAATTGGAAAAGAAAATGTTGTGTACACATGTTATATTTAAAGACTCATTTGGTATATTCCAATGACTTTATAATATAAATGGGAGTTATTTTCTGTAGATGCACTGTTGTGAGTGAATATGATTGGTTTAAGCATTGCCCCGTGAGTCGGGCACAACGCAATTAAAAAAAAAAGAAAATCTGCATCTGCAAATGACGAAGACAGGACAGCGTGCCACGCGTTCCCTCGCAACACAAAGTTTGACAAAGTCACAGTCTGAGCCTTGTGGAGGCGGTGGATACGGTGATGAATAAAACAACACAGTTCCTTTCAAAAGCAGATGGTAAATAATTCCTCATTACGCGGCAGCGATTGGAAAGGGGAGCGGGACCGGATCGCTGGCTGTAAAGCTAAATCACGTAGAGCGTTCGGGCGAGCGCGGAAAGGCTTCTACGAGGGCCGGGCGCCGCATCAGCGCTGTTTACTGGCGTATGACAGCGCCTGATTAATTACGCCGTTGAAAACTCCGCCGCTAACCTGGCTTTCCTGCCGGAAAGAAGACAACAAGGCAATAAAAGTAATGTGCATCGGGCTCACAACAAAGGGCCTGGGTGAAAAGGAAAACCAAGAAAAGAAAAAAAAACACAAAACAATCCAAACAAAACATCACAGTAGGAATAAATATCAATGAAAATGACATTGATGGCGGAGCATAAAAATCCACTTAATATTATTTAGGTCGCTGCGAAGCGCCGTAACTCGCAAAGCTGAGCATGCAATTCAAAACACCTCTGGCCGTGAATACCGCGCCGGTGAATTTTAACGAAGAAAGGTTTTTCGCAAAAAAATTGAATGTTTCGCGTAAGATTTGTCGACGGTGATAACGCCACGTTCACCACCTTCTCTCCCTTTCCAGCACAAAGCTGGAGAGTGGCATGGCATTGCCACTTGATCAGCGATGAAAGCAGTTTTTTTCCCTGTTCTTCTGCAAGGCCAGATTTCTCGCTTACGGGCTCTGATAGTGTAATAAGTAACACGACCAGAGAGCTGAAACATGACATTTGTGCTGTTTTACTTTGCTGAACTCATGGCTTCAGACGTCTAGTCTGCCTCTCGTTTTCTGAGGGCCACGAGGTTAGTTTGGTTCTCTGACAACTCGTTACATCCAGAACGGCTGAAGTGTGCTTGTGATGAGATCGATTACTTCGAAATGTGCTGGGGCTGGTTTAGATTACATCATGGATAGTTTTTCCTGGTATTTATACCTGTTCTGTGGTAGCAAGAGGTGTTTTTTTATTTATTTTTATTTTGGTCCAAGCAGCCAGTATAAGATTAGTGGCCGGTTCCAGTCTAATTGTGTAGAATCGTGGACCAAGAATCACTGTGAGGTAGCCTAATGGAGTTTAAATGTTGATCGTTTTCCTCCCATCTTCCAACTGAAATCCCCAATGATCGCACATGGTCTACAAATGCAGAGCCAAGAATTTAATGACCAAAATGAAGGTAAACATTTTAGAAAGTGCCCAAACACTGGACTTTAATTGACTGCCTGCCTACAGGTGGTTGCATGCAATAAGTCATTTTGCAGCTAAGAAAATCTATCCCCAGTTGCAACGTCTGATGGCTTGGCTCTTAATTGTCACACAGCTGTCATTTCCCATGAATGTTAAGTTATTGCTGTGTACCTTGCCTCTGGGGTTCTGTACCTTGCATTAAACAAGTGTAGGCTATTATATGGGCAGAAAATATAGAAACACGATAATATCAACAGCATCAATAGTAGCTGTAGATATATTGATATGGCCTTTTTTTGGAAATCGTACTTGTGAATGAAGGCAGGTTAAATTAAGCACAGGTGTATTGTACTCTGTAGGACATACTGTTACTTTTTTCCATCAGAAAGGCATGTTTTGACATGTCCTCCGGAAACATGGTGTCAGCTGGTGGCACCTGTCATTTCACAACTCCAGGACTAGGATTTTCTGATTTTGTGGAGATTATTAGTATTATATTTTACCTGAAAAAAAAATCAACTTGAATTGCCCTCAGAAACTCACAGCCAAATGAAAGCACCGAAGAAGAAGGTGGCAGCCATTTTGATTGCCACACTGATTCAAAGATGTCTCTGTTTCACAATTGATGGGTAGAAAAATAATATGCATGATCTGAGCTGCAGTGGATTCTGCCTTGTCGGAAAAATGTGGCTGCTGATGTAATGCCTGTGTCAGCTTATGCTGTTTTAAGGTAGAGATGACTCAAGGTGAGGTCCTCCATGTGAAACCTGTCAGTAGCTCAAACCCACACAGAGTGAGAGAACAGCAGGAAAAAAGAGCCTGTGGTCTTGTCCGTACAGTCAAACCAGAAGCTTTCTTTATAGACTGAAGTCTTGTGCCTCCCCTACTCTGGGTCTCAACACCGGTCGACAACAGAGAGAGAGAGAGAGACTCTCTCAGCGATGCATCCCACAGTGCTCTACACACAATGTTCTAATACCATCACAGTGTGAGCGCGCTCATTAAGGCTATCAGATGGTCGGCCGCAGAGGCGTTGCCGGGGTTTCAGTGGCATCAAGCCAAAGATGATGGCCTCGGTGGTGACTCATGCATGGAGAGTCTTACGGTGCTGACGTTGCAGCAAGGGTTAAACTGGGCCATGAGAAGATGACACGCTTGACAGCATGGCATTTAGCTATCCGGAGAAGAGGAGTACAAGTTCAGAATGTCTCAGTCCATAAACTTCATTTTTTATAGACTTGATCAAACCACATTTTTAGACAGAGGCTTTCCAGAATGTCTGTTTTAAATGAGTAGACATGTATTTGCATTGTTGCATAATTTTCAATTGTATATTTCATAATGTGATTTCCTGTAATGCAATATGTAAATGCTTGTATTGTATGTAGTATTGTAGCGAGCATGCGCAGTGGGGTGCAGCAAGAACATTTTTACATTTCACATTTTAAGCCTTTAGCAAACACTCTTATCCAGAGCAACTTACAAGATGTGCATTAATACAAGGTAAGAACAATCATAGTTAGTGCACAAGATCAGATTAATTTTTTTATTTTTTATAGTGTAGAACAAGTAAACAGTGGTGACGACAGATTGACTAGATGGACAGTGTTCAGTGGTGGTGGAGTCTGAAGAGGTGGGTTTTGAGTCTCTTGCGAAAGACTGGAAGTGATTCCGCAGTCCTGACCGATTGCGGGAGGTCGTTCCACCAGCGAGGGATCAGGACGGAGAAGAGGCGAGACCGCGAGGAGCGGCTGCCAGGCGCCCGGAGGGATGGGGCAGTCAGTTTGCCAGAGGAGGCGGAGCGGAGGGGTCTGGGCAGGGTATAGGGAGTAATGAGTGACTACAGAAGACACACAGAGTCCAGCAGCAGTGTAAATGTGGCTACGCGAATAGCCACTTTATTAAAAAGGGCGACAATATCCGTTCCCCATACACCGCACGACCCCGGATATTGTCTCGGGAGCTTTTCTTGGGTACAGACGCATCCTTAAAAGGACACGCCAGACCATCAGCCTCTTCAACTAGTTAGTACGTCAAACAGAAAGTACTTTCAGTCACTGAAGAACACTCAGCCACAGAACTGCAGGTGGCTACCCTGAACAGTGCATGCACACCGGTTGCGGTGGCTCCAACATTTAGCTCACCGCGACCATCAAGCTAACATACACAAAGGCTAAACAATAACACACGCAACATGGTTTATTGAACATAAATCTATTTAACACAGGGGGAACAAACAAACACACAACAGCGTTCCCCCATAATGCCCCGCGGACACATTTCTACGCAGCGCCCCCCTGGATTGCTACAGTATATATTTTTTTAAATGTTTAACTTTAGATGTGTACATGTATATATATTTTTCTGAACTATTTTTGATTGCAAACAGATCATTGTGATTTTTTTATAATGTGGCATATTCACCAGATTTTTTGTTAATAGGTGGGGGAAACAAATGGCTCTAAAAAAATAATCAGAATGGGAATCCAGACAGTAGTCAGTAGTCAACATGTTGATTGGATCCAGGTTGAATAACAACAAAACTACAGTCTAAAAATTCAAAATAGGTGTAGTTTCATTTTTTTCAATACAACACACTTTTGCCATTCGTTTTGGTGGTTGCTTAACAGGCCAATTTGTGTTTATGAATAAAGTAATTAACACTTGCATTTAGTTGTGGATCAATAAAGGACAAATGCTAATTGCATCCAGGCCAATGGTTTACCTCCTGTTATTGAATGCAATGACTTTAAGCAGAGAGTTAGTGTGTATGGCTATGATTCCTTTGGTTTGCATACCCACAACAACACAGGAACACTTAACCAGAAATGAGAAGAATTGAACAAACTTAAGCAGACACCTAATGATGGACCGGAAAAAAAACTAGAAAGCAGAAGAAAGCGAAGAATTGTTGACCTCTCTGCGAGAAACACATCTGCATATCAAATGCAAAAGTTATTTCGTTGTTCGGCATGATTAAAAGTTTCTTTGAAATGACGTGATCGCAAAGTTGTAAATGCAATCCCGCAGCAAATCATTAAATGCTGGATCCAGTCCAACAGCAAAGCTCGCCACTGTTTGAACTTTAAAAAGAGTTATTTTTTCATTAAATTCAGCGGCTTCCAGAGTCATGATGTTGTGCAAGTAACAAAAACAAAAAAAGTAATACATCATTAATTTCCTTCTTCAAAGCTGGTACAAAGTGCGCTGCATACAGACCGAGTCAGGCCCTTGGACCTCTGGGGTCTCACAGGCTAAATAGTAATACATGTTAGCCATGTTCAGATGCTGGAATTTTTTGATTATACTTTCTGAGCATGGATGGTTGCGCTTATTGATTCTCTATTTCCAGCTCCTCGTTGCTGCATCCTTTTTGAGGAGCCGTGCCACCCATGCCAAACGCTGACCGATCCGAACTCACAAAATAGACCTGCCTGTGAAGGAATCCACTTATGTACAATGCAGAGGAAAGAGAGTGGTCTTTAATCACGTTTGCCTCTGTAATTACAGGCCTTTCTGCGGTCTAGGAAGTTTAAAATGTGCCCTTTGCTGAAACTAAATGGAGAAAGGCCGTGATGAGCCGAAGTGCTAATAAGTGAACCGACACAGTTGCTTCGAGAGAACGTGCCACCGCAAACGACACAGCGGACGGAGGACCGCTAATCACGACGCTCCCCCGGGGAATAATAACACACTCGACAACAAAAACTTAAAACTTGAGACGCTGCTACCCGTGACTGACAACGTGTGCTTACGGAGCTAGCGGGGCCCCTGAGCAAGAAGTGCATCTTCACATCTGTGGAGCGTCTCCCCTCCCAGTGTGAAACCCAGAGCCCTCCAATCACGGTGGGTGGATGAGGGGGGGGGTGTGGGGACGGGGGAGGCAGACCTGTTTGCGGGGTGCGCAGCAGCTCACGCGGGGAGATATGTATTTTCATAAACCACACACCACTGCGTTGCATGCAGTGCTGTTGACAAGCAGATCTCTAAAAATGTCTCTCCTTTCAACATAATGCATCTTCCTTTATGCAATACGCGCCTATCTCGCTGTTTTGCTTGGTCCATAGGCTATTGGAAGCATTTCATGTGGAAAGAAATGTAGTTACACAAGCTTGTGTCCATAAATGAGAACAATGTGTTACATTCTTCAAATGTATGCGGCAATGCAACCAAGCCCGATTGCCTGGTATCAATACAATACCTAGGTAACTACCAAAATAAAGGAATTGCCAGCATAAAGTGCCTTAATAGGGTGCTGGGCTGCCAGAACAGCTTCAATGCACCTTGACATACTGTAGATCTACAAGTGTCTGGAACACCATTCTTCCACGAGAAATTCCATCACTTGGTGTTTAGTTGATGTTGGTTCTGGGCGCTGCTCCAGAATCTCCCACAAGTGTTCAATTGATCTGATGACTGAGACAGCCATGGCATATGGTTTACATCATTTTCACCCTCATCAAACTATTCAATGACCACTGATGCCCTGTGATCACTCAGAATTGCTTTGTATTTATTGTCATTTATCTTGCCCTCTAAGGGGTTGAGTGGACCTAAGCAAGGTAAGAAAAATGCACCTGACACACATAACAAAGTAGCCAACATCACCCTAGTCCACTGTTCCTTGTGAAACACCGAAAAGTTGAGCAGTATTCATCACTGAAGCTCCTGCTGAATGTGCCCCAATAATCACCCCTCTTTCAAAGTCACTGATATCTGTTCTTCACGCCAGTGTAGCCAAAATAATGGGCAACTGGGCCTGCCCAGAATTTTTATACATTACCCTAATCATGATGTTAATTGCTTTATTCATCTCAAGGCCAAGGGCATGGCCTTGCTCTGGATAAGTTTGTAGAATGGTGTGACAACTCGTTCTTGGAGTTTTGGCAAGATGTTGCCAAAACCAAGGACATGATCGTTAATTTTCAAAGGCACACCCCCAACCAAACACAGTCAATAATCCATGGGGAAACAGTTGACATTGTCCACACATACAAATATCTTGGCACAGTTTTTGATGACAAACTCAATTTTACAGAGAACACAGACATCATCATCAAGAAAGGCCAACAACGGCTACACTGTCTTCGAAACTGATTCGTTTGGGGTGGAAAAAGATTTTTATGCACTTTTTATTGTCTTTTTATTGAAAGCATTTTATCTTTTTCTTTTACCTGCTGGTTCATATCCCTGACCCAAAAGGACAAAAATCATCAGTTGAGTATTGTCAACATAAGTTCTAAAATCATTGGCACCCCCCAGAGAAACCTCAGTGAATTCCACTCCCAACAGACACTTAGAAAAGCCACTGTAATTCTGGATGATGTTTCCCACATTCTCCACCCTGAATCTGCCCTGCTCCCATCAGGGAGACATTTACTGGTACCTCACTGCAGGACACACAGGAGGAAAAACATATGTTTGATGTTGTCTGTACTGATGCACTGTATGTATGTGTCCACTACTGAATGTTGTCTTGTTGTGTTTTTGTTTTCTGTTTTTGAATCAAAATTATGTCTTTGCTCTTTAAATTGCTCCATGTGGGATAAATGAAGTTCTATTGAATTGAATTGAATAACTCACCTGTATGGAAGCATCTGCTTTCAATATACAGTATGTTGTATCCCTAATTTACTCATTTAGTTTATTTAAAAAAATATATATATTCTAATGCCATACTCATATGATGTTAAGCTGAATGAATATAGTCCTGCACAAACCATCTTTTAAAATCAAATTTCCTTTTTTACATCTGAATGCTGCATTACAGCAGGATGGGAGCAAGATCACACTCATTTTCTAAGAAGCACGCAAAACGAACTCAGATGCATTGGGTTCAGAGTGCCCTTTGTCCCAACCTATTTTTCTCTCTTCCTCCAGGGGGGCTCTCAGCAGAAGCTGCCCCACCGCATCGGATGGGAGGAGGAGGGGGGGATGCGATGGCTGTCACAATGTTGTGACAGTGACGGTTTTGGGAATTTCCTCAGAAAGGCGATTCATTATCAGTCTGAACTCTCCTTCCAAACATTGCAACCTTTTGCGACATGCACTGCGATTGTGTACACCCTTATATAATTATAGAAGCCAGCAATCAAAAAGAGACAACTGCATCACAGGCAGCCCTATATAAGGTTTAACAGATGCTGTTTCCCTACACTTCTCCATGCATATTATAGAATAGAATAGAAGAAGAATAGAATATACTTTATTGCCATGTTACACAAGGTAATTGGAATTTGTCTTTTTCACATATCTCTCCTAGATACACACACACACATAGACCACTATACATATGTATTCCATCAGAGAGGTCAGAGTGCAGGGTCAGCCATAGTACAGCGCCCCTGGAGCAGTTAGGGGTTCAGTGCCTTGCTCAAGGGCACTTTGGCAGTGCCCCAGGAAGTGAACTAGCCTCCCTCCGGTTTCCAGTTCATTGTTTTTCGTTTGGCCTTCCTGGGATTTGAACCAGCAACTCTCCACTTGCCAGCCCGTGTCGCTAACCACTGAGCCACTGCCGCCCCTAATTTCCATATACATTCTCTCTAATTGAATGTAGTGAAGAGCTCTATAATGTTCCAAATCAGATCCCTAATGTGGTAATAAATGATCTGAGGACCTGGACTGAGAAGGCTGGCATGAGGGAGCCTTCTCCACAGGTGTGCAGAGGCAGGTGTCAGGGAGGGAACAGGCCTGATTGGATGGAGGCCCCATAATGTGTAGAACTATCACGTGCAATCAATTACCACCTCACACGCGCCAATCACCCTTTGCACCCCACGGCAGAAAAACTTGACGGTTATTGGAAGCCGGGGAGCTGAGGAGAGCAGACAATCGCTCCGCCCATTTTCTCCCCTCATCTCCTGGTGAAAAGCTGTCTCCAGGAGAGAAAAAGTGGGTGCAGGAAATCTGTCACCTCATGCTTCAAAAGTTTCACCGGCAAAACAACTTTAGGGACGGTATTTTTAGAGAACATCGGCAGCCCTGGCTGAGGCGTGAGACGTTCCATTTCACTCCTGTCTTGAGCTCGGCGTTTGTTCTCTGAGCTTCAAATTGCTCCTACGCTCGCAGTGTTGTTTTTTTGCCCTTCCCAACTTTCCATTTTGTGACTCTTCTCCGCCCATTTTAAAGATGTCCACGGCCCATTAGCTCCGAAGAATTCCAGTTCAGAAGTTGACATTTAGCAGAGAAAAAAGACAAAAGTGTCAAGAGAAAAGCCACGGGCTCGCTCACCTACAATTGGCAGGGTTGTCATGCCATCAAGTCCGCCATTTTATCATCCACAATGGCATCTCCAGCCATGGCTAATCTGATTATGACTGGATAATGTGTTCCAATTTGAATTTCAGTCTAACGAACTCTCTGCAGCTGCAGCTCAAGCTTCCGCTCAAGTTCTACAGAGCGCTAATGACGTGCCATGTCATCTCAGCGTTGACAATTTTCTTTTTTTAACCAACAACAGAGAGCCTTTGGGTCAAAGTTTTTTATTCACTCAACTCTCCCTGCTCGCTGTATCTTCTGTACATTTGTCCTCGTCTCTGTTTGTCAAACTTGCTGTGTATATATTACCCTAAACTGAACTTCACTTGGCATCACCGTAATTTCCTGTCCTTGGATGTCTCATAGTACGATGATATGGGAATTATTTCCATAAGAATAGTCAAAAGCCTGCCCGGAGAGATATGGCCAGCTTGTTTTTACTCTGTTCTATGCTATTCAGACGTGATATGCCATTCCTGTCACACATTGAAAAGGACGGAATTAAAGGACACGTTTAATATTCCCCGCTGGAATATGAGCAGAATACTTGTGCAACATTGCATTTTGTTGTTTTCTTTATGACATGCTTGCCATAAGTCAAATTTATAACATTTATGACACGCTTGTCATGAGTCAAATTCATAAAACAAATGAAACCAAATAAATCTGTATGCATCAGATTATACATGTATATGAAGATAACGTCAAATAATGGTTCTCCCTGGTCCCGATTTGACAAAAAACGAATAAAACAAATAGTCGCAAGACATCTGATATCAATCAGGCAGTTTTTGCCTTTGTTTACAATGCGAGAGTTCTATCAAAGTGTTATATAGAATGTATTGCCACTTGAGAGTATAGGCTCGAAAACTATATGGGTCAATTGCAGTGTACTAGTTGCATTGATGTCCAAAAACAATGGGAATTAATGTACCCGCAAGTAGCATGCTCAAAATTGCATGCCAAAATGAGCTCCTGGTAACTTCTAACCAAGTCCCTCTGCTATGTGGTTCATTTGGAAGTTGAACTTGTATTGATATATATTTTTGCAGATAGAAGCACAGTTTCACAATGTTCACAACAATACAGCTGTGGTAGAGTGACCTAAATTGTTAAGTACAGTAGTCCAATTTCAATATGCTTTTCTAAGTTACTATTAAAGTATCATCTGATACTATATGTTCAACTTTTCTAAATTAACCGTGTGGCTGAGTGACTTGAGTTTAGAAATTACTGGGAGGTAATTTTGCGGCATTCAGTTTCAAGCTACTTGCAGGTACATAGGCTCCCGTAGTTTTCAGATATCAAGCTAGCTGTTGGTGGATTCGCTAAAAACTCTGGATGCGTTGTGCATTGTTTTGAATGGAAAGCAATTATATTTAAATGGATTTTGGGTGAACAATCACTTTAAGTAGGAGGCACGGTGGTGCAGTGGATAGCACTGTCGATGCACAGCAAGAAGGTCCGTGTTCGAATCCCAGCCGGGGCCTTTCTGTGTGGAGTTTGCATGTTCTCCCGGTGTCCACGTGGGTTTCCTTCGGGTACTCCGGTTTCCTGCCACAGTCCAAAGACATGCACGTTAGGCTATTTGGAGAGTCTAAATTGCCTGTAGGTTTGAGTGTGTGAATGAATGGTGTATGTGCCCTGCGATGGATTGGCGACCTGTCCAGGGTGTATTCCTGCCTCTCACCCAATGTATGCTGGGATAGGCTCCAGCACCCCCGCGACCCTGACCAAGAATAAATGGGTTAGATAATGAATGAATGAATGATCATTAAGTTCTGTTCTATTATAATAATTGTTGTGTCGTTGTTTGCAAGGTATGCAAAATAAATTAAACCTATGCGGTATGCAATGTACCAGTAGCATATTGTTTCACTCTGTCATTGATGGAAACGTGTATTGGCGTTTTTAGCGCGTCTACGTTTTCACCTCTTCCTCATTTACACTGTTTTGTCCTGTTTTAGTCTAAGTGTATAATTAGTGACATGTCTGTGCTGATTGCCATATGATTGCTGAACTCAGGTGCCTACAGTGGGCCTGATGGTCACGTGCTCAGGTTTTCTCCAGGCACTACCTATAAAGATTTATGCAGTGCATGCTCTTGTCACAATATGATTCTCAACAGCCTGCTGACTGTGCGCAGGTTCCAAATGAATGACAAATCAAAGTTATGTTATTATTAATAACAGTTGTTCATTCACATTTATTACTCGGTTACCTGATATATTCACTTAATCATTAATTGCTTTATTAATACTGACCACAGGTAATAATCCGATAATCCTTTTCAAATGCCATCCTGATGGAAATAGAGAAGCAACAATTAGCTGTGGAATTCAAACATTTCCATTTATTTAGCATTAACATTCATTTAGCAGAATGTTCAGCAAGCATATTTAATCATTGGAAATTTGTTTTAAGACATTTTCTGATTCATATTTCCTCTGTGTTATAACTGCGTTAGCAGATGTTTCCAGAATAAAAATTGGTAGCCAACATCAAAATGTTAAAACTTTCCCATTCTCTGCTTTTCTCTATGGCCCTATGTATGTTTAGTGGTGATGCTTCTGCACAACGATGGGCAAAATGTCTTACAAAAACAAATCGTATGGGACTAGTAGGAGATTTTCTGTGAATCAGCACATACACAACTCCAATTGCACACTGCGATCAAATTTCCCTAAACTTAATCCGCAGCTAAAGCCGTGTCAGTACAGTACTCTGGAAACCTGCCTTCGTACAATTCTTATAGGAGGAAACAAAGGTACACTGTAATCGACACTCTGTGTCTTTCTACTATTTTTCTCCATTAACCCTTTGCGGCTTCCCGTTTGGAGCGAAAACATTATTTTTTGCAAACTATTCACTTGTGTCTTCAGTGTCTTGCAGTTTGTATGTTGGAGGCTTGTCCAGGGCTAGCTTCTAAATTGAAGGTTAACACACCCAAATAAAATGAGCTTCTTGAGGAAATACGTGAAATGTAGACATTTTTAAAAGAAGGTCAGTCCCTCCATGATTTCTTGATCACCTCAGCAGATTTTAGCAGCACAATTATGCAGCAGCCCTATCTTCCAGCGAAACATGTTTTTCCCTTGGCACTGCTAACAGAGCAAATTTGGAGAGTAGAGTCTAATTTAAAATATAGCCAACTATGCATCGCAAAGGTTATCCTCCAAAGCAAACACATTGTGGTTATATTATTATCCAGTGAGGTGGCACCTTCAAATAAAAACCGAATTAAATCTAACTTATTCATATAGCGCATAATACAGTACAGTAAGAAAATGTATTTCCCCCTTTCCTCAACTGTAAAACACACACTAACTAAACTTTGACATCTTCGGTAAGAAAAACTGGGACAATAGCGATGGCTAGGGGACACCTAGCACACTCCAGCATGCTTTTTAGCCGTGATTTGTGTGCAGTGTTTTGCTCATTTTCATAATGAAATCTGTTCAGTACACTGCATTAATAAGTGAGCAGGCCTGCTCCTGTTCCTGTCATCTGTAGGCAGAGGAAGGAAGTCTCGGTGAACCTGCTGCTGATTTTTCCCTTCTTGCCACCGTTGCCATGGGATTCATGCGCACGTTGAACGGTTGACGAACAGGTCAAGAACATTCTGGAGAGATTTCACTTTCCACATCACATCCCCGTAAAACAATTATAGATGGGAGAATGCTATCATGTGGATTTGACAAGCTGGCGTTCAGCTCTCCTTTTGGGGATTATCCACCGATACTCTGCAAGTGCTGGATGCAGTATGTCTTGTTTTTCTTTCATTCTCGGTGAATGTTTAACACACACACAAACTGAGAATTATCTTAGAGAATTGTCTTTTTAGAAATTTCAGTGATGCACTCCTGCAAGATACAGACTGTTTCCCTTACAAGTCTATCCAGTCACCAATTTTAGAAGTGCACAGACAGCAAAACAAGTAGCTGTTGCAGCAGGTTTTTTTCTGTTTATATATATAAGTGTGGCTTTTCCAATATCAGACAAAAGGAAACAGAATGCTAACTTTGCACACTGCTAATAGTGATGAAATGTGGGGAGGCTGTATTAAAGTGAGGACTGCATTAAGTCTGAGAAAGAGCCATTGTTTGTAATCTGTCTGAAATCACTGGTGGATGGAAATTCAGAAGACCAAGAACGTAACGAATAGAACAATATATTAGCATTTTGACATAAATTACAGTACAGTATGATGGACAGGGCAATGGAGACGATCATCAGACTCCTGATTTATGCTGGTGAATTCACCTAAACATTCTGGCCTTCCTGTATGGCTCGAAGCACATCTTCGGCTCAGTTGGAGAGCCGCTTCCTGTTTTTATTCTGCATGCTCTCAAGCGCACTTCTTTTAGCTTTTTTATTCAGATCTGAATTCTCATGATGACATTCTAGTTGCCGTTCCATCGCAGCTTGTCCACTGTCTTAATCGGTTGCCTTGCAGCCGTGCCTGGCTAATGGCCTATCAGCATTCATTCCGGCAGGGCAGCGAGGAGACCATAGGACGACAGAGGACATTGGGCATAAGCACGCAGCCTGGGTATCGCCCTCATGCAATATACATTCCACCGGCATCTAAACTGCCCTCTAAATAATTCAGCAGCAAATGAAATTTCTTGGACCTCTGCTGATACTTCCCTTAAAGAGCAGTTGATATATAAACTAATAGTCCCCTAGGATGGTGCACGGAGAAAGAGTTTTCATAGGATCCTCTCCTCAAAGGATCTTTTATCAAATAAACTGTGGAAATCTCCCTCATAAAATAAGCATGTCTCTCATTCTACCTCACCCCACAGACGCTAATATAAAACAACGAGGAGAATTACAGTTCCCCATCCATCTGGATATCATCTTTCTAGGTGTGACAGGGTTTAAAATAGGCCTGTTTTTTGCGGCAGCATGCACTATATTACTTATAATGGTAAAGTATGCAAAATATAGTATCAAGAAAAACAAGGTACATAAGTAATATGTCGCACGTTGAGCCAAAACAGTGATTTTACAGATTACTCTGAAAGGGGCTGTCATGGTTATAGCACCAGCTGCTTTTTGCAAACCTTCCCTGGTTTTTAACAAAACCACAGATGTAATGGCAGACCTGCTACCATGACTGCTGCTGCCAGTTTGGGTGGGAAAACAATTATAAATCACACAAAAAACACAAATAAGTCCTTCAAGCATGCACTGAACAGCTGTCAGTGTGCTTTTGGCAGGTATGTATTTAGAACTCCTGGAAATCATTACTTTCTTACTTAAATTCACTGGATTTGACATTTTGAAGCGCCATACATACAGTTAACTGCCTAAGTAGAGGAAACGCATGAGTAAATGAAGGGTTCTTGCAGCTCTGTTATGGTGTGGGGTGCATTTTCCTGGCATGGTTTAGGTCCACTCAACTCCTTTGTATGTTGCATCATTACACATGGAAACCCTGCATCATATTTGTTCATGCCTCCGATAGGCCAGGTTGAGTAGGTAAGCCCTGTTTCATTCATACACCTGGGTAGCTAGCTAGATACCTTTCTTTTTTTTCTTTTTTTTTCTTTGTTTCTGATTTTATCCCATTTTCTCCCAATTTGCTAGCCAATTAGACCCGATTTTAACGTAATCCCCTTAATGTGAGTTCGCTGCTTCCAGCAATGACGCCTCTTCCGAGACATCACTCCCAGCCGTAACCGAACCCCGGAACAGGGCCACTCTTATACGCAAACGTGGATCTGGTGGCACTCCCGGCCAAAGCCGACACTTGGCGAGACGGGGAATTGAACCCCGGTCTCCGTGGCCAGCGTCGGACGTTGTAACCACTGGACCACGCGGGAGGCCAGATACCTTTCTTCCAGCAATTCACAACTCAGTCCCTATCACATTTACCTTCCCATCATGAACCTTCCCTTGATGCTGCCTCGTTAACTAGCTAGCTAACTAGCTATACTTCAGGTGTTTCATTAACAAAAGTCAACAGCACGCTACCTAGCTTTCCAGGTACATTATATTTACAGTTAGCTTGCTAGCCATCTGCTGCTTGTTGCTCTACCGCCCACGGAACTTAGCTAGCTTGGGAAGGATTGCTTTCTATTAACCTTACAGTTTAAAAGAACAATGCTCACTTTAAAATGGCATGTTTCTTTGAATTCACGCTAAGGAATACAACTAAAACGCATAGGATAGAATTGCCAGCTACATTCTCTGTAAGAAAGGATAACCCTCTGAAAGATTATCATAATCGATGCGTTTCATTTCGATGACCTCTGCCAATATATGATTGTATACCAACTTCAGCATTTGCAGCACACAACAAATTCTGTCCTCACTCCTCACTGCCACACAGTGATCCCACATTCTATGATTACATCACCCGATCAATATACACTAATATACACATTAGCAAAATGGCCAGAGTTGTGATGTCATCCTTGCCTGCTCTCTTTTTGGTCTGTTCACCATTTTAAGCAACAATTTGGCACCAAACATACTATTAAGAAACTCCTTGTTGCTGATGGGCTGCTTGTAAATCACCAAATTGAATCATCATTTATTTGTTTGCGCTACTGTCTGCCCAGTTTTCGAATGGCTCTCATTGCAGACGGGCTGTGTTAAAAGAATACAGTCAAATCAAAACTTATGCTGCGGATTCTCAAAGTATTCAGTGCTGTTGATACTGAAACAATACTGCTAATCTCTGAAACGTATTCAGCAATTACTGTATTGATATGTGCTAATAATAATGATGTGTTGCTCTGGATGGTTGGCTCTTTGCATGGTATGGTTTGAAAGTGAAACAAATGTTATATAAAAAATGTAATAATTTAATTAATAAAAAAAGACAAAAATGTACCAACCTTTTCCTTCCCAGTGTTACAGCTATGGTATGCAGCTGCCAACAACGATGTCTGTTGCTGTATTACTGCACTGATCTCTTGCGCGAACAATGATTGTTCTTACCATGTATTAATGCACATCTTGTAAGTCGCTCTGGATAAGAACGTCTGCTAAATGCTTAAAATGTAAATGTAAAATGTTATATAATGTATGTAAGCATCAGCATTGAATGGCATGTTTTATTACTTCTAAGGTTGGAATGTCAGATATCAATCACCATCATAGGAAGGATTTACATATCCTTTATGGAGTGTGCCATTTTCAAACACAGAATATGAAACTCATGCAATTTATTTCATGTACACTTAGACATTTTGGGATGTGATATAACATTTGAATAAACCTAACGAGTGATGGGACTAGTTGCTTGAAGGAATGTAGGACAATATGGGAATCATTGTATTGGAACAGTGCTTGTTTAGTTTCTGTGAAATATATTGATGAAAGTTTAGTTGTAACTTGGTATCATTTAGATGAAAACAATTTGGTATGCAGAGCGAATTTAGGAATTGTATTTTATAGATGTACAGAGAGTATATGCTTTGTGAGTAACCTGGCTTTTTGTTGCATTGAAAACATTTTTGTTGAGATATATTATACACTTATGGAGAGTAGAACTCTACTGTGCTGACTTTGGCAGCAAACAAAGAAAATTATTTGTCTGCCAAGCAGACTTAAAGGCAGGTGAAATTGAATTTACTTGTAATGCAATAACAACTGATTTTTCATTGTGGTACATTTGACATTCTACGTTTTTTTCTTAGTCAATGAAATATTATTTTGTAAAATTGTTGGGATGGGGGGGTTACCGGAATTTCAGACCAAGAGCTTTGAATCCAGAACGTTGGCATTGTGAGGCAAAGTAGATTAATATATGATTTATGGTTACAAGGAAGATTTTCCATTTTATATATGCCACTATGATATATGAACGTGCAAGTATTTCTGTGGAGTGTTTCCCTGGGTCCGTGCATGTGAGTGAATCGGATGATTTATACATTTAGCTGAAGATGAATGCAACTGCTTTATCTCCTACTTTTCCAGTGGATAATAAAGCATTTTTCTTTAATGACGGTAAAAGTGTTGCAGCCCTTAAGCCGATTTTGACGGGTTCTTTCTGGTCAATGCAGCTCTCAAACACAAAGTGTGTGTGTGTGGGGGGGGGATAACATGGGAAATAATATGGTTGTTAGTTTGAAGGATGCAGTGGATTTCTCATTAGCTTTCAACTCCATTCATGTCGTCCTCAAACTGCACAGACTAATTAGTTTTCTGGTTTTAAATGCAATAACACATTTTCTTTTTAAAATATGATCATTGACACACACACACAAAACACCCTAGTGCATGAACAACTTACTTCAGAAACTTTTAAAATCTTTCAACAGTGAAGTTCCTTTGCAAATGGATATGAGAATTAGAGAACTGAAGTAATGAAACAAGGTTAAGGACGTGTTATTGTAATTCTTGTTCTTCGCCTGTTTCAGAGACAGCAATTGTATATCGTCAGTGTGGTAAAAAATCTCAATTTTTTAATTTGATACATGAATGGAAAGCTTGCATCAGTTGTGCACTGTCGATGTTTAATTGCTCCAAGACTAAAACTCTTTTCTCCTTCCCTAAAAAAAATATTTTTGGAGAAACAAGATGTCATTTTTTTACGATGCTGAAGATATGGTATATGCCAGTCGTTGTTCTTTGATGATAGGCCTACACTTTCACAATATACAGTACATTTTAAACAGAATAAAATGACACTTAAGCTTACAGGCCACTAGACAATATCTATGAAATGATGACCCTTATGTGTAATTAAGGTTATGGCCAATAAAGTGTTTTTTTTTTTATTCATCAATGTGAGAGGATGCGCTACTAATTGTTTAATTTAATTACAGCTGGAAAGGGCATGAGACATGACGAAACTCCCATGGTGACCTTTTCGCAATTGTTTACTTGTGGTAAAGTTCATTCTCAGACCGAATAATTGACTGGTAGCTCCTATCATCGCCCTTCAAAACACAAACTTTTTAAATGTACACAGGTACTTTGTAAAACCAAGGCACCAAGGCATTTCCCAGCCAACATTATATTACTTTTGTAGAACGTGCCACCGTAATGTGCAATTTACCTTTCTCGTTTCCACGCCAAACGCCTGCCGGGCTTGTTCCATTGCAATGTCCATCCGGCTGGGATCGCAAGCGGCCCGCTCCTTCACCCCGCTTTAACGGGAGGCAGCGGCTTCTGGAACGCTGCGCCACTCGCCATTGGCCGGGAATGTCAGGGACCTTCCCAGGGGGCACCACTCTGCTCCGTGACCCTTGACACAGGAACATCTTTGCTGATGGGTTCAGACAGGCAGCCTGTTTCACCAGCATGGTGGACGCTCACAATATCAATTTAGCCATTGCGTCCTCGTATGTCTCATTCCGTACGCATTATTGCAGCTTCATTGTCTGTGGTGTCGTTGGAATACACTGGAAATAATACTGATGATGGAAAAATGTAAATGCTTGTTCTCACATTCTGTACTCCGCATCAAAGGTATCCCCATACAAATGCAGGGAAGGAATTAAAGCCAATATATGCATTCATTAAAAGTGAAACAATGCATGCATATGATAAATATTTGAATAAACCGCATAGTGCATAGGCCCATTGAAGGAATATAACATAATTAATGTATGTTTTTCCACTTTAAAAGACATTTCAGGTAAATGGATTGATATCTTTGTTTATTGAGGGGGGCCGGATTTCAAAGTAAAATTTGAGTGTAGTCTTGGGTACCTTGTGCGTGCTAATTTATTGAGCAGACACCGCAGAGCTGGAGTTAATGACCAGGCCAATGAGTGATATAGTGATATGGCTTGTGAACATGAGACACAGGCCAATTTACAGGCACATGCTGAACACCAAGGGGAGAGACAGAGAGCAAAAGAGAGAAAAACACATCAAAAGACAAACAAGCATAGGTTGTCAGCCACAACGGCTCACGCTTCTGAAGTTGGCGGCTTTGAAGCAGTAGTGTGAAGTGATTTTTCTCACAATTGGTCGTGACGCTGCCTCTTCAAAGATGAGAATGGGTGGGTTTTTTCTTCTTCTTTTTTTTTGTAAAGGAACCAGTTGAGAGAACATTAGTCAGACTTCAATGCATGAAAGATGACAACAGGCCCCCTCCTGTTAGTGGGGCTTTTGGGTTGTCTTGCTGTTGGATACCATCTTTCAAATAATCCAGAATTCTCCAAAGGCATCCAGTCCAGAGGACGTAAAACAACTCCCACTCACTCACACCGTAATTAGTCTGTGCAAAGCTATTGTTAAATGGTATTAGATATGCCTCCTGCATTTTTAACTCTTGGCCCTTCAAGTCATGAACGTGTTTGAAACCTCAGGAATCTGGAATCTTATCAAGTGAAACGAACATCTCAATATGTGCATAATGAATGTAAAACAAATCACAGTGCATCACGTCAGCGATATTCTCCCTTTACAGTTAAACTAAAAACAAAACAGGAAACTGATCTGGAGTCAGTGGGGCTCAGAGCTGATGTCTTGTCTTTTCTCTCTACCCGTGGAGTCCCTGCAAATGCATTGTTCAGCGCTCAGTTATTTCACACCGATGCGCTATAACGATGGTGTGTTTCGATATCTCCAACCTACGGTGCGATTTAATTAGCCGTCGTGGCTGAAAACCTTTTCGCAGGTTTCTGTAGCGTCAGTGGGTGCTGTTGAACTTCCATTGACACACAGTGATGTGGAGCGCAAAACCCTTAATGATGTGCCGCTCTGTCATCCAGGTGCTTCCTCGAAGAACACAAAGCAGCGCAGACTGAAGGCGCCTCAAGACACTAAACTCCGGCTTGAATTCCGCAGCGTAGTCAACCCGAATAAAGCAAGCATCTCTTCCTTCAATCAAACTCGTGATAGCTTTAAAGCTGGCACTTATTCCATAATCAGGAGGCAATGAAAGGGGCATTACCACGGCTTTATAAGAGTGGCACAACTCGCGGTAGCGGGGAGGGAGGATGGACCGATCATATAAAAGGATTAATGGTCCTATTGAAATGTAATAATGCGGAGCTGTTTTTTTGTGTTTTTTTCACTCTCGAAAGGTAAAATAACCTTTAGAAGAACTTCAGTGCATTTCTAGATTGAGAGTTTCAAACTAATTTTCAGTATTCAGAATGCCCGTCAATATACTTTGTGAACTACCTTGGCAGTGAAAAAGAAACTAAATCAATTAATTAACACACAAATGACACACTCAAATCTTTTCGTTTTCCTCAGCATTGCTGTTGGCCCCCGTTGACCACGCTCATGTCAGACCTTCATTTTGAAATGCTAAGATTCACAATCATGCTATTATTCCACAGCGACGCACATCATCACAATTTGTCCAAGATTAAAAGAAGATCATTCTCTGGGTTGCTAGATGACATTGCTTATGCTCTCTCATATTTTTTGAGTCACAGAATCCTTGTAATTGCAGTTGAATGAAAATGCCATTTGTTATTGTGACAACGGATAAGTAAAGCTATGTTTTTGTTGTTTTGAATAGAGACGTGAAGTGAATGTGCATGAAATGGCAAAGTTATTTTGAGCAATGATGTGATGCTGAGAGGGCGTCTCTTCCTCTTTGGCTGCTGTCGGGCTCTGTTCCCTCCCAAAGCCAGAAGCTTACAGGCCCTTGGACAGCGGCAGCCTCACACACAGGCATGCTCACCTGAGGCTGATCAGTAATCAGCTCAGGTGTTGCCTATTGCCTTCATTAGGCCTTCTATAAAAGCACAGCCTGTCATGCCTAGAGGAGGATTTGTTTTGTGGACATGGAGGGATTTGTTCTGGGGTTTCTTTTTGTTCTTACACTCAGCTACAGTGTTTAGTTTGTCTTTATTTTCTGACATTTTATCTGTTTCCCCAGAAATAAAAGGGCCCTTAGGCCCACCAAAATCCTTTTTCCTTGTGTTTTTTTAATATTTCAACTCACCACCTGTGCAAGGTGTCCACCCCCTGCCACCCTACTAAAATATTATATTTTACTCAGGGTAGCTGCAACAATGGAGAATAACTTACTGGAGAGCAACTGCTCAAAAAAATCAGAGTAGGAGTATATTAGTAAAGGTAATGTAATTAATATCAGAGTTGTCTCTAACATAAACTTTCTTTATCTTGAAAAAAGTACTCCGGTTTCACTGCCACACTATAATCAAAAGCACTGAAGATCCTGAAAAAGTCAGATAAAAAAAATACAAAAGCAGCATAAATATGGAGGTTATTGTCATTAACTGGTTGAAAAATTCAGAATACAACAGCATATAATGTATAACCCTTTGTAGCAAGGTGACAGGGGTGGCCCCTATGCCGTGTGGTGAGTGGATGAAAGACTAACAAAAAAATATATGGTTTAATAGGCCAAAGGCTAATTTATTACTCTTTTCAAACAATTAAAACAAAACACAAAGATAACGCATTTAACTCCAAACCGATAAAATATAGGGAAACGGCAACAAAAAAAAACAGCACTTCTGCCTCCATGCCCCAAAACCCCTCTTCAGGCATGGAAGGCTGTGCTTTTATAATGGCCTAACGAAGGCAATGGCTCACAGCTGAGCTGATTGCTCATTAGCCTCAGGTGAGCCTGCCTGTAAGTGAGGCCGCTGCTGTCCAAGGCCCTGTAGTCCTCTCCAGGCTGTGGGAGGGAACAGGAGCACCTGACAACAGCCAAAAGGGAGGCACAGCCCTCTCTACTCCTCCCTCCACCTCTCCCAGTGTCACACCCTTATTATCCAAATACGTGTGATCAAAACTAAATACCTTCAGTAGAAGGGGAATGTGCTTTGCTAACCCCAATATGTGTGTGGCACTGTGTTTAAAAAGAGGGAGGCTGGAATCAGGCTTGTGCTTGCTGAGTCACACACTGCTATTCGTGATGTCAATTGCCAAAGGGCTTCACGCACGTTCTTTCTATAAAAATGCCTTTTTATCGCCTCTTAGCCCTCAGCAGCCAGCAGGTGAAAAGGCCCTGCACAGGAGTGATTCTCCGTGAAGTAATCAGACCTTCCCGCCTGAGTGAAATGGAGCCTGACCTACAGAGATGACTGACTGACTGACTGAGCACACGGCTGTCTGGATGTGGGCTGTGAATCAGAGAGGGGGCCGGGGGCGACGTCATGCCAACCACAACGGGGTGAATCATGGTGTGATCCTGAGGCAAGGAGTAAGCACCATGCAGAATGCGTTTTATGGGGCCATGACTCAACGCGGCATTGTAAATCATAAAGGCTGGTCAATACTCAGAGCGATCGATGGGGGGAACATGTGGGTGAAAGTGGGAATGTCTGCTCCGCGGCCGTCTGGGTGAAGGACCGCCGTGGCCTCTCTTGAAAAGTTGCAGATTTGATACTTGAGTCTGTAGGCCACATCCCTTTACTTAGAAGTGATTGCTTTTGATGCCACGGAAAATGAAGCATTGCACAGTCGCTCGGACATTCTTTATTCGTTCAGCCTAACTCTCCCCAGGTCTAGAATTTTTAGTAGTATTTCCATCAACAAAAGTCAAAGCTGCCAGCGTTTAGTCCTCAAACAAATGTCCAGGGAGAGACACATTATCTCATGTTTCACTGTCCTAGTGGGGCGTGTCTTCTTTGACCCCTAGTGAAAGCACCTCTGCATGCATAGATATTCTTGATTAATGTTCAGTAGCTGAAGAAGGTATCTCACCAATAAATGTAAAGCAACAAAGTGCACCAGGTCAGAACAATTATGTATGGTTAATGGCCTTGTACGAGGACTGAATTACATCCCTGTGTCACCTTGAAGAGAAGGTGGAGACCCGGCATTTCGAAAGAGGCACAGGACTGAAACCCCGGAGATGCACACAGCCACATTTATGGTGATCAGAACGATGCTGAATGTTCACCGTGTTTCCTCATTTACACTGGAGCATTATTGTCGCAAATGCAACTGCAAAATGATCTGTGCCACTCAGAGGACACTGATCATTAAAGTGTAACCAACAAAATCAGCTGAAAAACATCAGCAACAGAACTATAGCATTTGTAAAATATTGTATTTTTGTATAACAGATTTACGTTCATAATTAGTTCACATATTAGATTAGTGTGCTGTGAATATGATTCTGAAATATGTCAAATGTATTTAAATTATCTAGATAGCAAATTTGGAAAAATCACATCAATTCTGCACGTGAATCACAAGTTTTTTTGACGTTTCACATTCCCCACACGTATATGCCACATTTCCACATATACAAATATCATGTGTTATCACATTTGCTTTGCATCGAACCAATGAGCTTTTGACCACAGTCGTCCCTAGTCGGTGATGTCTTTCCCAGACTTCCATGGCAATACAACCACTCTCCCTTGTGAAATTTCAGCAAGTTGAGCAGCCTTCGTCACTGAAGCTCCTGGCAAACCTACCGCAACAATCACCCCTTTTTGAGAGTCACTGGAATCTCTTCTTCTAGCCATGATAGCAAAAATAATGGGCAACTGGGCCTGCCCAGAATATTTATGTATGACCCTAAGCATGATGAGATGTTTAATTAACTCAGGAACTATGGCTGTTTGGAAGCATCTGCCTTCAACATACTGTGTATCCCTCATTTACTCAAGTGCTTCCTTTATTTTCATGGGTTTCCTGACCATGTGTTTCCTGGACATTTTACATGTGAAATTCACGCAATGTTTCCGAAATGGGCGACGAGCCCCCAGCTCAACTCAAGGATAATTAATGGTCCCCCGTGCAGTTTGCCCAATGGGCCGTGAGATGGTCTCACCTGATGAGCGTGTGCGTTAGAGACACTTTTTAATGACCTGACGTCTCCCACACTCTTATTAATGATTGGATTCCATCAGACTGCGCAAAGCACGGTGTGTGGACTGAATAAAACATTGACTTCTCAGGTGTTTTACACGATAAGACTTTAAAAGATTAAGGTCATGCACTAGTTGAGCAGACACCCTTGATTAATGTTCACATCATTAAGAGCTGACGTCTCATCTCATTGATGGCTAAGTTCGTCACCGTGGTGATGTTGTTTTACAATTAAGCAAAAGTAAATTTGAAAGAGTAGACAGGCAGAGGAAGGCTGGAGGGTAGGTCTTTAAATGCTCACTATCAAACATACCAGAAGCTTATGTTGTATTCTTGATCAAAATTCCTCTAATCCACCCCATTTCCTTTCCTGTCCTCCTCACCACCACAGTACATATATTGTTTTAGTTCCTGTCTTTTTGAACCAAGATATTGTCTCCTACGAGCCTTCAGACACACGCAATGTGGACACACTCACTGTATGTGTGTGTGTGTGTGTGTGAGTGTTTGTGAGAGAGGGAGCCACAGTTGATGCCCAAGGCACTAGGTGTTAGAAGTAATTACATGAAATCATTTGCTATTAATTGGAAGTTATTACTTTCCCAGCCATCAAAGGGTCAGTCTACCTGTATAATCTTGAGGCTTACACAATATGTGACCCTGCAGTTTTAAGTCAGAGATGCAGTTAAACTGCGGCAAGCACAAATTGCGTTTGACCCGGAGACTAATGACGTGCTGTGAGTGAACAAATCCATCCAGTAATTACCAAGTGCCCTCTTATAGTGCACAACTTTACAAGGCTGCGATAATCATTGGGTTCGAGGGCTGACATTTTCAGTGATATGGATCTGCAGCCTGGAAAAATGCGTTCTCAGTCAACCAGAATTCTAATTAAAAAATGATAAAGCCGCGATTGATCAGTTTGTTGGATAAGGCATATTAATAAACTCTGAATCTCATGGTACTTAACTTAGAGGAGTTTTTAAACACTAAATCAAGGCCTATTCAAATTGGGAAAAGTCTTTTGCTCTGAGGAAATCAATTATAAACTGTTGGAAATTATTCATTGTTTGTATACTTGCTGAATATATAAAATAGTTTTAGAGCTTTTAATAAGTATTTTGAAAAACTGACAAACAACACTCTTGAACACTCTCTTCACAATTTTTGATTCAACACAGCGGTAGATGATATTTATACTACTTCTGCTATCATGTTTCCTTGTAATATGATTGGGAAATTGCTACTGCATTGCCTTGGATGCTAGTACGATCTTTATACAATATGCAATTAAATCACGTTCAGAATTTTAATTAAGCTGGTAGTGTGTAGAACTTTATCAAATGGCTGTTCTTCTGGGCCTACTCAACAACGTCCTTGTTACCCAACTCATTTCAGCAGTTAAAAAAAAAAGTATTAGCTCTCACTCAAACAAATGGATTTCTTGGATGTGGTTATGAAGTATACTTTTTGCCGGCACATTGTAGAGGGCAATCTAGAAAATGGCTGGGTTCCTGATGTTCTTGTTTCATTTATTGTTTTGTTTTTCTGGCAAAAGTCTGCCTTCAGCAAATGCAGGGCCATGGACACTTTTTTTCCCATCATGCCCCACCACACTTCTTAGCTGTTCTTTTATCATTCTGTGTTTTTACCTGGCAGGAGGAATGAGCTGCCAATTAACGTGGCGAGATAACCACAGGCTAAACTGTAGAGTATTACAAATGACCTAAGCAGCTGTTTTGCTTGTTTGTTCCAGAGGGAAATGGTTGAACCACAGAAGAAAACCACATTTGTCTTTCAAGCTTAACCCTTGGAACCCGAACAGATTTTTGGCCATTTTTCACTCTTTTCTCTTTTTTTTTTTTTTTTTTTTTTTTTTTTTTTTAGTTTTCTCATGATAATATTAACACACAACTCCAAGTGTTGACTCACAGTTGTATCAGAAGTCTCTCGGTTACCCAAATCTGCCAACAAATTCTGCTCCAAATGGTACATGATCACATATAGCAGTTCAAAGTAAAAAAAAAAAAAAGGTATTTTATGAAAATAATACTTTTTTTCTAAGGTATGAAGGATGTTTCATCCATATGCAAACAGAGTGCAATGCAAGGTTAGGGTGTATATATTATCCATACCAAATACTGTGGCAATAGGAGTTACCACTGCTTTGTAATATGAAGTTAACCATGAGAAGTGCCAGGACCCCAAGTAAGCCTTCCACCAGAAAGAACACAGGACTAAACATTTTGAGAGAAATAGGTGTAACAGTGTTCAGCACTTGTAATCCTTAAGCACCGCCCCTTGTATGACGTAAAGTACTTCCTGGTCAGGTAAGCCATTTAGGCTGATTTACGCGTGTATATAAAGACCATGAAAACGCGCCCTAATCAAGCTGGTTTCCTGGTTCCCGTTCTGCCCCATGGTTTCAGATCTTGTTATACTCGTGAGGTATGTTTACGTTTACCAGACTTCACTTCGCTTGCTGCTAAGTATATTTAATACATGAATGTATTTGTAACGTGGCAATGTTGGCAATGGGAATTCGTAGGTCGCGCAGTTATTGCAGTGCTTAACGTTGTCAGGACGAGACTCTGTTTTATTTAGTGGTACAAGTAGGAGTGCACATTGACTCCGAGGTATGTGTTTTAATTATGTTATTAGTGTGTTCACGGTAACTGTAGGAACTTTTTCCGAGGTAATGTATTTTAATGTTAGCATTGTCCGATGTTTAGCATGTAAGAATGGGCTTTATTTCTGTTTCTAGGCTCGCCTAGCTGCTGTTTTGCCTAGATTAGTGTTTGCGCCTTCCCCTTTTTGTGGTTACAACATGTCCTGGTGTAACTTTAATGTTCCCAATGACGTTGTGGGAACTGCGTGACGTTTGTTTGGTGTATGCTTTTGAATGCGAAACCGTCATTGCAGTTTGACACTTATCTTTAAACCATTACTAGTTGGTATGACTCATCGAGTGCTACCTAGTTATCACTACCGTAGCCTTTCTCAGCATAGGCTGATTTGAGTCTCGCCTTATTAGTTTGTTTTTCTGCACTAGTGCAGTTCGCATGTCTTTTGTTTATTTTGATGAAGCCAACTGTCTCAGTGCATATTACATTTTAGCCCTACCTGCATATGAAACATTGTGTAACTTTTAGTGACCTGCCCGAAGAGCCAAGCCTCCAGACTAGTGGGGGTGGTTATAGAACAGGGGGCCCCCTTCCCCTTCACTTCACTGCATGTCCTTTTGTGATATTTACCCTTAACACTGTCTTCCACCTTTTCTTCACAGAGTGCAGTGTGTGCGTGGTATGTGCACGTGTGTGCGTGAGTCACCAGAGCACAAGCATGATTGGTGTGTACCTGGAATAGCCCCTGGTAGTAAGTATACCTCCCCCTAGTCAGGCTGTCTCGCTCCTTCCTTTATATGGTGCCTTTGGCAGCTGGTTTCTGTTTTGATTTTAGGACAAATCTTAATCTGCAATTGCCCCGGTTGTATTTGCTGTCTCGGCTTTGCTAACCGCTAATTGTTTAATAAATTCATACCCCCTTTTTCATAATCTGCATCGTTCCCGCCTCTGATTTAGTACCCTTTCTTTGCAGGTCCTTGAAATTCTAAATAAACTTGAATATCTTTCCCTTTGAACTCACGTCTCTGCTCCATTCATTTAGTTGAATAGACCTATTGGGGAAACCTCCGCTTTACCATTAGTGTTAAAAATATTTATTTGGGCGCAATTCCCATCGTGGCGTAGTCCGGCATAGCTATTGGTTCTGACTGTACTACTTGGTCACATAGGGTTTTAATCTAAAAGCACAACTCAAACTAACAATTAGTTTAATTTAATCCGACAGTATAAATAACAACCAAAAACTCTAAAATAATCATGATTGTTGAGTCAATTATTATGTATAATTACAATTATATACAATTGGGGGTGCATGGGTTCAAAGCTGTGACCCTCTTCTCTCCACTGCTCCAGAGTGAGTTATCTTCTGGCTGGAGCTGTGAAGGACTATTGGATGTGGGGGTTGGGCTAGCTCTCTCTTTTTTTACGTGCTCCCTCTTCCCCATAGTACCCTACACAGAAACAGAAACATTACCATTTTGGAAAATAATATATAGTGAATTTCTCCACACACATGCATACATGCATATAGATATACACACATACACCAATACACACCTCTTCCCTTTTGCTTTTACTCTTGGAGAGCTTGAGGGGGTCACAGGTGAGGCAGAGGAAAAAAACTACATGAAAACTCATAAACAATAACGCAGAAGATGCTGATGACTGAAAACGTATCAGTAATAAAGCGAATGTTTTATTTTCTACCTGTCCCTCCTTCCTGTGAGCTAACACCGCTCCTTGCAATGTTTTATTTATCCTTCCATTGGCAGACTACTGCATAAGTTGCGTCGTTTGTTTATATAATGCAATACCAGTAATTGTAGTGAGAAACAGTTGTTTATGGAAGGAATTTTGGAGCAGCTACCTGACCACTGATACCATTCCGTGCAATGATTTATTTATTCCACCATTGGCAGACTACTGCATAAATTGTGCCTTTCCTTTATATTATTCAATACCAGTAATTGTAGCGAGAAACTGTATGCACAGTTGTATTCACAAGCAAGTGTGGAGCAGTAAGCGGATTCCATAATATTTCATTTTATTATACCAACGTATTTTCATGGGCAGAGAAATGCAAATACTGACAATAAAAACCTTTTAGCAATCGCATCGAGTAATGTAGGAATATGACTAGTAATATTCTCACTATTTCTGCACACTGCACATCTTGCTTGGCCACTTTATAACAACTATCAAACTATTAGCTAATGATTTATAAATGTCTTATAACTACTTATAAATGATTAGACTAGATATAAGTGATTAGTAACAACATGTTCTGGCCTTATTAGCACATTTCAGAAGGATAGCAGACACCTTCAACAATGGAATTTAAATGTCAGATTGAATTTTATATAAAATATACTTATTTTTTTAAATAGTGAAACAGCAGGCCAAAGCCATTTCAAAATATAAACAACAGGCATACATCATCACTAATGGTTAATAACACAGTTACTAATCAGGCACCAATCATTTATAAATACTTATTAGACATTTATAAATCATTAGCTAATAATTTGTTCATGGGATACTATTATCTACTCTACAAGTGATAATTATAGCGTTAATGGTTTTTGATGGATTTTATTGGCCAAAAAGTATAGTAGTTTTGATACAAAAACATAATTTACAAGGGAAATCAGCTTATTTCAAATGTTTTTCGGTCTTACATTTTTAAGACCTATTTTAACACTATCCCAACATTGTGTATGTACAGTATACGAATATGCACTGGGTTTGCGGCAAACCCAGCCATACCCTAATTCAAATTCTAAAGTGTGTTCTTCCTCAAACGATAACAACATACAACGTATATTGCTCACTAAATATTGTGTAGTATGCACTAACACATTGTTCACCTGCTTGTTTCTCCATGGTCAATATTTATACTGTAGTTACACTTGGGGAGTCATGTTTTTAAGTAGATAAGACTGCTCTGAATCACTTCTTTAAGGAATTGCATGATATGGGTTATGTTGTACTTTTCTTTTTCAACTTGTATTCTGTGCTGTAACTTCAAATACTCAATACTTCAAATATAAAGGGTGAGAAAAAATAAACATTCTTTTAAGAGGATGCCAAAGGTTTACACACAATCTGTCCTTCTCTTTATTGCATTCTATTGTTGGAAACCCCTGAGATGGAGTTTATCCTTGTGTGTCATCAGCTCTGTCAAAGCCTGTTTCTGAAAATAAATACAAATATAAATACAACTAAAATGGGGAAAATAAACTCTGCTGACATCTTTTATAAGGGCCTCTGACTGTAATCGTGAAAAATTGTGGACTTTGGAAATTGAGCTCCTACAAAAGAAACTCCACTCTAATTCCACTTTTCAGAAACACAATTGGATGGGATAAAATCTGCAAGGAAAGCAGAAACATGTAAGGACATTTTCTTACTATGCGCACTCTTTCTTTGTTCTTTGTTTTTTGCTTTTTTAAACTCATAAACCTGTGCAATACTATAGAAGCTTATTGTTGCCACAAAAATAAATAAATAAATAATAAACAAAACTGGGAAGAATTAATTTATCTCTTCAGAACTGCTGCCATGGAAATGGAAAAAAATACTATTTCTTTCCTCTTAAAAATTGCTGCCATCAAAAAAAACAAAAAAAAAAAACTAAACAGAAGAGTAATTGTGTTCACAGAGTACTGGACCAGAATAAATGTTGGTGCCTCTGGTATCATGTCACAGTCACTCACAATGTCACATTTAAAGACACAAAAAATTGTATAAGGTTACATAAACACTGTTTATAGACATATGTGACCGAGAAGATTTGAACATGGGTCTCCTGTGTGCCAAAATATCACTTTCAGTAAGTAAGTAAAACTTTATTTCTATAGCCCCTTGAGTTAAAGCGCTTTACATCAATAAAATAAAAAAACACAGCAACAACACAATAACAGATAAGACAGGGACATTAGTTAAAGGCCTCAGCATCAGAACCATCAGGTCAAGGCATTAGCCACACTAACCCTATAGTATATGGTAAATCAGGTAGTCCCACTCTATAACGGTTCACCATATTCCTATGGCCGATATGGCCTTGAAGAGACTCTTGTCACAATCTGACCTGTTAACTTGGGACTTCTCTCTCCCTTAATCTGTCTCTGTTTGCCCATGGTTGCTGCTCTGGCAGCCTCTCCTGACTCGGATGGTTCTGTGCGCAGATGAGAGGGAGGTCAAAAGGGAGCCACACTTGGTCATAAACAATATGTATGAAACCTCATAAGACTTTTCTTGCATTACTATGAGCCTGAAACAATATGTGCTCATAACTATACAGTACTATGAGCCTGACCAGAAACCTCAGGCTGCTAAGACTTTTCTTGCATTACTATGAGCCTGACCAGGCTGCTCATAACCTATACAGCACTATGAGCCTGACCAGGCTGCTCATAACCTTACAGTACTATGAGCCTGACCAGGCTGCTCATAACCTTACAGCACTATGAGCCTGAACAGGCTGTTCATAACCTTACAGCACTATGAGCCTGACTAGGCTGCTCATAACCTTACAGCACTATGAGCCTGAACAGGCTGTTCATAACCTTACAGCACTACGAGCCTGAACAGGCTGTTCATAACCTTACAGCACTATGAGCCTGACTAGGCTGCTCATAACCTTACAGTACTATGAGCCTGAACAGACTGTTCATAACCTTACAGCACTATGAGCCTGACTAGGCTGCTCATAACCTTACAGTACTATGAGCCTGACCAGGCTGCTCATAACCTTACAGCACTATGAGCCTGACCAGGCTGCTCATAACCTTACAGCACTATGAGCCTGAACAGGCTGTTCATAACCTTACAGCACTATGAGCCTGACTAGGCTGCTCATAACCTTACATTACTATGAGCTTGACAAGGCTGCTCATAACCTTACAGCACTATGAGCCTGACCAGGCTGCTCATAACCTTCCAGCACTATGAGCCTGACTAGGCTGCTCATAACCTTACATTACTATGAGCTTGACAAGGCTGCTCATAACCTTACAGCACTATGAGCCTGACCAGGCTGCTCATAACCTTACAGGACTATGAGCTGACTAGGCTGCTCATAACCTTACAGCACTATGAGCTGACTAGGCTGCTCATAACCTTACAGCATACATCAGGATGGTAATGCTTCACCATAGGATGAAGGGGCTCTCTAAGTGGTTGAGCTGCCAGAACACTTAATTTACTCCAGTGCTTCCTTTGTTTTTGGCAGTTGCCTGTATGTGTGCTCTGATTACAGGTGGAAATTCAAGCCAACTCACCCATTGGCTGGAAATTGCTAGAACCAATCTCAAACTCTACCTTCTGCTCCCAGAATCTCTAGAGATGGAGCTCTCGAGCCTGCGGTCCAGATTACCTTCTGTTTGCAAGCCAGTTCCTTTTATTCCAACTTGTGATAATGCTGACATATGCTCCTGTGCCCAGCATTGGTAGAGACAAGTCATAAACCTCAGCAGTAACTGTCAGGTGAATTGTTTAATAGCAATTACTTAATATTTTACAGCCACTGCGAGGGTGAAGCAATAATACCTGGAATGTCTGTAGCCCCAGTATTCAATTAGTATGTCTACAATATTCAAAGGAATCCATGCCAAATGTATCTACATAAATTGGATTGGGAAAAAAAAACTAATTTTCAAACTCATGGGTGCCAGAGAATCCATCATGTCCTTTGTTTCCAAGATAATAATCCATACTTATGTAGCTCTGCAAGTCCCCCTAAACTTGAGGTTGTTGGTGTTACAAATGGGCCATGGTCCACAACAATTATTACCTGCTTATTTTGCGATACTTGATGTTTTAATGTTACCGAATTCCTCCCACAGTTATCTAAGACAGTGTTTCTCAATCCACTCCTACAGGGCACACTGCCCTGGAAATTTAAATTCCAACCTCCGCTCCCAACCTATCATCTGCATCGGTCGTCTGTTAATGATCACTTGAGCATGATTAAGTGGTGGTTGGAATGAAAACATGCAGGGCAGTGTGCCCTGTAGGACTGGATTGAGAAACACTGATCTAAGACAATGGAAAGCAGATGCACCTCACAGAAAAGAAATACGTTGGGAAATGGCACTGGCCCCTTTTAGTCAATTGGAACTTGTTATTTTCCAAAAGCAGAAATTCCTCGAGAGGAAGGCCATAATGTCTTGTCCCGTCCTCTATTAGTGCTGCTAGAATAAAGTTTTTAATGCTTCTCCGAAAGGCTTGGGTCTTAAAACGGCAGCTGGGGCTTTGGTTCCAAAGCCCCAGTACACCCACGTGCTTAATCCCTCAAGGCCCTTACTGGCTGAAACTACCAGCCAGAGCACCATCGTGCTGCCCCTAAAGTTATACAGTCCTTGGGCTGTATTTTATAAAACAAGTTTTTATTTTTTATTTTAATAAGCTCAGGAAGCCATTGTGCTAGTAAATGGATGCCTGGCGTTAATCAAAAAACCCATATGCCCGAACGAAAATAACGAGAGGTCTACGTCCATCTTCATTTAATGAGATTCATTCAGAAGACTGTCAAATATGAATATGAATATTCTAAAACTGCCATAAACGGGAAATGTATGTGTATCCAAACAGAAAGGAAGTCAACTGGTGACAGGAGGTGGCATACAGCATTAGCCATGTTAGTGGCTTGCACAATGGAGAGCAATGAAAAACCCTTTTGTGTCGCATGATTTATTTTGTTATGTCATTATCTGGGTCACCTTATATCATGCACATCGTTATCCGTTGATTAAGCTGGATATGTTTACTGAAGTCATTTAGGTAAATGCACTTTGCTGAAGGGTAAAATAAATCAGTCTCCCTGCTCAGATGTGACCACATAACCTTCTGGTTACAAGCACTTGCTTGAGTGCTGTGGGCTATAGGGTTTTTAATTGTGACACAACCTGTTTGCTCGGATTGGATGGATTGTAATCTTCCACGTGGAGGGTTGCTGCGACTGGTTACAATAAATGCATACATTTGAGAGTAATCACATTAGATAACTTGACTCAGTAAGCAGAGACGCTTGGAGATAATCCATAGCAGCATTGTTTGCTATGATAAGAAAGTCAATTACATTGAGCTGATGATATCCATAGCAGTTCACAGTTTCTTTTTAAATAACTGGAGTGTGCATAATTTACACAATGTACCAATATACATAATCAGTCTGTACATATATGATGTGTGTGTGTGTGTGTGTGTGTGTGTGTGTGTACAAGTAACAGCCATGTATAAAAATGCTGGGCATGCCCAGTTGCCCATTTGTTTGACCATTATGGCTAGAAGAACAGATCTCAGATTGTTGGGGCATGTTTGGCAGGAGCTTCATTGACGAAGATCAATGAAGACCAACTACATTTTACATTTTACATTTTAAGCATTTAGCAGATGCTCTTATCCAGAGCGACTTACAAGATGTGCATTAATACATGGTAGGAACAATCATAGTTTGCCCAAGAGATCAGTGCAGTAATACACTGGGAACTTGCTGATGTTTCACAAGAAACAATGGCTAAGATGATGTCGAGATGCAAGGCAAAACAGACAAGCAACTGAATCAGTTGACTGCAAATATCAATCTAGGGCATGAGCAGGCAGTTTAATCAAGAACTGTCTGTCAATAACTGATAAGAGAGGTGATACTATGTTCAGGTTGCCATGAATAACCCCCTTATGACACCAACAAATGCATGTTTGCAAGTAAAATGGTGCAAAGAACAAAATTTTACTTTAAAAAATCTGGAATTTTGCAGTTTTGCTCAAGATGAGCTCTTGATTTTTTTCTTGAAATTTTGGGTTGGTGAACCTTTGAACAGAATATTTAAATCTCTAGGATTAGTTGATTGTTATATTCAGGGGTTGCATCAGTTTACTGAAGTTAAATAGTATTTGTGAGTGAGGAGGGAAAAACATTGAGGAACAAGGAACAATTGAACAGGATAACATCAGAAATAAAAAAGAAAGAAGAAAACAACTGAATAAGGAGCGGACTAGAGGAGGATTGAGGAAAAGAACTGAGAAAGATTAGAAGATTGTATACAGAAGGGAAACTGTTGTTACTAATTCAGCGAGTATACCTTTGATATTAGGTATTAGCCATTTCGATTCGGCAGTTTGACTTCAAAACTTTCAATTTTAAAATCAACAATGGCAACAGATGGAACAGTAGCTGCTTGGCCACGCCCCTTTGTCAATCCAGAACAAATATTCCACATTGAACATTCCAAACAGCATCATAAACAGGCAGCTGAGAGAGAACCCAGATATTTTATTTTCGGACTATTCTTTGAAGCAGGGCAGGAGCGTCATCACAAACCCACTCTTCTACACAGAGAGCACTGCTACTTGGTGCTCAGCCATGTGTAGGCATTTTCAATATTTAGAGTGAAAGGAATTTGCAGTGGCCAACAAATTCTAACTCATGAGGATAATATTAAGGAATCTGAAATTCAATCTTTAACAATGAACCTGTATGACAATGGTATCATAATGGTTCAGGGAATTGAAACTGCCCTCAAGGTCTTTATTAAAGATATGAATATCCTGAGAGAGCTGGCAAATCATACAGATTTCGCAGCCCGTCCCAATAGGGAGTGAGGACACACAGATCGCGGTACTGTGCCCGACTCTTGCCTCTCCCTACTACAGTTGGAAATTAAGGAGCTGGAAGGTGAGATGAAGGTCCTCAGGCGAGATAAGGAGCAATTGAGCTAGATGAGATCAGGGAGGGCATGAGAAGGGAGCTGGCAGAATGAGCTGAGGCGAGGACTGCTAGCAGTCAGGGTGGAGCTCCAGCACAGAGACAACATCATCCAGGCAGGGTCTGCCGGAGCGACTGGAGCCCCTAGCCACCACCAACACCCCTCTCATTAAATTTGCCAACTTCATTTTTAAATAGAAGCCACGCTCCTTTGGATCCCATGCAATTTGGCTTTAGAGCGAACCCTTCCACCGAGACCGCAAGTTCTTTTGGAGAAGATTCAATTTAAACTTGACAATGAGGCGGTGGTTGGTGCCATTTTCTTAGATCTGTCAATCACAATGCCCTCCTTTCAAAATTATCTCAATTTAACCTTTCCTCCCATGCCAGGAAGTGGATGAGGCCATATTTGCCTGATGGGGTACAGTGTGTCAGAATCAATTACAATTTCTCATCATCTGGCAAATGTATAATGGGGGTACCGCAAAGATCTGTTATGGGACCATTACTGTTAAACCTATATATAAATGAACTCACACAAGTTTTCCATGAAGTTTACATCTAAACTAAACGCTAACTTTATTCTGAATATCTTGGTATTATCTTGGAATCAAACTTTTTAGAAATGAATAAAGAAAATGGCAAATAAAATCTAATAATGTTTAACTTGGGTTTACTAAGGTAGCCAAGGTTTATATGTTGTGGTGTCCCCGGGGGTTGGGCGACACTCACAGACCTTGCAGAGGGCGTAGGCAAGTTCAAAAACACAGAGGAGGCAGTATTCAGAACAAAAACAATAATTTAATAAATAAACTCTAGACAACACAAAACAAGGGTGGGGTCTTCAGGGAATACAAACACACAAAGTCCGCAATCCTTCTCGTTGTCAATGTCCGTTCCAATTCCAAATCCAAGTCAGTTCCGTAATCCAGTCCGTAGTCAATCCAAAGGGGGTTCTCAAAACAATCCAATTTTCATACACAAAACAATCCAACAAACACTCTCTCTCTCTAAATACTGGCTGGTCACTCGACTTCACAGTTCTCTCTTTTCCACACTCACCAACTCCTCACAAACACGTTCCTACTCCTCTCTCAGTGTAGTGACAATCAGCCCTTTAAATAGGCCTTAAAATGGCTTTCAGTTGGCCATTAGTCCCGTTGCCTTCACTTGTCTCAGGTGTGACTGTGGCCTGCTGGGAAATGAAGTGTGTTTGGGCTGCCATGTGTTGGAGGTCAGGCAGCCATTTTCTGGTGCAGCCCCTTGGGCTGCCACAATGTGTTCTAACATTTACAATGTTAGAACAAAAAGTTACTCAATATCACCATTGCAAGATACTAAATAAATTAAACTTACTGAGTTTGGATAACTTTAGGTTTTATTCTGATGTATGTGTCATGTTTAAAATTGTTCACGACTTGGCTCCCCCACCTCTAAATTTATTCATAAAGTCACCTTGAGGGGATTGCATTATATCCAAACTCATTATAAAATTTAGTCAGCATTTCATATAAGAGCCTCTGAACACTGAAATTCACTACCAACTGATATTAAGAGATGCAGTAGTTTTTGTAATTTTACCTCAAAGTCAAAATGTGGCTTAAGGAAAATAGATCGGTCATCATCAATCATAACATTCTATATACTAAAGAGCCCAATTGCTTTTTAACTGCTTTTTAATTTTAATACAGCAATAGTTTTTTTAACTAAAACTTTTGTACTTGGTGTTCAACTTTTTTATATTGTAAATATGAGGGGAAAGGAGGAGAAAAGAGGAGGGGTTTAGGCAGGAGAACACTAACAGCACAGTACAATAAAATGATCATCGTTTTAGGGGAAAACCATCAGAAGTGTATTAAGTAGACAGATACATAAGGATTATGGGTATAAAATGTATATATTTGTATGTATGTAAATATTATAGCAAATACTAATAATATCCATAGCAGCTTAATAACGCTATAATGACATCTAGAGTAATTTATGACACTGTAATTTTAGTAATTTTTATATAATATTATTAATGGTATCAATAATAATAATGATGCTATAATAATAACAATAATAACATCAGTGCTATAATTATAATGGTTAAACATCCATCCATCCATCCATCCATTATCTAAGCCGCTGGTCATGCTAACCTAATAAGGAATACACCCTGGACAGGTCGCCAATAAGGGCATTCACTCACACACTCATACCTACGGGCAATTTAGACTATAAACGTATGTCTTTGGAAAACCGGAGTGAGGAAACCCACGCGGACACGGGGAGAACAAAACATGGACATATGCAATTTCTTAAAAGATATTTGAGAAGCTACATCCCAGGTTTGAATTATAAAAGGATTAATACATTATTAATACATTCAACAGAGCTTTCAGTTATTGGGGGGGTTGCATGGCTTGGGGTCACCATATGGATAGGACAGGTGCAATAGAGGGCAGAGATTTTTTTTTAAAGGCATCTTGAGCTTTGCAGCTATCGGCCAGCAACACAGTCATTGTTGACCTATGGCGTACCTTAAATCCATCAGAAAAATATTTTCCTTCTTTTCAGCCAGACGTAAATCTTATAGTGTCCAGGGATCTTTTTTGTGAAATGTTTAATGTTGACCTTATGCCCATTGCTCTCTCTGATCACAGAGGTTTTCTGTGCTCAGTTTCGCTCATGGACAAACCCACACATGCAGCTAAATGGTGTTTTAACACTACGCTGCTCCGGAAAGAAGCTGTTCTACAAATTTGTCACAATTTGTAGAACAGCTATCAGAATTCTTACATTTCGACAAAAAGTCTGTTTCGGACCTCCGGATTTTCTGAAACTGTAAAAGGATTCATTAGGAGTAATGCAATACTATTTTCCTCTAACCTTAATAAAACGCAAATTCAGAAATGACAGGACTTGGAAATACAATTCTCTCTTGGAGCAGTGTCTTCAGTCTAACTGTACTGAAGAAGCAGCATTGGTATGCGATTTAACTAAGAAAGACATTAACATTCAACCAATGTTGAATGTTAGTGAAGGGCTGAATTCCTAATACATCATTACTATTTCTGTGGTTCTAGACCTAGCCATCTGTTACACTGCAAATGCTACCAATTTTGGCTCTTTGTTAGCATTTTAGGGATTCATAGCTTCTAAAATTAATATCAGCAGTCTGAGGAGTGAAAGATTCTGTCTGACCCAGTACAAATCGACCTAACCTTGCATGTAGTCACAAGGCGCGGAATAATTTCAGTCCAAGTTCTATAGTTTGGATATTACTAATGTGCCTATTGCAGGGAAAATGTGATCACTTTTTATATATATTTTCACGAAAGCATAGACTGTCCTCTTCAGTTTGTGTTGTTTATGCCGGCGTTACACATGGCCCGATCGTGCACCTCGTTAACATCATGGGGCTCTAAAAAAGGTAAAAACAGAGTATCTCTCTTAATGAGCTAGAAGCCGCTGTGAAAGGAATGAATAACGACAAAACTCCAGGACTGGATGCTATACCTCCAGCATTTTCTATGACATTTTGGAACCCCCCACCTCAACAATTTGCTGGGCTGGGCCCCCGAAAGTGTTCAAATCCTAGCCACGCCCTACTCATCCCTGCATTATTTTATAAGTCAGAAAGGGAAAATGTTTGACTCATTTGCACTTTTTTGTTTTTAAAATCCAATCCCTGCTAATTGCCATGGCTCAGTGACCAGACCTCAACCAAATTGAACACTTATGGGAGATTTTGGAGCAGCGCCCAAGACAGCTTTTCCATCACCATCAACAAATTACGAAATTTTGCATGGAAGAGGGGTGCTGCATCCCTCCAGTACCATTTCAGACACTAGAATCTATGCCAAGGCACAGCATTTGCTTTACATTGTTTTCATGCTTATCAAACCATTGTGTGACCACTCGTGCCCTGTGGATGGAGCATTGGCACCCTGGAAGAGACCACTCCCATCAGGATAGAAATGCTTCACCGTAGGATGAAGGTGATCCCAAGAATGGCTTTGTATTTATTGCCATTTGCCTTGCCCTCTTAGGGGTTGAGTGGACCTGCCAAGAAAATGCACCTTTGCTTGCTTATGGTAGTCCATCGAATCCGATGATGACTTCCGCTTCGAAATTCAAAGGTGAGTTCTCTGGTCCTCATGAGCCCCAAGGACTATTTGTTTTGTTTTTCCTCTGTATCCCACCATTTTGCAGGAGTTCATTTCGACCGCCTTTTAAGGGGTCAGGGAATAATTTTCCAGTCTCCCACATTGGCTCCAATGGTTTTCTGGTTTTTTGATTCTCTCTGGAAAATGCCAATTGTGAAGTGCTGTCTGACAACCTGTTTGTAAATGGCGCTATACAAAAATAAAGATTGAAATCCGAGTCCAATCCGAGAAGCACATAGTTTATTGTAGGTGGGGCATGTGTAATCAGGGGTTTCGTGTTGGCTGTTATGATTGCGTGCCTCCTGAGCTGCTTTTTGCTGTGTCCTGGTGGTTCGCTCTTCCTCAAACCTCTGTACCCCTTGCTGGCAGAGCTGCTGCCAAGTGGATCCCCACGGAGATAAGGTAGGGTGAGGATTCTGGCCAAATTCCCAGGTCAGACAATATATATACAATTCATTTTTCTCGCCTCTCCACTGTGTATCTGATGTGTGGTGAGTTTGTACTGAAAATGGCTGCGCGCGTTCACCCAGGTGGGTGCTGCACATTGGTGCTGGTTGAGGTGAGTTACTCCACTGGCGCTTTGGGTTCCTTGAAAAGTGTTTTCTTTTCAATGGAATTCAATTCCAAAACCTCTGTACTCTTTGGCAGTGTTAGGTGGAGGAGGACTCCAGGTCTGGGTGATCGCTGCAATGTGCCCTGAGAAGAGGTAAATTGGTGATTAATATGCTGTTTATGCATTGTATTTTGACAGTACAAAAATACACATCATTGTCATGTTTTGGTGTCTTAATTGATCATGGTATTATATTACATTACATTACATTACAGGCATTTAGCAGCGACTTACAGTTTACATTTCTTTACAATCCATTTACACAGCTGGATATTAACTGAAGCAATTCAGGTTAAGTGCCTTGCTCAAGGGTACAACGGCAGTGTCCCACCTGGGGATTGAACCTGCAACCTTAACGTTACAAGCCCAGTTCCCTAGCTAGCAAACTTCAACAACAATCAGCCGTTATATTGTCCCATGCTAAACAAACAGCTGCATAAAATACGCTAAATGTCCATTTTTAATGAGAAGAATCGACCATGCTGGGTGAGGGGAACTAATTGATCCTGTGTTTTATCTTGTTTTTATAACTTTTACACAGTTGATAGGAAGGGAAAAGAGGCTTGTTTTCCAGTCCACAGTGAGCGCTGTGGGTCAGTCGACGGAGGGAGAGAGGGAAACGCTCTGGCAGCATGGCAAGCCATTTCACAGCAGAGATTGATTGCCAGGTCCAGGATTAAACTTTTCATAACACCAGCTTAAAAGACCAGGGAGGATTTCTGTATTCGTTTTCTCCCCAGTTCCCTCCTGTGTTCATTTTAACACTTGGCCAGGTCTTATAAAGCAGGTGTGTGTAAACTCATCCAAGAAAGGCCAGTGTGGGTGTGGGCTTTTGTCCTAGCCCAGCACTTAAACACCTGATTCAAAAATATCCAGGTCTCTATTGACCACGATTCGCTGATTAGTTGAATCAGGTGTTTAAGTGCTGTTCTGGAACAGAAGCCTACACCCACACCGGCCTTTCCCACTGCATTAGGCCCGCCCATCCAAGTGTTCAAACGCACACGGGAGGGAAGGTTGTTGAAATACACATCGCAGAAATCCTCCATGGTCTTTTAAACTGGTTTTATGAACGTTTAAGCTTGGGCACCCATGTTATAAAACACGTGCTCTGATATTTGATCAAATGTATTGCACTTATTTTGAACTTTCTCTGGTATTGTTCGCCCCATGGAAAAAGCTAGAAAACCCATGAAAACCCATAAAAACCCATGAAAAAAAGCATTTTGAAAGGGTTGCCAATGGTAACCCATGAACAGAGACAACTGCAGCATCTCAAGGCCTGATTACCAATGGGCCTTGCTTATGCGAATAACACATTTAAAGTAATAATAGTGATGGAAGCATTAAATTCTGGGATCACATTAAGGTTGTTTTTGTCTCCTATATTACTTTGCAGCTGTCAAGCTGGAGTTTGAGCAGTAAAAATGAAACCAGAATTTCTGACCTCTTGGCAGTAATCAAAGTGGAGAGGTAAAACAAGCAGAAACAGGCAATTCTACAATCCATCTTAAGAGTGCATTTAAGTTCCCTTCAAGGACATCATAATGTAATAAATATTGAGACATTAAAATATTAAAGCAATGAATCTCCCACCAGTACAGCACGATAGGAACAAGACCATCAATCCTCAAAATGAGAAGCACAAAAGAGATAAATAGCATCTGGAACAGACAAGCCATGGAATGTCATCGATTCCCCAAAACAAGCATTTAACCAAATGTCAGGCATGTCCAATTATTCAAGTGCAATAGCACCTGTTTCATTTTGACAGCCAATGTTTTCCCAAAAATATCAGTGCGGGAATGGAACTGCTATTGAAAAATAAATAAATAAATAAAGGGAACTTAATGGAATATGGTCAGTGCTGAGCAAATCAGCACGAATCCTGATACTAATCAGAAATGGATCTCTCATTTTTTCCCCATTACCAGACCTATATATAACACACCTGCCACGGAGCACAAGGAAGTAATTTGCTGTTAGTGGGTTAATGTAGTTTGGCCTCTGAAATATACACAATTACACACACTCCATAGATATGTGACCTTCTCTAATACAACACCGCTGTAAGACGATAAGCTTGTGACATATACCCCTCTCATGTGGAATGATAAACACTGCATTATAGCTTCCGTTTCTTCGTACTTGTAAGTAATATTTGAGCTGCAACTTTTTGTTCACAAGTATGGGGTTGTGGTAGAGTAAGATTCTGTAATGCTGTTGGCTGACTTGTCTATTCAAAATTCAGACATCCATCACCATAGGTAATTGTCACAGATTGTTTGCGATTGCGAACTTCATTAGTTTAAGTTCTCCGTAGGAGTGTGAATTATTTCACACTCGAGTCCTTGAATGACTGTTCTTATTAGGCATTAAGTGACACTTCATTGATTACACAATTACAGAAAGTTTCTAAATGGAAAGTCAATTGCCTACTTACTAAACGTATTACTTTTTCTACAATTACAGTACAATTTAAATTAGAACGGAGGTAAGTTTGTTCAGCTTTGTTAATTATTTTGAAGCTATATATATATATATATATATATATATATATATATATATATAAAATAAGTCTTTTAATTAAGCTGAACAAACTCCCCTTCATTCTGTAGAGCAGAGTCAGTCTGGTGTCACGTTTTTTTTTTTTTCACATCTTTTTGGTGCAACAGAGTGTAAAACAAACCCAGAAGAAATACTTCATTTCATAATTATGACATGTTTGATATTCAAAAGATAAATTGGCCTGGATTCAGTTAAAATGTGTCCTTAAAGGAGGTGGCTCACTGACAACCTTCAGTTGAAAAATGAAGAAGAATGACAACTCTTTCCTCATACATTTCACTAGAGGAAATACTTCAACTATCGTCCCAAACATATTCAAACGTTTTAAAATCCAAATCTCATCCGGTGTTTATATTCAAAACCAAAATCAAATGCCTCTTCTGATCTTGAAAAAATAGTTTTAAAATCCAAATTTACTCGACTGCCGGTGTTTATTACAAGGTCGCTTTAAAAACCAAAAAGGCGTTTGAATATGCTGTGCTACAGCATTCCTTTAACAGATCTTGGAATGGCTACGAAATGTGCTATAAATGGTTGCACTAACACTGAGGGCCAGATTTACTAATTAAAGGATTAAGCTCGACTGTGCTTTTTGAACACGTTGACAGCAGTCACTTACTTAGACTTAAGGTTACTTAGAAAAACTTATTTATCTATACTTAGTCGAGAAATTACTAAACGGTCTCAATGAGTCAAGGCTAGTTTTCTCCTTAGGATTGGTCTGTGTTTTTCGGGGTTTTTACACATACCCAGAGTTTGTATTGAGCTTTCCGAGGTGCTCCAGTTTCCGAGATGTAAATCCAGCCCATGTACCTGGATTTCAGTTTTACTATTCATATTTTTCTAATTGGGGTAAACCTTTTTGACTTTATTTTCTGTAACTGACGTGGGTTAGACGCATGTTTTAGATGGCTGCACTTTCAGTTTCCCATCTATGCTATCCGTTGATTGCTATTTTGCTCTGTAAAGTAGTTTTCACCCTGTTGTTTAACAAATATTGTGTTTAAAAATGTCTTGTGAATGGGCAAACACACATTTAATACCATTGCCCCAGACTTTATGGTTACACTAAAACAATATAAATAACCTAAAAAAACAAGTAAATTCGGAAAATTGCTTATCATATTCCAGATACATTTGTTTATATTAAATTGAGCTTGAAGGTATTATAAATTTCATATAACCAGATAGATTTGCAAATGACACAAGAACGTACAAAGTCAATGTGTAGCTGGTAGCCTATCGTTTTCAGTTATTTATGTTGTACAAGAGAAATGTCATTCTCTGACTGTGATTCTGTGTCAAAGTCAATGTCAGGAGCAACCAGTAGGGGGGGCTATAGCCCAGTTAGCTCGATGGTCATTCAGGGGTATGGTCACCACATCTCATATAAAGGGCACTAAGGTTGTTCCAACTAATCCACAGCAGAGCCCCAAACACGCCAGCAGAAGTTTAGGGGGAGCCTCTGGAGAAATCTGCAAGGGAACATAATCAATCCCAGAGCTTCAGAGGCCAGGACCATCCTCATTTTGCACAAGATACAGAGGAAGGCCAATCAATCCAAGAGCTTCAGAGGCCTGCAATGTCCTTATATCAAACAGACACAGAGGACGGCTAATCAATTCAAGAGCTTCAAAGGTCTGCAATGTCTTCATCCCAGGAGAACACTGAAGGATGGTGTTCAGGGTGGAACATGCCTTTCTTTTGTATTTGTCTTCATCTTGCAAATAATAAACTGTAGAAATATGCTGTTGAGTTCAGGGAATTTTTAAATTAGTCTCTTTTGTCTGTTAACTGGGTGTGGATGAGATACAAGTAACGTTTTTGGGAAATACTGCAAAAAAGAAGGAAAATCTGTAGAGAAATATTACTCATATAATGTGACTATTTTGGATACAAAACAAAAACAAAACAACTTAACTACCCTTTGCGCACACAAAGGTGAATATTAACATTTAATTCATCAGAAGTTCCTGATGTATTACATCTCATTCCACTTAATCTAACGTGGGGCCTTATGCTGAGGACCTTGTAACTATCAAAGTGTTAGCACGATACTAGTATTTGGCTCAGCACAGGTGGCAAAAAATTATAGTTCCAATGTTGCAATTTTCCTCTCCACTTTCCCTAGTGCTTACGTTGAGTGGGTGAGCTGGATGCTGGTGAATTTTTCTGCAGCCAAGAAAAAGAGCCAAGAAAAAGACAGAGATCGCAAAACGGGGCCCTACTGAGTTTATGTGGCATCTACGTGGCATACAAAGACGGTTACGTCATTATTCAAGTTACTAGGCACTATCGTTTCTGTAATTAATTATCCATTTAATTTTGTTAATTAATTTTCACTGTGATCACATTACATAACATTTACATTATATTACATTACATTATAGGCATTTGGCAGACGCTCTTATCCAGAGCGATGTACAACAAAGTGTTAACCGTAGTCAAGAACAGTTTAGCTGAAAGCCACCCTAGTGGGAAGTACAGTTCCTGGGTGCTAGGAGCAACCACATAGTTAAACTAGGACCCTGTAGGTAAATCTGTAGCCACAATTCAGAGGTAGCAGTAAAGCACTCAATGCAGGAAATAATGCCTAAGCCTAATACAATACATAAACAAGTAGACGTGTAAACTAAGCGACTATGTCCCTAAGTTAACAAAAACCGGACTACGGGGAGAGGTGCACCCATAAGAACATATTATCATCACTTCGCTGGCAGATGCTTTTATCACAGCTTAAATTCAGGTATTACCATTCCGTATATACAGCTGGATATTTGCTCAAGTAATTCAGATGAAGTACATTGTCCCCGGGTGCTGTGCCAGGGCTCCGCCCCCTGTGTAATAAATGGTTACTCTGCCAACGTTAGTAAGCGGTCTACGGGCACACGTCATGAAATTCAGTATTCACAAATACACATTTTATGTTGCTGCTGCAGTTTGTGTGAACGCCCACTTTGTGCTACACTGCATTTCAAGTGGTCCAGGATTGCTGAGGTGGGGTGAGGCACCGTCTTCTGTTCTGGTCTGAGTTACTGTGGTTGAGTTATTGTGGTTGAGTTATTGTCATTGAGTTATTGTCAACAACTTCTGACATGCAATATTTATCAATATTTATCAAGAATTCTTAGAAATATTTACATTGTTTATATCAATGAGTGATATGTGCAAGTACCTGTAAGGTGCAATATAAGGTTAGTGTATTTAATAAGTGATGTAAAGTATTCAGAGAGGTGAAGTTAGGTTAGGTAGTGGTCAGATAGACAACTTAATCTGTGTTTCCTTCCACTGCAGACCGACATTTTCAGTCTCTACAATCACATGATGACCTTGCTCTGAGCATTGATAATTATTTGCCCGACTTTTATTTGGTCACGTGTCTTATGATCCAGTATGGATGAAAAACTAATTTGAAGGACGAGTGTGAAAGTCACACATAAGTATAAACATCACCATGATTTATTGATCTCCGCAGTGGCCAGAATGTTGCTCGGTGATAATAAAAGTGCAGACTTTAATTAGTTCTCGGAACAGATCAAACATCTTTTTTTTGGTGGTAGTGGGAGTTATCTTTTATTATTTGGGCTTCTGTGATCAAATAGGAACTTTGGAACAGGTACCATGCTCTGGGTATTAATTTGCCACAAATTATGTTGGGAAGTCATACGATATTCTAACAATGACAAAGAAACATAATTCAGATTAATGTTGTGTGCATTACCCACAAAACAACTGTAATGTCGCACAACACACATATGATGTCACTGATACATGCCTTTCTTTTGTATTTGGCTTCATCTTGCAAATAATAAACTGTATAAATATACTATTTATTTTTTAATTTTGAGTTCAGCAAATTTTGAATTAGAAGTCTATTTTGCCCGTGAACTGGATGTGGCCGAGAGACAAGTAACGTTTTTGGTAAATATTGCAAAAAAAAGAAGGAGAACAACCCTCCTTAGGATTGTGGAGAGATATTATTCATATAATGAGACTTCATTTTGGATGCAAAACAAAAACAATGTTTCTGCCCTATTTTCGGCACACTGTGGATTAAAAAGGAGAAGAACATCTTCCTCAAAGCGCTCTGCATGTTGGGGATGTTGGGCACTCACACCAGTGTCTGTGAGCCGTTAGCTCCAGGAGGTGGTCGAGGGTTGGCTGTGTGCAGACGCGGTTGGGGATGTTGGGCACTCGCACCAGTGTCTGTGAGCCGTTGGCTCCAGGAGGTGGTCGAGGGTTGGCTGTGTGCAGACGGGGCCCGCGGACAAGCCTCTCTCTTTCTCCCCAGCTTGGCTCTTGGAACTCGGTGCCTCTCTCCTGAAAACCAACAAGACCAAACGCACACATCACTCCACTTTGTGTTCTGGCCCTTCCGGATGCCTTTTGAAAACTGGTAAGCCGAAGCAGAGATCAGTACAAGCAGAAATGTACCAAATCCCCCGAAACAAGGAAAGGCTTCTGATTACATGATTCAATGCTTGGAGAGAAGTGCTTCTTTCTGCCGCGACATGACACCGCACTGTGTATCTGTGCGATCAAGCAGAATTGGACTTCTGACACCGAATGTGTGTTTTAAAGGAATCCCGGTGACAGTTACCACATCGTAAAAAAAGGCCGGCCATAGAATATTCAGAACACAAATGCGAAATGTACCATATCTCTGCCACTGTGCGCTGGGGCTTGACGGTGAACTCCATAAAAAATCCCTTTGAAGTTTGTCCTCCCTTTCTTTTTGCCAGGGAAATGTCAACACGCACAAGTTCTCTCCGGATGCCAGCAAACTGTGTGGCCGGTGCTGCTGAATTACTAATAAGCTGTGTATTAAACTGCAAGCCACTCGAATAGAACGCCTTCGTGATCTTATTTACATGCACTCTGAATACAGGACAAAAGGGGGTGCTGTTTCCCCTCCCAGTAGTTTTGTCATGAAATGTTCAAATTCACTCGTTGAAATGGTATTGTTGCGACTCCATAAATCCCTCGCCTGCCCATACAGTAGCTGTCAGAAGATGTATATCTGCACAGACGTTGACATCACAGGGCACTGCTTTTTCCACTTTTATTTTTGAGGCGCCTATATCTGTACCTCCTTCAAACGTCCTTGTGCCATTTTCTACTTCAAATGTTTCGATTTAAAGAATGCGGCTGGTTTTTTTTGCATTTCAATTTGACACAATTTAACACCAGCATGCTGCACAAAGCGGACCAATTTAAATGTTCTTTTCAACATCTGATGGGTATTTATGTCCCGCTCAGATAAGGCTTCTTGGATTCTTTATTTTTTTCGTGGTGGTGGTGGGGAGGGTGGGCCAGTTTTGTGAGCAGTCAATACTTCTTTGCTTCGCAGCTGGAAGATGTGCGCCCGAATTCTATCAGCGTCCTCCAGACAGAGGGGCGGGAGGGAGCTCTTTCAGCCCTGGGTTCCCACCAGCCGTTCGGGTGGACGGCTCTTAATTGAGCGGCACGCGGAGCTGAGGTGATAAATTGGATCCGGCACAGGGAGAGCTCCTCCGCCGGCCGCAATCACCAATCGCCTTTGTCGGTGCGCTGGAATGACAAACGACAGCGGCGCTCTGACAAGCTGATGCAGCACCCACTCACAACACCCTACCCCTCCAACCTCCAAATGCACCAACCCACACCCCCCTACCCCTCCAACCTCCAAATGCACCCACCCACACCTACCCCCTCCAACCGCACCCACCCACACCCCCTACCCCTCCAACCGCACCCACTCACAACACCTTACCCCTCCAACCTCCAAATGCACCCACCCACACCCCTACCCCTCCAACCGCACCCACCCACACCCCCTACCCTCCAACCGCCCCACCCACACCCCTCCCAACCTCCAAATGCACCCACCCACACCCCCTACCCCTCCAACCTCCAACCGCACCCACCCACACCCCCCCCTCCAACCGCACCCACCCACACCCCCTACCTCTCCAACCTCCAAATGCACCCACCCACACCCCCCTCCAACCGCACCCACCCACACCTACCCCTCCAACCTCCAACTGCACCCACCCACCCCCCTACCCCCTCCAACCGCACCCACCCACACCCCCTACCCCTCCAACTGCACCCACCCACACCCCCAACCCCTCCAACCTCCACTGCACCCACACTCCCTCATCCCGTCCCCACAAAAAAAAAAAAGGTTTTCCATCAATGTTGTGCGGGAGGGAGGCCCCCTGCGTTCCGGGGGCCGAGATGGGGCCGAATGCGCAAGTGTGACGGAATGAGGGCCTCTCTTCACTCCCCGTTCCCATCTGGTGCAGTCACACAAACTCACACTCACACACACACACTGTCACAAACACACACACACACTCTCTCACAAACACACACACACACACACACACACTCACACTGTCACACACACACACACACACACAAACACACACACACACACACACTCTCTCTCACAAACACACACACATACACACACACACACATACTCTCACAAACACACACACACACACACACACTCACAAACACACAAACACACACACACACACACACACACACACACAGCCCAGCTGCCAGGCCCGATCTGATCTGGTGCTGCTGGTAGCCCTCTGCCTCCCCCGCGGGAGACACAGGACACAGCAGCTCACTCGACACGGTTCCCATGGAGATTTGTTTTGCGCTTCATCTCGCCCCCAACCCCTCCACCCCCAGGGAGAACCAGCCGGCCTGCCAGGGGGAGAGCGGGGCTGTGGACTTGGTATCCGGAGCCAGAAGCGTCCTTGGCACCAGCTTTCCCGGGCAGGCCGGCTGTCAGGCCCCAGGGCCTCTCTCAACCAACTTCCCCTGGCCACGGACGCTGACGGCCACTCAGTCTGTTCTAGGTGCCCAGGCTCGAAACGCTCCGAGCAGACGATGCCACGCAGCAATCCTCACAAAACACATGAAGGTGGAACAATCTGTCCACTGCAGAGAGGACAAATGAGTAACCCACTGACAGAGGAGCGGTGGGAGAAGCTGTGGCACAGGTGCTTATTAGTTAGCGCACAGTAATGTAGTGACGTTAGCTTGGGTGGCATCAACGTACACGTATCCAATATTTACTTAGTGGGGACGGCAGCCAGCAGAACCCAATTTGTGCAGAAAAAAAGACAAGATAACAAACATCAATAATCAGAACGTTTATTAATACAACCGATTAGGAAATCTATCAAATGGCTAATTCTGATTATTGCACCATATAATTACTAAACGCACAATGACAACTAACGCAAAGGATTGAACTCAAAAAAGGGAAAAGAAGAGGTAGGTAACAGATGCCACATAAGGGTATGTGAAACACTGGTTTACTTAACGGGGTCCGGCAGGGCAGTCCATGGATCCCGGGTCATTGGCTGGTGGAGTTGTTCCTGGAGTACTTCCAGCGGCAGGGAAAGACATGCAAATTGTCCTTGTCCGTGGGGGAAATCCACTGGAACAGGCGGAGGCAGTCAGTCCAAAGGAACCTACGCAGAGCTGCGTGAGACTCGGAGATCAGACGATCAGGCGAGACTGGAAGGAAGCGGCAACCAGTAGTTCATATCCAAATCAATAATTAGAACAAAGTCCTGGTGCTTATTGATTCAAGCGCTGTTGTTGGCAAGGTAACCCTCCGTTCAGTGACAATTTTTGGTCACCTTCAAAGCCAAAACTTCAAAGTTGCCACAACCCTTGGGGAGCTGTCACTGGTCCTGTGACGACCCATCCTGTGGTCAACACCCCCTGCTTCTGAGTAACCATGAAAGGGGGGTGTCCTGTGCTTGATGTCCTGTGCTTGATGCCCCCTTTTCAATGTGGCCAGCAACAGTGGCATGCAGAGGGGGTGCCACCATCACACACCCTGGGACAGTCATTTTTGTTCCCCGCGAATTGGCCATATGCTCCTTACGGCACCTCCCCAGGCTCATGTCCTGGCAGGCCTGTAGGGGGTCATTGTGGTAGCTGGCCTCTTGCTGTGCTCTACATTGTCTCCAGAGAATCGGTCCCCTCTTTGTCTGTGACCAGGATCCATGTGTGTTACAGTATGTTGAGTCATATTAACCTGTGAAATGCATTATCACATTTTGCCATGGTGTAATACAGAAGATCTGGGTGCAAGAATAAGATAATCCAGGTCAGGGTATGTTTTTTTAAATAACCCTATTCTCTTACTCTTCTCTGTTATATAATGGTGACTATATTGGAAGCATATGGGGGTGGGGGGGGCACTCATTATTTATTAATATATGCAGTCTGGTTTCCAAATAAACACTGCTCGATTGAAACAGAGCCACCTTCATAGAAGACCTCTTATGTAATGCCATGTGAAATATTACCCAGAGTTACAAAACTGCACTTGGGCATTTAATGTCCACTTCTACCTGAACACCCTTTTCTCACTGTGATTGAAGGCGTCTCAGTCTGGCGCTCGATCCAGGACAAAGAGATTCTTCCTCACCTGCCCCAGGTTGGCAGCTCCCTCGCGTAGCTGCGGTGCGCCTGCGACAGATGGCACCATTTACAAACCCTTCCACCCGCCGGTGATGCTGTTCCTATTCATTATCTCCCCTGTAACTTGAGCCAGCCCCAACCCGCACCTTCTGCCGCGTTTCAAACACGCCCGCGGCGACGGCCCTCAGATCGATATTCTCCGAGTGCATGGTGCGCGAGTTCATCCGATAGTGGTCGGGTATACCGGGTGCCGCGGTGTGTGTCGTCCTGCGGGCATTGTGTGTGCAAGGAGCCACAAACTGTGGGAATTTTCTGTGCGTCAATAGGTGCTTTTCCCACAGGGCCTTGGCCTGAAGCCAGCCACACAGCCCTGTAGAACGCGGGGCGGGCACAGAAGCCAGTGCTTCTGCTCTGTTTTCCAAGAGGGCACATTATGAATAACTCATTTCACTACTGAAAGGGGCTCGGAATGCGGACCAGCTTTTCCGAGATACAGAGGGGGAAGAAATAGATAATATTTTTTAAATAAAGGGCCAAGCAATGTCAAATAATAAAAGTAATAAGAAAAATACAATACAATACAATTTTGGCACAAGGCTAAACAAAAAAAATCGTCACTTCGGTCGGATTGTAAACGCTTGTTCGAAATGAGTGTGTGCCTCCGCGCGTGCCTGTGAGAGGAGAGTAAGAAAAGGGGTGAGCGGAAATGGGAGAAGTACCTGCAGCTGGGTCTGTCCATCTTTAATAACAGAACAGTTGGAATTTAATCTGATGATCATTATTTCGGGCCTGCGGGCAAAATGGCAATCAGGCAATCTCCCTGCAGGTCGAAGCGCTGGGGGAAAAGCGACCTCGCGGTCCTGTCACTCATTCATTAGTTCATTAATACCAAAGCAGCAGTGACCCCATTTTCACCCTTTGAGCCGGGGCTAACCGCACACTCTCCTGATTGTCTTTAACCGTTCAAGTTCAAAGGTGCGATACCTGCTGCATCAGGGGCCTGTTTCAGAGTGCACCCCCTGGCGACAGCCCATAATTAGCCCTCTTTAGTGGCGCTGTTCTCTGTCAGCAATCGTTAGCCCGTCAGGGCACCCACACCGAGTTTCCCCCCAGCCCCGGCCAGGGAAGGAGGCAGTTTGATTGGGCACGTTCATTACATGGTTCAGTTGTGCGTGCATCCCTCCCACCCACCCTGCCCGAGAAAGCTCCTATTGAGATGGTAATTTTGTATTCATTACTTTTTTTACTTAATCAGTAGTTTGGGGACTTGGCCACTTTGTGTGTGGTATCTCACTGTATAGCATCAGTGATATTTTAGACATCTCTTTATTGTCCCCCCAAACGCTACTGTTTTCTGCATCATTATATGCCTTGCTATTCTGGTCTGTGTTCTGAAGTTAAATAAAGGAGGATTGTTCATATTTCTTGTGTACCAGAATACGATTCAGTTATCACTCCCCTATTGAGTTCATTCTGGGTATACATCAAGCCCACGGTGTTTCTGTTCATTCCAAAGCACTGGCTTGACATTAATTGATCTTGAAGCAGCACTTTACATGATCAGGATTCATTTCATTCATTTCTTTTCAAATTAAAATTGATGTGTAACGAATCGCTGAATTATTCACTCAGCCATTTCCGGAAGGTAAATCCTAGCCCTGGTTGCTTGATATGGTGTTTAAACCGAAGGAGTCTTGGAATTAATATTTTTATGCAGCGAACAGTGGAGATCCCACTTTAATTTCCCCTCATTTTAGGATTTCTCCCTGTGGGAAATCCATTGCTCGTATCCCATGATTCTCCTCAAGACCAGGAAAGGCTTCGCGGTGGAAATATATATAAAATATATTTTTTTGGTTTTGTTTTGTATTGAAGTAACATAGTAACAATGCTGTCAATTAGAGAGATTGCAGACAACCATGTGCTCTCCTCCGAAACGTGATGTCACCTGCCACTACTACACCACCGTTCACAAGTTAAGCTCTCACAGACATGAGTCGGAGGAACACACTTCATGCACAGCGCTATACCAGCAGACTGTAGGTGTCCGATTGACCAGTGGGGGTCGCTGGTGTGTGACAAGACATGGACATCACTGCTAACTGAATCCCTCCCTCCCTGGGTGACCCTACCCCCTCCAACCAGAGGTCAGAGTGTTCATTGGGTCAGGTGCTGGATATCTGAGGCAGCAGAATTTACCTAGTTGCCAAGAGAGCAAGGGCTTGTTACACATTTGGCTCCAGTCCGATTTCTGAATATTACATACATCCTGGTTCATATGATCATTTACTGTGGCTAGCTCGTGATTGCGGGAAAAATAGATGGAGCTGAGAAAGAAAGGCACGCCATTCATTGACAGAAGACTCTTGAAATTGTCAGGGTCAGAAATGGCAACGCAGCTGAAAATCTCAATGAAGGAGTCATAGCAGACCATACATGTTAGGACTGATGTGAAGGCCAACAGGCCACCTCTCGGCTTTAACTTCAAATTTGGAAAAAAGAAGCTACATGGAGTAAAGCCATCCTCAAAAATGTCTGAATAGTGCCCTGATTTCTAATCACGGCTTTTTAGAATTGAAACGTATTGATATAGCTCAACTAAAAAAGCGTTTATCTTAGCCTCTTACCTGTTTGGACTGGGAAGCGTGTGAAAATACACCTCACAAAAGGTCGAGGCACGGCGCAGTAAAAACTAATAAAGGCTCGGCGTATGGGGAAATTAGGAGGAGGACGGAAAGCGCGGAGCTTTGCACAGTGGAAGGGTGTACACAGCGGCTGCTTGCTTTGAATTTCTCTCCCCCCCCGCCCCCGGCCCCCCCCCGCCCTCCCAGAAGCCGGGGGAGTTGCCGGCTGCTCGGTTACGACACACTGATGCATAAGTCATTTCCTGGAAGCCGGTATCTTGATGTTTGATAGGTCTTTTCTTCCCTTTCCCCCACGCAAGCTGCGGTGTCAGATTTATGTGCGGCTATGAATTTTGCATGGTATCTCTGCTACACTGTGTGCAGAGCGAGCAGAAAAACCTAATAGCGCCATTTTTGATTAATATTCCGTGCTATGATAATGTATCGGAGATTAATCCAGGCCTTGGGGTTTCCTGGGAGGGTGTCTTTCAGCGTGGGACTGTTTCAACGAGCTGGAACACAATGAGCAAAGGGTTGCCCGGATGCGGGAATGTTTCGGGAATGCACTCCTTCTGAAAATCAGACCACTCTCGCCAAGATAATTAGTTGTAAAAGGATGTTACCTGTGCACATTGGCCTTACTTTAACAGCATGGTGTTTGGAAGTGATGGATATTTATTGTGCAGTGTATTTTGACAGCACAATGTGTACTAATTGAACTAGTGTGAGTGTGTGGATTTTTTTACTGTATGTACAGCTTTCTATGCATATTGTGAACATTAAATTACAGGCATTTAGCAGACGCTCCTATCCAGAGCGACTTACACAGTTTCACATTTCTTTACATACAATCCGTTTATACAGCTGGATATTTACTGAAGTAATCCAGGTTAAGTACCTTGCTCAAGGGTACAACGGCAGTGCCCCACCTGGGATCGAACCTGCAACCTTTGCATTACAAGCCCAGTTCCTTAACCGTTATGCTAACACTGCCGCATATGCTGGTGCCTGCCTATTCCAGGTCTCAAATCTACAACATATTTGCTGCACTCTGCTTTTTGGCTACTGCAGTGCAGTCCTCCCCTATTCTCTTTCCCCCCACAACGTGCGAATGGCGCTGTGCTACAACGGTTGCTGCAGCACGCGGCTGCCTAGAGCCTGCCCGAAAGACTAAAGACACCACTCAGTTCTTAATTTAAGAGCTGCGATCTTCCACAGAACCTGCTTTCTGACAGCAGGTCTGTAGGAAATACTGTGTGTGTGTGTGTGTGTGTGTGTGTGTGTGCGTGGTTTGGGATTAGGGGGCTGCTACATGTAATAATTAAGAGTTTGATTTTGAATGAATGATTATGACAACCAATTATGAGATGAAATGCAACCAAACCTTGCCTTGACATCAGCTTAGATATACCTTTATCAGCAATCGACCGCAATCAAGTTAAGCAAGGAAACTCGTGATGTTGCCATCTGAATGTGCCTGGCCCCTCGTTAATTAAGCGGTGACCTGCTGTTTTTTGTGCGGTGCGTCACTTGCAGAATAAATATAGAGGGAAGACTCTGCTCTCCTTCGCACAGCTGCTTGTGTGTGAACCAAAAGCAGAGGATGCGGACGTGCTTTTCTTTCCTATCAAAATGCATCTATTTACAGCAATAAGAAGAAGGGGGTGGGGGGGTGCTTGGGAAAAGTAACTTTTTATGTTTAGAATCTGCATGTATTGCGAGTCGTGGATAGTTACTCAATAGGCAACATGTTGTAATTCATTTCAATAAATATTGACAGTTGTTTGCGTGGTTCCTGCCAATTGAAGTCTCTCGACTCCCCCTTTTCCCACTGCTGCAATATAAAATGACATGTTCCAGCAAAATAAAGACCCAGTGAAAAATGTTATATTGGCATAAGCGTTGTTAAAATTCTAGCCAAACTGACAATGAAAGTTAAGGGAACTCGGTTGGTATGCATGGTTCAGAACTGGGATACACTTGTAATGTCAACAACTACAATTAATTAAAGCATTGCATGTAACTGTGTAGGTGACCTTTCACCCAGTTTTTGAGTAATTGCCCACCGGGGACTTGCACTGCGGAGGTGATGAATACTAAGGGTGTGCTATGTGTTAACAAAGCCTTGCAACCTGCTCAGGGTGAGCTAATTAGCGACACAAGAGGTTAGTTGTTTTTTTTCACCATTCAGCACCATTCAACTACAGGGAATGTATCCTTCCCTAATGTTTGCACAGTTGAGCTAAGTACACAACTTGAAATGCATCAAGTTATTGTGTTGAAAGTTGTTGTGCAATGATGAAGAGAGAGGCCTATTACACCAATTCTACCTGGTGGTGGTAATGACCCTTTTCAAAAAGGAAAATGACTTTCAGTGCTTTCAATACATATTTGCATCGTTGCCTTAAAGGAGAACTTTCCCCTAATGTTGTTCTCCTGTTGGGTGGGAGGTAGGGGTTAGAAACATATTTGCTGTAAAAACTCACCTCGCCTTCAGTTTCATTTTAAATGCATGAGACAAAGACAATCCTCTAAATCCTCTAAATATTTCCCTGTTGCCATAACACATTTAATTGTTCTTTTTGCAGTATTATAAATAATATTGGAAAATATGTAAAAAAAATTATCATTTAAACCTAAAATGATGACATGGCTGTGGCTGCCCTAGCAGTTGTATGGTCATTGCTGCTTATGCTAGGGGCCAGGCCTCCATGGTCAGCCAGCTAGCCACAGACCCACATTTGGCTACTTTAGCTAATGTTACCCACCGTTGCCAGCTCAAAGTTATAACAGACTCCCATTTATTGGATATCAGTGCACAGAGCTGCCAGATTTGTTTGACACCTACAAGCCCAATTAGAAACGAAATCCTTCCCAATCCATCTAAAACCAGCCCGATATGGTTTTATGGAGAACAGCATCTGTGCGCATGCGCATTCTCTAACATGGTTCATTTAATGCGATACAAGTAATGCAAATAAGCCTCCTGTTTTGAAATGTGGCTCTAGAATGAACTTAATTACTTTGCTGCATTTTCTTCTTAGCGATTTTAATGCTCCAAACCTTTAATATATCTGCCAAATCTTCCACAGCATTGACTCATGCATGGCAGCCAACGTAAATTTTAATTCTCAATTCGCTGTGTCTCTGGTCGACCCTCGCCACACCCACTTACAGTTGATACCGTGAATGCCCTCACATCCCGTGGGCATGACACGAGTTGCGATTTGTGCTTACTGTGCTCAGCGCGGGCCTTCGAGTCGTTGAAATGTGCTCGGATCGGGGCCTCCCGCGTAGTCTAGTGGTTACAACGTTCAACGCTGGCCATGGCGACCGGGGTTCGATTCCCAGTCGTGCCAGAGTCGGCTCTGGCCGGGAGTGCCACCGTGGGCGGTGATTGGCTGTCCACCCCAGGGAGGGGGGAGGGAAGCCGACAGGATGTTGGCTGCTCACAGGAGCGGCTCTGGAGTACCGGGTTACGGTCGACGGCCTGGCGAGTGCCGTCTCGGAGGAGACGATACTTTGCCTTCATCACTACCGGTCACTACCGGTCACAGGGCTATGGCAGCGAACTCACATTACAAGGGGGGGATTGACTTGAAAATAGTGGATGTAATTGGCTACCAAATTGGGAGAAAATGGGATAAAATCTGAAACAAATTCTGAAAAAAGAGATGTGCTCGGATCTGAGCAAAGCAATGCTTGCAACAAGCTTTAGAGTCATACCCTGGGACAGGTGTGATCCACTGTTTTAGTTCGGGGTTGGATTCCTTTCAATTACGTTTTTTGCATGTCCCCCACTTGCATTCCCACTAGCAGAATGAATGAACTGTATGTGTTTAATTGGCTCCCACCCCTGATTCTTTCTTACTGAACAGAACACATTCAATCAATTTGTTCTCATATGAAAAGACAGACGAACATATTCTCTGACCTGGCGACAAGTTGAACTAATGGGGAACTCAAGGTGCCCGTATCTCCCACTTATCTTGTTCACAGGATGGTCTTAAGGGATAACTAGTTATTATTGGTTGTTATTGAACAGGTGGGTTGCAACCTTTCAATTTTGCAATACTATTTCAGAAATTTTTCAAAAACCTACACAATGCCAAAAATGTCTACTTGCCCAAGGACATTTTTCACAATAATGTAAAAATAACTGTAGCTGTCCATTTTAATAACCGCCAACCATTGCTTCCCCACGCTAGGTAGCTTGCTACACTGTAACTATATTACAATTTAGCCACATTTAATAGGCTAATAGTGGGACACCAACCCGTAACCACACCTTACATGGTACGGGAGAAATAAATGTGCAGTTGTTTCAGTAAGCTGAAGCGGAGGTTGCAGACTGAAATTCCGGTGGTTCGTTTTAGCCGGAATAATTCTTATATCTGCAGAAAGATAACATAAGGACTAAAAGATGAAGGACTACATATAAAAAAGTTTAAAATGTGTTCAATTCCCATTTGGAGATCACTATATTTATCACTATATCACTATATTTAAGTCACTAAAATACACTAGATCCCAACTTTTGGGTGGGATCCCCTTTAACTATTTCTCTTCACATCATTTGCTGTAATTAGAACTATTAAATGAGTTAGTTGACAATAGACCCTGCCTCAGTGAAATGCTAATTTAATTTGCGAAGCTAATTCGATTAATGGAGCACAGATTACATTTAGGCTGCCCTAAAGACTATCAAGCACAAAGTGGCACAGATATCCCAGCTATTCAAAACTGTAGTACAGTATCTTTTTCCTCTGCGGTCCACAGCAAAATGTGTGATGTTTTGTGCAATATTTATGATTTAATGCTTAATGCTGGCGACAGGTGATAATTAAGAAATGAGTGGTAATTAACTTGTCTTTGAACTGTAGCAGTACAAATATGTTTATTAAATTGTTTTAATAGTAGTTAACCAACCTCACAAATATCTCCCATCACATGTATGTTTTTGGAACATACAACCAATTTGTTTTCCAGTGTCCATCCAGACCTTTTGAATGACAAAAAAAAAGAAACAATAATGGTTTAAATTTAGGTTTAAAATGTTTAATTCAGGTCAAAGATCGGACAAAGATGTAACAGTGTAGGCATGGCAGCGGGAGACCCATCTGTGTCACACATTTTCAACAGGATTGCTGTGGAGAGAAATGCAAAGTTTGCTCTTCAATCTGGAAGTAACTTCCAAAATAAAGGAAACACTTAAGTAAATGAAGGGTTCTGGCGGCTCTGCTGTGGTATGGGGTGCATTTTCCGGGAAAGGCCCACTCAATGCCTTCGGGCAAGGTAAATTACAACAAATATTAAGCCATTCTGAGTGAACACCTTCATTCTATGGTGAGGAATTTCTATCCTGATGGGAGTGGTCTCTTCCAGGATCACAATGCCCCCATCCACAGGGCACGAGTGATCACGGAATGGCTTGATGAGCATGGAAACGATGTAAACCGTATGCCAGTCACCAAAACACTTATGGGAGATTCTGAAGCAGTGCCTAAGGCTGCGTTTTCCACCACCATCAACAAAGCGGCAAACTATGGAATTTCTTGTGGAAGAATGTTGTTGCAACTCTCCAATAGAGTTGTATTGGAGTCTATCCCAAGGTGAACTGAAGCTGTTCTGGTGGCTTGTAGTGGCTCAATGTCCTGCTGAAACACTTATGTTGGTGTTTTTTTTGTTTTTGTGGCAGTTATGTGTATGTCAACGTGCTGTAAGGCACACGCTTTAAGACAATGCAGGATGGAAAATATTATTTGTCAAGAACAGCTGCAAACCTTACCTCATTAATGCAGCAGTTTTTTATTTTATTATCATTGTTATCTTTTATTTTTCCCAACAGTATAGCTACTGTGCTTTATTAACCTTTGAAACCTATGGAATAATGCATTACAAAGATACAAGCAGCACAAACAATGAATAATTAAGCATGGGTTCTCTTCGGGGAGAAAACAAACTGCCTTGTTCCACTTTTAAAAATAGACAAATCAAAAACATGATGCCGTTTGACTCTGCACTTTACAATTAAAATGACTTAAAGCAGTATACTGTCCAGAAGTGTAAATTGCAGATCCAATAGCTTTGTGTTTAATTGTACTTTTGGAGTTCCAGGGAGAGAACAATTGAACACCCTGAGAAACATATTAACTCTGTCCATCTGGTGACATCTGATGAAATGTTTTGAAGAAGCCCTGAAAGTTTATCAAATATAAATGCAGCAAATCCTCTTTTACCACAACACCCCTCCCAGAGGTTTCATACATTTATAATTTTTTTGCAGCTACCGTGCCTAAAGTACCATTTTATCCATATACGCTAAAACACATGAAGCACACAATTGCTGACGAAACCCTCATTCTGTATTTCAGTGGGTACATGTTTGCAAAAGAACAAACCTTTAGCATTCATATCAGTTCAAGTTAAGGACACTCCTTTAATGGATTCCCGGTCGGACACAGCATTCCACTTTCCATTTAAAGTCAGTTTAAAGTAATTATTAAATCCAAACTAACGTAGCGGGAGTTCCTCTGAGTTATAGCTGACAACATGACAAAACAACGCGATAATGAGATCATAATGCACATTATGCACTTCATCGCGGGTGCTCAATGACTATTAGCCAGTACAGGATAAAGCACTTCCAGAGTGTACGGGATAGATGGAGATCGAAGAATGATTCTCGCGCGAAGTCGAGTTAGATTGCGGTTGTGGCTTTTTATTCAGTATGCCCATCCAGAACAAAGGAAGGAATGTCCTTCGCCAGAACTGATTAGCTGAAGGTACTTTACTAGCACAACATTCATCTCTGCAAATGAACTGCATTCATTAACTCAACCTCCTGTTCTGTAAATTGATTTCATGGTACTTTCGGTATCTCTATACCAGTGGCGGGTCCAGACCATTTTAACAGGGGTGGCCCAAGAGTGGCACAGAACCACACAGGGGGGGACATTCAAAATGTAATAAATTTGACTTTCACATGGATAATATGACAACCAGTAGCAGACCTAATAGTCCAATATAGGTTGAACAAATTCAGTATTTCACATTTTACAACAAAAAAACAGTTTTTCATTCAAACTTTTTTATTAAATAGGGAGGGTTATGGCATTTTTTATACATTTTGTTACACAAAGCAAGTTTTTTACAAAGTAAGAGCCAGATGAAGTAGGGTGGCACCCAGGGTGGCCAACCAAATTTCTCTGGGGGCAGGCGCCCCCCCAGGCCCCTCCTGGACACACCCCTGATGTTTACGTATGTATATAGCATGACCATGAGACCGCAGAGACCATTGTCCACGTGCTATGTTAAATGCATACTTTTGTTGGTATATGACCGATCTAAGCAAGTGCATCCCTTTTACTTCCGTGCACTTTTTTAAAAATCCTCAGGTCTGCCAAGGTAAGGTAGACTCGATCTGCTTCCTGGCAGTCGGTCAGTGGAGATGTTCCGATGTTCCTCCTGGCAGAGAAAAGTGAGCTCTGGATCTTTATCACAACACTTTCATCACTACGATATATCAACACCTGTCATTGAAATAATATTAGGAACCACTTTAAAGTCTTTGAAATCCTCCTCAGCCACTCCAGCAGCCAGTAATGTTGTGTAAAGATAGAATGAGTGTCCGCCCATGGATCGATATGGTTCCTCTAAATAAACTCCGTATCTATGTATTTATTTTATTTTATTTTCCGGACTATTTAAAGTCACAATAAAACCACAAGTCCTTCGAGCTGTTGCCGCATAGAGTGACTTTCACTTACAAAAGTGTCCTGTCATTTGCCACTAATTTATTAGGAAGCACGGGCATCAACCACCCAGTTGATGACATTATCCCAGAGGGCAAAGCATTTTGGGCAGGTTGTGAAAGTCTGCATTTCTCTAACGAGTAAATCCAACCCTCTTTCTTCATAATTGTGGCACTGACACACATTGAGTATTTGAACTTTATGTAACTCATTTCAATATTTCAAAGACGATACACATTTGTACACTAAACCAAGGGAGAAAGCAACAACCCCTGATTGCCAATCCCTTTTGTGTGTCATACATTTGCAAGATGACCGCAGCCACTGAAATCAAATTAATTCTCCACCGCATCCAATCACATTTGTAGAGCTTGGGTCTAGACTTCCGCACGAAGTAAAGTTGCGGGGCAGTTTTCCAATGTCTTTATTGCTGTGCTGACCTGTCTCAGCTCAGCTTTACTGGCGCTGTCCTACTTATGAGCGAGAAGTTGGCCGAGTCTGCGAGCTGCATAACTATATCGCTCCTGTCTGTGTTGGTGCTAAAAATGGGAAAATGTAAAGGCAGAAGGAGGAGCAGGCCGTTATCATCGCTGATCACAGTGAACAAGCTGAGGTGGACAAAAGTGTACAAACGTTGATTTAATCTGGGGCATTGTCTGCAGTCCAAGGCTTGGGTGTTTTGGGGAAGAAAAAACTAAGTGTAAAAAATGTAAGTGTATTGTTTTTCTTGCCAAACTCAGTAGTGAGTTCCTTTTGGTGTAGAACAACTGGAACAAGGCCTTTTTCTCAATGTGCCATAGAGGTAATCAATCTCTCAGGCGTGCATGGGAAGTCCGATACAACCATTGATAATAGTTGATACTTGTATTAAATGGACCAAATACTTATTGAACACTTATGATTGTTTCCAGTAGGCCTTGGACCTTAGGCCTCCATTTCCTGCCGATCAATGACCCAAAGCCATTAAGGCTTCTGGTTCACAAGCAGCAATGATCAACGACAGACACCAAAATGTCTAGGCAGGTGTCTTGATCTGGCCAGATTCCAGCATTCAGTGTGATATCATGCGCTGGAGTTCTTCCTGTGGGAAATGAAATAAAAGCAATTTTACTCTATCAGCCAGCTTTGGCTCCAGCTTGTGTTTACTTGGTTCCTGCACTACAGTGTAAAAGGGGTATTTGCTCTCCAGATGCAATCATGGGCAGCATTTTTTTACATTATTTTACGTAAACAAATATTGGGTTTCTCTTGGCCTCTTGTATGTGTAAGGAGCGGCTCTGTGGGGCAAAAGTATTCATCAGAGCTTTAAGTGGCAGTGATAGCGGGACATCTTAGTTTTACGCACTTAATGTTCACGCAGCCACAGTTCTTCATTGCAATTACAATGTGGAAATGATGTCCATCCTTGGAACATAGTCCAAGCACACACAATCAAAATTGAGATAACAGTTAAAACTAATGAATGTACCACTTAAAGGCAATTTCAGTCCAAAACAAATGTGAGAATTTAAAAAATAGTGACTGCAAAAGGTTTTTACTTCTGTAACATAAACAAAGAAGAAATCAATTGGTATCAAAATAACATCTATCATAATGATAATAATAAAACAAACCAAAAACCTGACACTGCGTGCCCATACATTTTAAAGCTTGATGAATGATGAATCAGATTATTGACCATGAAATTAACTATTTAAAATTATGTAGAAATGCATCGGGCCTGTCTGCAGGGCAAAAAACACAAAATCCCATGCTACTGAACTGTGAGGAAGCACATTGCATTGTCTCATACCAAAATGACTATCACTTAAAGTATTTTGGATCATCATCTCCTCCCTAGATTAGGCCTTCTACCACAGGAATGGCCGATACCATGTGCTTTTAGCAATGTAACTTTGCACAAGGTGATTGTACATAGGTGTAAATTGGGATCCCAATTCAGGTATGCAGAAGATAGGGCTTCCATAACACACCTGGGTCTTCGGTTATTTGTATATTGTAGCACTATACCATCCACTGTGCCATCCACCTTTCAGTGCACATGGACTACCCCCTGCCTCTCCGTGGTTGGGATGAGCTGTTCAAATTCAGCGGTGCCCACACACCATGGGCTGAGGGGCACTGAGTCATACAAACAGTTGTGACGTGCCCGGTGATTCTCTGGGCTAGTTCATATACGCTTCTGCCAACTGCCTCCACAAACCTGAAGGACAATTTTGGGTCATCCATTTGATGGCTCGGCAGATGTGTTTGCTTCCTTGCCTGTCTTAAAATTGCAAGAGACATCCAGACAGGCTCCCCTGCCTTTTGAAGGCAGCCTTAGGGCTCTTTTGCTCCCCCTCAAGAGCTGCGGATGTTGTCGGATGAGGCCGGTGGGCTCGATAATGTCAATGTTCACTTCCTGTGGGGCTGTGAACACAGCAAAGAGCAAGCCGGAATTGTTGACAAATGTTGTCGAAGGAGCGGGGGAAAACGGGTGACTCGATGAAAGGGGAATTCCATTAGCTGTTAGTTTCTTGTGTCTGCCACGTCAGAAATGCCCTTTTTTTCAAATTCATTACCAGCATTAGTTTTGCTGTACTGCAGAGGAAGTTGGAGCACTTCTCTTACTGTGTGACAGCAGTTGGCTATTTTGGTGTGCCGGGGCCAGATTGAGTGCGGGCCTTTAGCAGTGCGTGTACAGCACTTTCGGGAGCTGCGCTGAAACCACTGCTTACGCATCCTCCCTGCTGCTCTCCGTACCCACACATCCATCATGGCCAAAAGATTCCACACAGATCCCAGTCGCGTGCCTCAAGGCACTCCATCACTTCTGTGCCGATCCCTTCAGCCGTTCCGTGTGTAAATTTCCTCGATTCCTCAGAAACCTTTCCCTTTCTCAGCCGGTTTCAGTGAACCGCGCAACGTGAGACATCTGCTCCGCCGCCGTGCTGCGATGCTAGCCGCCGTGTCCGCTAGCGCCGAGCGGGAGGGAAGGAGAGAGGGAGCGGGAGAGAATCGGAATCATTAGCGCGCTTTGACAACAGCTTTTTCACATCAGGCCATGACTTGCTGAGATAATCTTGTTTTCGTCCCCCCCTCCCTCCCCAGCTGGGAGACGTGACTGAAATCGCTGCCACACGCATCCTGGCGATCGCTGTGCCACCTCATCACCTGCCTGTGAAGCCAAGCCTCACGTGGCGCTGAGATTTCCGCCGCTCTCCACATTCGGTTAATGAAAGCCTGCAGCTGTAATTCCCGGCCCTGCGGTGCGGGCCCGTTTTCTGAGCGCAGAACATCACCGCTTCTGCCAACGGGATCTTTCCTTTTCTAATGTCTTGTTATTTTATGCAGACGGGTCCCTTAAATCCACATCTGCCCCAACACATCTCCTGCAACAGAAGGTGATCTAAGCTGCAGTGCTAACACTTCGTTGGTTACGAGTTGACTCGAGTTATGATCAGAAGCCCTCCAGGGAATCTTTCCACCAGTGGCAGGGATCGGCGTCCAATTAACTGTATAATGGTGATGAGCCTCGCCAATTCCATAGTCTGATAAAAGGATACATGGCTTATTCATGAGTAAGGACCCTGCAGGAAAAGCCCTTTGCAAATGAAGGTATTATTATTATCCACAGCTCCTACAGTATGGCTGGCTGTCTGTCTGTCTCTCTCTCTCTGACATCCACCCCATCCACCAGAAATGTACCCCAGGTGCAGGCCTGTCTCATATTAAATTAGCTAACCCATGGGGTGGATCCCAACTCAAAACATTAACATCCAATTATCAGTTGTGTATTCATTTACAAAATGATTTTTGGTTCGATTTGATAAACTGACATAAAGGTATATGGCTTTTAATTGTGGCTAGTCTGTGAAACTGCTATGATCTAAATGTATTACCTCTTGTAAACACATTTAAATTGATTTTTTATCATGTAGAAAGGAAACAAAGGATCGGGAAGTGAAAACCAGTCCTGTTTTATAGAACCAACAAACATTTGTTAGACTAGTCTTATAAGCAAAATAACATCAGTCCGTTCTGACAACTGAATACAAATGCACGTCAGTGTGTAGCCATTGGTCTCCATACATGTGTCTGTATTACTGGACCCAAAGGGAGTCGTAAGAAGTTGGTATTGATGTGAGCAGACAAAAATAAATGGAGATGTTTTATAAACAAGACCACAACGGGCCGGTCAGCCCGTGCTTCCTGCACGGCAAATGCAATTTTGGACTGATGAATGTGATCAAGGGAGACCATTCATCCCAAACAACAAAGTCTTTTCTTCAGAGCCTGAAACGGGCAGTGAAAGAGGAGAGGCGCCCGCAGAACTGACACTGAGAGCTATTGTAGTGCTGAAAGCTCCACTAACCGTGCAGTAGAGGCGCGATATTGGCAGGAGGTAATCCAGGGCGCCAGGAGATCTCCAAATACAATACGAATCTCCCAGAGCCAATTTAAATGTTTATCGTCTTAATTAAAATTGCAGAATTAATTGATGACACATAGACTCAACCACACGGAATGATTACACTTCCCTTTTTATAATTGGAATGATTCCGCCGGAGTTGCTGCACAATTCAGGACTTTCTTCTTTTTTTACCCTTTCTGGTCCAGTGGCAATGAAGGGTAACCCAACGTTCGCCACGTGGTCTGAATGTCAGAAATGTGACCGTGGCCCATTTGTCTAAAATATATATATACAGTACCAGTCAAAAGTTTGAGTACACCTTCCATCTGGACTATGGCTAATCGGGCACTCCTTCATTCTTCAGCAAGATAACGACCCGAAACACACCTTGAAGTTGTGCAAGAACTATCTGGTGAAGGAGGAATGTGAAGGACAACTCAAACTCATTACCTGGCCTGCCCAGTGTCCAGACCTCAATCCCATAGAAATTGTTTGGGATGAACTGGACAGAAGAGTCAAAGCAAAGCAACCCACAAGTGTCTCTGGGAATTGCTGCAGGAGGCTTTTTATTTAAAAAATCTATTTTACAAGGGAAGACATATTACGGGTGATTTCCTGCTGAAACATATTAAATCATTCAAAACATCTGAATGACCTGTGTTTGTGAGGCTGTTATCATTCGGCAAAGGGTGGCTATTTTGAGGAATCCAAGATTCAATTTTCAATTTCTTTGATGTTCATTTTGTTCATTGTTACATGTGTTTTTGTCATTTTAAAGTATTTACAGAAAAGGGCTTTAAAATTTGTGATGAATCTCAGGTGTAAAGCATTGTCAATTATGAGATAAACCTAGTTTCCAGCAGGTGTTTCTCAAACTTTAACCGAATGACTGGTACTGTTATATATATATATATTTATATATCAAGATCCAATTTTCAATATAATATCTTTGATGTTCATTTATTTCAGGTAGCAAAATAGAAATCTAAATATTTAATTTCCCATGCCTACAGAAAAAATGAAACATGCTTTAAAAAACCTAACATTTTATTTCAGATTTTTTTCCACAATTTGTTGGCCAATTGTACCCTCTAATTCTTCAATCCACCCTCCCTCACGAGCCTGCCACGCACAACTATGGGACCAGCCACTACCCCCGGGGTGGCGATGAACCGCTTCCTTTGTTTTTGCCTGCAGGGAAGCTTTCTGCACTTGTAGTGATCTCGTGCCGGCTTTCCCTCCTCCCTCCCTCCCCCTGGGGCGGACAGGCAATCTGCGCCCCCCAGATGGAACCCCCAGCCACAGCTGGGCTGCCGCAGCCGGAGATCGAACCCAGTGGGCCACCTGCACTCCGGGGCGAGTGCCTTAGCCGTTTGTGCCACCGGTGGGCCCAGATGTGCTTCTGCTGTGTCTATTGTTTATTTACAATGAAAGCTTGTGCTGTTCATTCACAGATGAAATGCAGGCAATTGTACAATATAATTGCAATATTATTTCAGGTAACTGCGGTGTAGTTGCCATATGTGTGCCGCAGCCACACTAGGGATCAATGCAATCAGTGCAATCAACCGTGCCATTGTATTCATCCGTCTACATTCAGTGCCCTAGGCCTCAGTCAAGCCTTAAAACTGTGTGTTCTTTCATCTTTGTGCAGTAGGTTCTCTCTCACTCGTTTATTCTCTCCTTCTCTGAAAAAAAAGAACAAATACCATTTCCTGCAGAAAAAAACGAAAACCTTTCAAAGTAATGCTTAACCCGGGGGCCTGATATGACCCAGTTTGTGTGCGTTTGGTTTTGAAATCAGAAGGAATATTCCCCTAATCCATGCTCATGTGAAAGAATAAAACCTGCATGTCAAATTATTGTGAATTTATACAAAAAACACAAACATATCTTGAGAGTAATTGATTTTGTTTTATGTTAGGCCATATTCATTTGTGTCTGCATGCAAATGGTGTATACTATTTTGAAAAGATTTTCTCACAGGGCATAATCCCTCCATTGTCTTAGGTTCTCCTGCCTGGTGATTTTACCTGCTCAATTGTGTTCAGCAGATCAATTTGTATACGCCTGGCACATTTAAGAGTAATGCACTTTTCAGAAATAAACGTTGTAATCTCCCAAGCCAAATTATATTTCATACATGGGTATCATGTGGATAGAATATCCTTGCCGTGCTTTCCGGTCCTATTTCTCTCCCCTATTTCTCTCCCCTGAAGGCTGAAATACTTAAAATTCAGTAGAACGTTCTTTGCAGAGGCTGCGGCAACCTCATCCATCAAGAACTCAACAATCTCTTCAAGCCAGGATTAGAGAGGTGAAACTGGCCAACAAGCATTACTGATGTCATCCCAATTCCAACGCCATCATGCAAATTGCCGAGACATTGTGGCTGGAGGTGGTGCTGTTAGTGCCTCTCTATTGGTCTTCTTCCGCCTCCTTCTCCACCCCCCTCCACCCCCCTCCCTTCTCCCACTCCTTGACATAACTTGCAGTACCAAACAAGCTGATTAGCACTCCTTCCCCTGGTGATACAATCGCTGTGACAGTCCTGCCATGCCACTCCAATCTAAAGTTGCGAGAGATGCAGTGGGGGGTTGGTTGGGGGAGAAATTGAGTTAGAACCCTTCCGAACAAGCCTGTATGTCAAAAAGGAACGTTTTCAGAGTCTAGGAAGGTTTCCTGAAATTGCCTCTGGGTGGTTTTCCTCACAGCGTGGGAGTGAATCCTCAGTGCCTCCCTCCCTGTTGTCCCTACCAGTGGCGAAGAACATTCCCTCCATTTTACTTGCTCTTTTCAAATCCGGTATCCCCATTGCACTAAATCTGAGATAAAAGGAATTAGAAAAGAGTACATACACGAGGCAGCGGTGTAGCAGGGGGCTTTCAAGTATCATTTCAAAACATGCCCTTCTCATTCATTTTTTAAAGAAAAATATATTTCAAAATTGAACAAACCCATTCCGGCTGAATGAAATGATCTGAGATGGACCTGCTTCTAACGGAGCGCATGCATTCATGGGAGGAATGTGTCAGAGGCGGATATCAATCAGCAGATCTGTTCGTTTCATTCCTGGGGACAGCCAGGCTCCATGCTTAGGGGAGGGTGGCAGATCAATAATAACGTGGGCGTTGAGCTAATCAACTTCTAAGCTGTATCTGTCAAGCCCGCGCCCTAATTGGAAAGCAAGAGTTCGGTCACCCTGTCGCAGCTAAAGGGGAAGCTGTTCATTCACTTTGGCTGCCTGCCTGCAGCAAAGAAAGAGCGGCGCCATCGCAGGCCAGCCTGCCAACATGTCTGCATTCCCCGTACCGGGTGTAGTGACGTTAGCATGGGTCGCAACAAATACACTTATTCAATATTTATTTAGTGGGGGCGGCAGCCAGGAGAACCCAAGTTGTCAGTGCAGATAACAGACACACAACAACTTTAGGAATAGTGTGACATGTATTAATCAATTTGAAATATCATTGTATATCAATTGATGCTTTGTATTAAAGCCAATTACCTAAGTGCTGATTAATAAGCTTTCTACGTAAACACTTTAGATACTAAAGAAGCAATAATAATAACCTATAAGATAAACTAAACATTTAACAGAGTGGGGTTATTTGGTCCTGAGACCATACCAACAAGTGGTTAATGTCAGGGTATTAGTATCCTACATGTTAGTACATCATTAACACACTCTCACTGTGATTTAGCCGTAAAGTAAGTCATCTGGCCGGCCGGGGCCTTTCTGTGTGGAGTTTGCATGTTCTCCCTGTGTCCTCGTGGGTTTCTTCCGGGTACTCCGGTTTCCTCCCACAGTCCAAAGACATGCACGTTAGGCTAATTGGAGAGTCTAAATCCGTGCATTGCAATAATATACGCCATTTAGCAGATGCTTTTATCCAAAGCAACTTACAGTACTGAATGCATACATTTTCAGTATATGTGGCCCCAGTGGGAATTGAACCCACAACCTAAGCGTTGCCAACGCTGTGCTCTACCAACTGAGCCACAGAGAACCACTAAGGCAATGAAACTAAGGTGACGTTTATGGGAAATGTTGAAGGTTTTTACACAAGCAACTTTGTAAACATGCATTTCTCACACATTGCAATGAACATAATGAAAATGTTGAAGGTTTTTAAACAAACAACCCCAAACCCATGAATGCACCTCGATTTCCCGAGGTTGGCAGTACTGCAGTTACATAGTGGAACTGGGCTTGTAACTCAGAGGTTGCTGGTTACATTCCCAGGTGGGGGCACTGCCGTTGTACCCTTGAGCAAGGTACTTAAACTGAATTGGTAAAATATCTAGCTGTATAAATGGATTGTATGTAGAAAAAATGTAAACTATGTAAGTCGCTCTGGATAAGAGCGTCTGCTAAAATGCCTAATATGTCAAATGTAAATGTAAAATGGTGACTTATAAGCATGGGCAACCAGGCGGCAAAACTTCAAATAAAAAAACAGTAAGTGGATTACAAAATTTGCCAATAATCACACCGTGAGTCATTTATTCACTTATTTTCGTCAATTGCTCACGTATTACAAATGCTTCGACCTGACAACTGGAACGATACGCAAGTGCCGCATTAAGGGTGAGTGCTCTTGAGTTATTGCTTGTTAAAGATTGGTGTCAAGACTGCATTAGGACCGCGTCGATTGATTTGAGTTGATTTACTGGCTGATAATAGCAGCTCTCACCTGTGTCATTGCACAGCACTCACCTGCTGTTCCTGTACTCGCGTAGGGTTGAGGGTTGATGTTGATTGACTGTAAAATTTGCTCGCCGTAGAATCAATCTCTGGAAAAGATACCTAAAAATAAAAGACAAAGCTAGGTATCAACAATAATATCAATAACATGTTGTATTGACATCTTGACATCTGATATTTTGTTTGCCGATAGAAGCACGTAGTTTCAATAAGTTAGCAAGAATGGAGTTGTGGTAGTGTGACCTAAATTGAAAGTAGTTGGCTTTCAGAATGCTTTTTATACTACTATTATCTAGCTGTATAACTAACTATCATCCGATGTTATACAGTACATATATGGCAAACTTCCGAATGAACCACGTGGTTGAGTAACTTGGTTAGGTCATTCATGAATGTCACTCAATTTCAAGTGTGCCTAAATGATGCTAACCATTGGTGGATTCGCTGCTCATTGAGACAGTGAATTCTCTAAAAACTATTTTGGATACATAGCTTATATTCAAGGGTGCACATAAGTGGTACCCCAGTACGCATTCGCGTCCTGAAACGTTAATCACGTCCTCAAACGTTAATTGCGTATCAAGCAAGACGACAAACTTTTGAAACATACGCGACTTTAAGTTAATTAACTTAGTTAGTTAGTTAATTAAACTTAAACTTAAAGTCGCACATGTTTCAAAAGTTTGTCGTCTTGCTTGATACACAAGTAATGTTTGAGGGCGCGATTAACGTTTGAGGACGCTAATGCGTACTGGCGTATCACATATGTGCACCCCTGCTTATATTCATATTTAGAGGAAAACTATATAACTATATTTTTATATTTACTAACTTTTTTGTGTCTTGACAGGATGATACCAGAGTGAAAATATAACTTTTATGATTAAAAAAATCTAGATGTAACATTTTTCTCATATTTATTTGCTTAAATTGAATTATGCCCAGCCTATTTTTAACCTTTCAAAATGGATTAATTTGTGACACAGCACATTGATGTGTAATGACAGATATTCTTAAAATGATGAGGTGATTCACTGTGATGCACAGTTTATCCAATTTGCTGTGTGAGCCAGTGAGCTCAAGCCTGCTGTAACTGCTTGCTGTGACTGCCTGATGTGCACGGAATATGGTTGATCGTCATTGACTTTAGACAAGTGGTTCTCACACTTGGTCCTGGGGACCCACTGTGTATGCTGGTTTTTGTTACAGCTAATCTTTTCATCCATTACGGCTGTCGAAAACATGTGTGTAAGTTCTACCATCATTTTTTTCCTTAAACTCATTTTAACACAATGCAGGTTTGGCTCATTGCCAATTCCTCTGTCATTGAACTCTTCATTTTTCACAATTGGTTTAATTTGAGTGACCAGGTGTCCACACTTTAAAAAATTAGGCCCCACTGATTTCACCTGTCAATCTAGAATTGAATCAGTTAAAAAAGGTAACCTCTCTCTAAAGGAATCATGTCATTGCACATTACAGAAAAGGAGAGCATTATTTGATCTGACTGAATTAAAGTCCTGGGATGTGAATATGGGACATTTATTGTTCATGGCATGCATAGCTATTTCTGACATAATATGGCCTTAAGAGAGCAAAGTATGATTTAATAGAAATTAAAAGTGTCCAAGAACAATTAACAGCTAGTTAGAATTCAAAAGTTTAAATCACAGGTGTCAAACTCATTCCATCAAGGGCCGAGTGTATGCAGGTTTTTGTTGCAACCAATGCACTACACCAGGTGATTTCACTAATTAGCTCACTTCTTCAACTAAGGAGGGAACCTAATTGAAATCACCTGGTGTAATGCATTGGTTACAACAGAAACCTGCACACACTCGGCCCTCGATGGAATGAGTTTGACACCCCTGGTTTAAATCATGGTTGGAATCAAAGCCAGCATACACAGTGGGTCCCCAGAACCGAGTTTGACAACCCCTGCTTTAGACTATCATGGTGGCTCCCACTTTAATAATATTTCTGGACGAGTGCTTGCACAAATTGCATGCAATCAATTATTGATATTTTGATTTGAGTCCAGCAAATCCCAGAACCTGCTGCAGTATCGTAATTTCTTTTTCATCTCCATTATTTAATATTATTTTTCATTATGGCTCGTAATATATGATGCATCGCTTTGATGTGATACTTTATAAGGTTTTTTTTTTGTGGACAAATAGATATTTTGATCTTGGCAAAGCAAGCAGAGAGCTCTGTGCTTGACATCAAGCCACTGCACTCACTGCTGGTTGCAGTTTTTATTTGTTTGTTTTTTCAGTGTATCGTGCGAACGGGCCAGCGTATTCCTACTTTTTAAAACACTCCTCCCCAGCTCTCCTGTGCACTTACTTTTTCCACAACCCTTTTTTGGTGAACACCCCTTGTTGTGGCCCTTTACAAGAGAGGCACAAACCAACCTGTTGAGAGTTAATGATGAAACTCACTCATTATCCCTTTGCAGAATCTACCATCTGTTTATCTAATTGACCATAATTAATTATGTCAGCCTAAATTACCAACATTGTTAGTCAGTCAATAAAATAAACTATTTAATTGCTGAGTAGATAAATCAAGCTTGCCCTCATGTGCACTTGTGTATGATGTGAATGCAGTTACACTATAATATAAAGCAGAATGTTGAATACATTCTGTGACTACTGACAAATGTTAAATGTAAACTTAAAATGACAGAAATGAAAACGCCTTCCATCTTTGAAGTAGAATAGATCACCGTGATTGACGCATGAACCAGCACATGCCAATAGTGTAGTGCAGTTGACACGAATAACATGCTTCCCACAGCTGGGGGAAGCCAAGGTCAAGGATACATTGAACAGATACCGATTGAATGGACAGCTAATCTGGGTCTGCTCTTACTTTGTAGCTACAAACCTTAAGTTCAATGAACTATTAATCAAACCAGTGGCGATGACGGCCTCGTTAGAATGTTAATTTATTTTCTTCTCGGCTTTCTGAACCTCCTATTCGGTGACCCAGTGTGTTTGGCCTCTTGGAAACTATTTTTGATCTGTCCCTACTTTATATCAAACACAGTTGACTTTCTCACATTGTATTCTGTAGCAATGGCGCAAAGACACTTTTCTGATTTTGATAGCATTTCCATTTTCATCAACGGAAAGTGTGGCTCGTTTTAGTTTCATTGATAAGGTGTGATTGCGAATGCTACTTCTGGTTCTACAAACTGACTGTCCCATCCCTCTGGGCACCCGGCAGCTGCTCCTCACAGTCTCGCCTCTTCTCTGTCCCAACCCCTCGGTGTTGGAATGATCTTCTGCACTCGGTCAGGACCGCGGACTCACTTGTGATCTTCAGCAAGAGACTCAAAACCCACCTTTTCAGAGTCCACTACCACTGAATTCTGTACATCTAGCCAATTGTCACCACCACTGCCTACATGTTTAAAAGTTTTTGTATATGTATACTTGTTTACTCCTCAAAAATAAAAAATTAAAAAAATACTAACCTTTTCCTTCCCAGTGTTACAAGTATGGTATGCAGCTGGCAACAATGATGTCTATCGCTGCATTACTGCATTGATCTCTTGTGCAAACTATGATTGTTCCTACCATGCATTAATGCACATCTTGTAAGTCACTCTGGATAAGAGCGTCTGTTAAATGCTTAAAATATAATGTAAATGTAATGGTTTCACACGCGTCCGGTTGACCGATTAGTTGCTCCGAGGTTCGTATCCCTGAGGCTTTACACTATTTTTTAAAACTAGACGCCAAAGTATAAAACATTTTACGAGATACTGAGGTTGCTTTGTTGGATACCTTACTTTTAAGAATATAAATTTCTTAACTGGATTCAGGCCTAATGCATTTCAGTTTGTCCTTAGGTTTGAATAACAAACTTGTCCGTGGAATTAATGATAGAGTCCAGGCAAGCAATGAAAAAAGTCACACTTGGTTAAATATGTAATTCGGAGTTAAGGATAAACTGCCTTGTGGTTAGGATAAATCCATGCCTACTGTGTATTGGGCTACAAATTGTATTTCTTTAGTACTGCATTAAAGAAACTGCCCCACAGTTCTGTTTGTAGCATTCTGAGATTGCTTACTATCATTTTAAACACTATCATCATTTAATTTTCTTCAGATGTTGAGTACTTTGTAGAATATGAAGTTTATGCAATTTTAAGCACTGGAGAAGCACATATTTTTATTGAGAGTAATAACTCATCGTCCAAATCATAACAAAGTCCAGATGCTATTAGAATTAGTCTAGTAACAGCTACATTGAGGGGTAAGATGACCTGTGCTTACAACGTTACACGCATATGCCAAGAATATCTCTCATGGCTCTGTCAGCGATGTTCAGGTTAATAATGTTAATTTTGAGCGGGAAAATCATTCCTGTTGTGTTTGGTGTGTTAAGATGTGTTGTGTTGAAACTATTGGCAAGAACAATTTGGCTCATTGAGTTAGAGGTAATCCTGTTTCATGCACTTTTAAGCAATGGATCAAGATTGAGTTTGAATCAGTTTCTCTGAAATTAATTCATTGTCCCTTGCAATCCCACTCTTACCTTTTAAATGCAAACGGGAATCAATACCACCATGCAACCAAAGCATTATCTCTCTCTGCTGATGGGATAGGCTTAAAAATAGCAGTTTGCATTGAGAGATCAACTTTTGTTTCTTACCCTGAGTCTAAATGCTCATTCTAAGCAGGAGAAAGACCGTTTCTATGTTTTTCTATGTTTTGGTTAATATTTCTCAGTGTGCCAATGAATCCGACACAGTGCACACTCTGTTAATGAATTAAGCTAATTTGCTGATCAAGTAATATACAGGCTGTGGACTCCCAAAAAGTACAGTGCAAAAGAGGCAAACAATTTGAAGAAAGGTCAGTTGCAAGACCTTATTCATTTCTCTTATTGTTATGCAATATGACAGTGCCCAGCTGTGCCCTACCTGGCTTACTGTAAGTACTTTGCTTTGCTCATGAATCCTCAAATTCACTCCACAGTGAATTCATAAATCAAGTATTTTTGTCTAAATATGTATGATAATGATATCGGCACGAACTCATCTCCCATTGAAACACATGGTCCATGTTTCATGACATCGGAACGATGCATATACGTACATGCTTGTGAGAAATTGTTAGTATGGTGGTTGATGTTTTCTGATCTTTTGTGACTTAGTCAGAGCAAGAAGCAAGAATTTATTAGTTGAAATCTAAAAATATGCAGAAATCTTACTATTCAGGGTGATTAGGTGCAATTTGATATCCTTAGGTTAAAAAAAAAGAAGAAAAAAAAATTTATTCTGTATTTGTCATTTATTCTGCCCTCGGGCATGATGCTATTCTTTTGAATGGTTTGTTCTCATGAATATTGTCAATGGAGAAGCCTGTGTCCTCTTTATCAGGTCATCCTTATGAATGCTAAGAGTCATAATGGAATAATTCTTAATGTTGCTTTGAATGTTTATTGGCTCAGCATTGGCTTGCATAGCACCCAGACTAGCGGTGGGTTCTAAAGATTTATACAGCATGCCTTGCATAATTATCAACCCATATTGCACAAACGAAGACAATAAAATCACACAAGGCAGAGACTATAAAACATTTAGAAACAAAAAACACAACAGCGTAGTATTATTAGTCTCCCAAATAAACAGACAAACCCCAGCGTAAGCCCATTGATGCTGATGCACTTTGAGTGCCTGTCTTTTAATCATATGTTTTCAAATATGCACAGCAGTGGCTAAGCACAACAGTCGAAACGAGGTCACTGACTCACGTGAAATGATCTACCTTCACTCTGAGTCACGCTCGCTGAAACGGGGGAAGCCGCCACGGCGGCCTCGCACACCCGGATCTCGGCAGCGCGGCGACGCAAAAACACAGAACGTCCCGAACAAACCACCGTTGGATATTTTTAATTACGGTATAATGGACACCTCGAGAAAACAAGCAGAGGCTCCTCCTAAAGCTTTGTGCAAAGAGCGTTTAGTCCTCCGTCCAAGTCCTCTGTAGAGAGAGGAGGGAGAGGTCGGCCGGCGCTGTTATTTTGTTAAAAGATCGGCAGCGCCGTTCCCCCCGTGCGCGCGAGGTCACGCTAGCGCTGGGGGGTTACGCAAAGGTCTGAGAAGACACTTCAAAATAGACATCAACGTCTTCTGCAGAGTTGACTAATCTCCTGCTTGGCAGTGCCTCACAGAAGGCTTTTTAATCACGGCGCCTCAGCTCTCCTTCCACGGTTCTATCTAGGTCATACGGGCCCTCCTCCCTCCTCTCCCTCTCTCCCCGCCGAGTTCGCCTCACAACGCACAGAGAGATGACTTTCCTCTCCTCTCCTTTGACATGTTTCATTGTATTTGGTTTAAATCTGTGTTTTAAAATTGGACGTTTTCCTACGCACGTGGTTTGAGCCTTGTCTTCACGCCTTGCCTCTCCTCATTAGGGAATAAATGATTTTCCATGAAACATTTGGTATTCGTATTTATCATAATTGCTGAGGTGTTTAACAGAGGTCCGTATCCAGTGTGGCTTGCAATGCGCGTCGTTATTTCCGATAACGAATGCAACATGAACCAAAATCCAGAACAAAGTGTTTGACTGAATATCTCTCAGAATTAAATGTTGCATAGCCACATTGAGACATCAATATGCAATTATTAAATTGTATGTTTAAAAAGGTCACAAACAAAAGCTGCTGGATTTTCTTTTGAAAGGACACATTTATTATGGCTTATTACTGGAGTATTGTGATGGGCGAGAAATTATACAAAAAATGGGTGGAGCTACCATATTCTACCAGTAACTTGCAGATTTTAACCAAACATTGTGATTTGTTGTGAGGAGCAAAATATTTCAATTGGTTCAAACAAGTTTGTGATTGACAGCTAATTTTAGCTCCACCCATTTAGGGTGTCATGCCAACTAATTTTCCCATTACTTGGTTTTATTTATTTATTTTTTGTGCCTTTTCCTCTTTTTCTCCCAATTTGGAATGCCCAATCATGCTAAGCCATGCTCATTGCGACCTCCGCTGTCAAATCAGGAGAGCGTCAGCAAGAACATGCTTTCCTCTTAAATATGTTATGTCAGCCGCCGCTTCTTTTCACAATGCGGTGAACAAGTTAAGCTTACATGCGTCTGAGGAAGACACTTAATGTGGAGCTCCTCCAGACCGTGGACAACCAATTGACCAGCGGGGGTCACTGGTGTGCGAAGAGACACGGACCACTAGCCAACTGAATCTCTTCCTCCCTGAACAACATTACTACCAATTGTGCATCACCCTGCAGGGCTGTGAGCCATAGTCGGTACTGTGAATTCGATACCAGACTGGCCCATCCACACAACAGAACAGCCTTAACAGGATGAGCCACCCATCAACCTCATCAATAGCTTTAACCTCCAGGGCTAGCGCTTTCCCTGGAAGACCCATGAACTAAAGATGTTTTGACATCGGCAGAATTATTAGCAGCATGGGTGTTCCTAAGTGGTCCATCCATCCACCTGTGTGCAGAGCATTACCTTGCAGCCCGGATGCAATGCTGGCCTTTCCAGTTGGGACTGTGACCTTAAATCCATCTGCATACAGTACACCAACTGCATGTTGCTGCATGAGGTTATTCAAGGTTCTACACTAATACATTCAGTTACCCTGATTACTATTCCGGGGAGCCTTTGAAGCCAAATATTTGGAAGGAGAGCTGTGGACATAAAGACCGGCTGTTTTATGATATGGATGAGTCCTGCAATAATAAGTGATGGATAGATATACTAAATTATAATATAGTTTGTTGATGGTAAGAATATTATGGTTTTGAAACTTCAAGATACAGTATGACACAACAGCGATGCAGTCACAAATCAATGCAGTATATAATGAATGCACATCTCAATGCATGATTCACGATTCACGGCAAAAATCAGCAGACAGGCAGCCAGTGACTGACAATGCAAGTGCTCAGAGTGACATAACACCAGTCCGAACACAGAGGGAGAACTCTGCACGTCTGACATTACTTTACAGGGAGAACTCCACAGGTCGGAAATGATGGATTGCTCCTTACACCGCTGTCCCTACGGCTCTCCACAACTCAAGGTTCTCTTCTCGTACCCCTTTGATCAATTGCAAATGTATTAATATTCCAAGGGTGTGGAGAACATGCCGTTTTAGCAAATGAAGTTTACCATTTGCGTCATGCCTCTCAAGCGATTTGAAATTGCATGCTGTAAACATCTCTGGGTGGGCCACCGGGAAGTGCCACCTAATATGGTAATATCGGGCTGTGTTGCCAATGAGGAGGGAGCAGGGTGTAGGCGTAGGCTTGCTTTGTCTTTTTGTGTTGAATATGCTCGCACAAAAACCGAGCGCGGGCGTTTCTCTTGACATAACCTCCGCCGCGAACGCTGGTGCAAGGGGAGAACTTGACTCATACGCGCGTTTGATGTGTTGCTTGCGCTCGTTGTTTTATCTGTGCCGTTTTCAAAGAGGCAGCTATTGCAAATCCGCTCGCCTCCTCATCAGCAATGCCCCAACCTGCTGCTGGCATGTCTTCTTCTCTGTCACCATAGTTTTCTCCTCATGAAAGGCCCACTTGTTCCCCCCCACGTTTTTTCTTTTTTTTTTTACTGCCAGACTACATCATTTTTATTTAGTCCTGTTCCAGCCACAGTGGCGAACGCAACCACGAACAAGGATATTGGCCTGAGGCTGACTTGCCCCTGATTGAATTCCTGAATCCCATTAGACTTCAAGACTTTGTGTTTTAGCTCTTATCTTGTTAGACACCTTTCCCTTTAGGTAAAGCCTTGAGTCAGAGATCGGGGAAGAAAAGAACATCATGGAGGCGCAAAGTCAGCCATCCCTGAGTCACCTTGGACTGGCCATGATACGCCCCGATATGACACACCCTGTGCCGGCCAGAAGAGGATGGGCTCCCCCCCCCTTTTAGTCTGGTTCCTCCCAAGGTTTCTCCCTATCAAGGGAGTTTTTCCTTGCCACTGTCGCCTTAGGCTTGCTTTTGGAGGGTCTAGGCCTGGGTTCCCTTCTGTTAAGCATTTTGTGACAATGCATTTGTGAAAAGCGCAATACATATCAATTTGATTTGATTTGATTTGATGCTAAACCTGTCTTCAAAAGCCACTCTGTGACACTGTCCAACCGTCCATCTTGGAGGTTTCAATAAGAGTTGCTTTCTTTTGTCTGGATGTTCAAAGCCTCCTGTGGGAATTGTAAGCGAAACTACGAAATGACCGAAAAGATGTTTGCCACTGTCATACTCATGGTGCATGCGGTACTGCCTTTTCCTTGCCTCAGCTGAGTATTGTGACTGCAAATCCCACAATGCAGGACTGCTGGACCATACTGCAATTGCACTGGTGTTTTATTTGTCGTTTTAATCAAACGATAAGTGCTTCAGTGATAAACGATTGGCCGTTTTTAATGGGAACTTCCTTGTATAAACTAGAGTACTCAAAGAGAAATGTGAAGGGATCAGTTTTGAGATGAGTACGGGGGAGAAAGGATCAGAACACAAATCATGTGCCGTATGACTCTAAATAACACCTGGCTTGCCGGTGATGCTTGTTTACATTACCCAGCCCGGCGCAATTCAAAACTGTCTTGATTGAGACCGTAAGATAGATCGTCTCATTCTCCAAGTAGCAATTGAAGAGAGGACTCTTTGACATTGCCGACTCAAGGAGTTACGACTCACGTATGATGCGCCTGGTTTGCGCGGGGAGGAGGGGGGCTCTGTAAGTGCATTTTCCTCAAGATGCATTTCCAGCGCGCGCGCGGTTGTTTTTGGACCGCGTCCAAACGGCGGAGAGTCAATTCATTTCCCTGGAATCTGATTAATGATCGCTGACTCGAAAGGCATTAGCTTGATCATGGTTGAGCCCTAGGACGCATTGCTCTTGGAGTTTGTCTGTTGCACTGGGATTGTGGGGACCCGATTTTTCTTGGAATTAAAGCCTCATTTTCAAGAGGAGTGGTAATTACCAAAGACGAAAAAGATTGACGGATGCTCGGGGCGTAGCCTTGCCCTGCGACGTGCTCGCTGGCCGGGGCGACTGGCATGCGGCGCAAGAAAGGAGGTGAAGTGAGGCGAGGCCGGGCAAAGAGAATCGGAGCCCATTTAGCCATAAATCTTGTCTCCCTGATGCGCAGCTATAAAACGGCGCGTGATTGATTGACACCTGATTTCTTTGCACGGTCTGCCCAGCGAGCCGCGATTCACATAATGTGAATGATGGCAAGCGAGGAACATGAAGAGTAATGATGTAGGCTACTGTAAATAGGATGCATTTGTAAGGTATTGAAATATAGCCTGGGCCAATATCCTCTGGAGGCATATTGGTTGGTTGGTCACCCCTCTCTGTTTCCACTCGAAGAGTGTTGCATTTCACAAGATTTTTCAAGGGGTTTGGGGGGGGGGGGTGGAATGTGTGAGGTTCACACAAAAAAGCAGAAAGCCAGTCCACATCGATGCATTCTGTGACTACTCATGGTAAAAAAAACGTAAGTAGGTGTCAGAGAACACAGGAGGACTCTATTAAATCGCCACAGTTGGGTTAGATGGATATGGATGGTGCATAATTTGTTTTCGCAACAGGTTTCCCATGAGACTATTTTAACTGCAACTTTGAGTAAGTACTTCTTGTGCTGGCACCATTGCCCACAATTCAAGATGAATGCATTCGACAGATCAGCAAACCTGGATCCCCACACTGTGTTAGAGAACTTTCTTTTTTTGACTGGATTTAACTTGAAACTAGATGTACTTTTGTATCAGTTAATGCTGAATGAGTAGTAATAATGCAATTGCATCCAACTATGAGCGTGATCTGTTGATCTTTGAATATCTAAATGTGCATAGAGATATGCGCATAGAGTCTTGCTGAAATACAAACATTTGAAAGTCTTCAAAAAGAGACTTGAATACGTGTGCTTTTTTTAATGTTAACGTGTCTTTGTAAATGTTTATCTTGCGTTGATTGTCTAGAATGGTTGGCTTGTTCCTCTGATTTGATTCCTGTTTGTATTCAACAGATCTTGATGTGTCTTGTGAATCGTGTTGAATAACTGTTTACTCTTACATTTGCAAATTGCAGACGGTAAAAATGACATATGATGGTGTCTGTATGTTTATGTATTGACGGATTACTCATTTTCATATTCTCTCCCTTGGTGCGAATCATGCTTGATTAGATCTTTGTTTAATACCACTTAGCTTGTAGGTCAGCCCACCACCCTGACAAAGGAATGTTTCGCTGAAACACGTTGATCTGATTTTTAATTGACATTTAATTCTATCAATATGAAGGAGGGCCTTGGCTTTATTCAGACTGCTCATGCTCATCTTTGATTCTCTTCCCGATAACAAATAATATAAAATTACATAAAAAGACAGTAGAATGTAAATCAGAAGTCATTCATCTAAATTTACATGTGAGATGAGGTAAGCCTAAATGATAGTATGGATTTTCAGTTACTAAGACAATTCAATCCATTTTCAATGGAAATTTCGGTTTGTAATCTCATTATCTCAACATTAATGCCACTGCACCATTGACAGGACATTGAAATCCTCCATAAAATAACAGCCCCCTTAACTTTACCGGCCTGTTTAAACTAAAAGTCCTGGGCCACAATTATGTAAAAATTAATTCAGCTCGCAGCCGTGCTTAAATAATCAGCTCAAAGGTCTGTCGTTGTCATACCCCTGGCAGTCCTCCCAAACCCCTTTCTCTGTATATCTAACCTGTTTTGACAGGTATTGCCACAAATAAGCCCGTAAACACACCTACGCCTGCACAAAACACCATCATTGTAAAGAAGAAAAGTGTCCTCACCCTTTTTTCCCCTTTGTTTTTTGATTCAGAAACTCGCCTTCTGGTGCTTATTCTGAGAGTCCAGAGTGACGGGAAGCCGAGTGCATTTTATTTATAGCGCATAGCAGTAGAGAAGGGGCTGATATAATAAGACAGCCTTTGAATGAACTGGAAAGGAGCATAAAAAAAACCTCTTCTTGGCAGCCATTTCTAGCTAAATAACTTTAATCATGGATTGCGTGGTGCAGCCGGCTTGATGGCCAAGCTGGCATCACTCACTCGGGAGATGTACAGGAGGTCAGCACATGGTGCTCACCGATCGCAAGAGGCAGATGATCGGAAAACTTCAAAGGAAACCGTGAAGTGCACATGCAGTCACAGACACACACACACACACACACACGCGCACTCACACACACTCACACACACACACGCACACACACTCATACCCTTGATGGTTTTGAGTTACCTAGAGAGATCAAATCTGTTTTGATTCTTTGAAACCATGACCCATCTGCCATTCGCACACACCCTTAAAGATAGGGAGTGTGATATTAGCACGGGGTGGAAGCACAGGGACCGCAATGAGGCATGAGCATACGTGGTCAGAGTTTTTGTTTGAACTGTTGGCTTTCATTGATTCAGGGCAGTGCCAGGAGAGAAAGGGATCAATGCAATCGTGGAGAGGTTAACAATGCTACAGTGTGTGTGTGTACGTGTGTGCGTCTGTGTGTTTCACTACACTATGCCTGAGTCACATCTGTCTGCTTTTAGCAAGAGAGGGCAGCTGTGAGTCAGTGTGTCTCACCTCAAAATACTTTACCTACTTCTGGTGCTGCCCCCAATTTCCCCCCCCCCCACACACACACAAAAACTTGAATGAATAAATAAATAAAACAAAAAACTCAAGGCAGTCTAGATTGTAGTGGAATTAAATGCAATTAAATGCAATGGGAATTATACAGACACGTACATACTCACAGACCAGTTATCCTGAGGGCGGATATCCAAACTCAATCATTGTTGGGTCTTTTTAATTCCAAGTTTTACAACATTATCATCTCCAAAGTGTGCCATTCTTTCTGTGCACACCATCTTGTGTACATATGGTATGCATACGATTAGCCTTGGGACGTTAATAAAACATGTAGCTGCAGGACAGCCATTAAAAGAGACATATTTGAATTATTTTTATAGCCAGGGGTGCACATAAGTGGTACGCCAGTATGCATTCGCGTCCTCTAACTTTAATCGCATCCTCAAACGTTAATTGCGCACCTAGCAAGACGACAAACTTTTGAAACATGCGTGACTTTAAGTTTGATCAGTCCATCACTGGTAAGTTAATTAACTTAGTTAGTTAGTTGGTTAGTTAATGAACTTAACTGTGGGGGATGTCAATATGGGACTATGGGAATACCCTCTCTGCACTGGCTCCCCATCGCAGCACGCATTCAATTAAAATCACTGGTGCTAGCCTATCAAGCGGCTAGAGGAACTGCTCCCGCTTATCTCCAGACACTCATCACACCCTACAGACCCCTCCGCTCCGCCTCCTCTGGCAAACTGACTGTTCCATCCCTCCGGATGCCCGGCAGCCGCTCCTCGCAGTCTCGCCTCTTCTCTGTCCTGACCCCTTGGTGGTGGAATGATCTTTCACACTCGGTCAGGACCACGGAATCACTTGCGATCTTCCACAAGAGACTCAAAACCCAACTTTTCAGACTCCACTACCACTGAATTCTGTACATCTAGTCAATTTTCATCACCACTGCCTACATGTTTATTACTGCTTTTTGTATACTTGTTTAAATCTTATATATATATATATATATATATATACAGTATATATATATATGTATTTACTAACCTTTTCTTTCCCAGTGCTACAGGTATGGTATGCAGCTGCCAACAATGATGTCTATCGCTGTATTACTGCACTGACCTCTTGCGCGTACAATGATTGATCATACCATGTATTAATGCACATCTTGTAAGTCACTCTAAATAAGAGCGTCTGCTAAATGCTTAATATGTAATGTGAAATGTAATGTAATGGGACATTTGTTCTTCATGGAATTCGTAACAAATTGTCATGGACATAATATTGACCTTAAGAGTGTAAGTCATCCCTCAATATATATTTCGAATCTAATTAAGAACAATGAAAAGCTTAATTACAATGTACGGATTAGAATAATGGTTGGAATGAAAACCAGCACACAGTAAAACAACGTGCTCCCTCCACAAAATGATCACGTATTGATATACGCCATTTAATATATACGCCATTTAGCAGACGCTTTTATCCAAAGCGACTTACAGTAGTGAATGCATACATTTTCAGTATATGTGGCCCCAGTGGGGATTGAACCCACAACCTAAGCGTTGCCAACGCTGTGCTCTACCAACTGAGCCACAGAGAACCACAGTATTGCCCAGCAAAATTCACCGCAGTCACAAAAATGTGGCCTGCCGGAATGACAGCTGCCTGAAAATGAATGCCATCAATTGGATGTAATCTCCACATCGCCTTCGCTGGCCTCACTGATCACTCTCATTGGGGTTATGATCATATCAGAACGCAAACCGCATCTGAGCCATACCAAACAGTAGCCTCCTGAAGCTAAGCAGGGCAAGCAAAGGGTTGGCTTTGTTTTGCACTTGGACGAGAGATTCGTTTAAGCTATTAATATAAGCGGAACATGACACGGGGGAACTAATCAATACATTCATTTCCTACCAGGATGCCGGTCCTGACACTGTCAATGTCACTTATCATTTTATTAAACAAATGCAAGGCAGTATCGGCATAATTGCAAGGAAATGTTGTTTGTTCTGAAGCAACTAATTTAATATACAGGGCTTTGCTACAAGTTCACTGGAAGTGAGTAAAGTGTGCAATGTGTGTATAAACTAAAATGCCATTATGATGTTATAGCCATTCCCAATCACCCCTGTCCTTGCTCCATACAGATATTCAACAAATGCAAATTATATCTGATTGTGAATTTTTAGGGACACACACTCACTGATGATTTAAGGCAGGGGTGTCCAATCTTATCCAAAAAGGGCCAGTGCGGGTGCAGTTTATGGTTCTAGCCCAGCACTGAAACATCTGATTCAACTAATCTCAGTCCTGATTGAACACCATGATAAGCTGATTAGCGGAATCAGTGCCGCGCTAGAACAAAAGCCGACACCCACACTGCCAATTTCTTCAAGAATGGACACCCCTGGTTTGAGGCTATTGTTTCCTCCTATCATTCTTTTCTTTTATGGCCTGCTTTCTCCTATGCAATCTAAACGAAAGCGCATACTGCATATTTCAAGGGAGTGACATCCTATCGCACAGATCTAGTTCCAAATATTGATTGCCCTAGTCTAAATGCTTGTAAATGAAAATCTATATAGGTTTCACAATATGACCTTTGAAAGCACATGCCCCATTAAAGTCATCTCCCCCTTGTAGTCTCCAAAAACATTTAGCAACAGGTGACATACTTCAAGTTATCATGTTACTCTCCGCTTCTCATTATTCATTCACCTGACAGACGTCTCCATGGCATCACGTTTCCATGGCATCTTAAAGGACATTAGGGCATGCCAGTGAACAGCACAACAAACCCCCATAAAAAACAAATGCGAAATTAAGATGTCCATGTGCATGTACAGTGAACAGCGTTATTTTTACTTTACTTTACGATGTGCTAAAAAAATCAATAAACTAAATTCTATAATACTTGACAATTAAATAATGTAATTGCTCAAACCAATCACTGGACAGCTTATGGAAATGGTATGATTCTACTCACTACTACATGGATGTATGGATACATCTGCAAATGACCACAGAAGAAGTACACATGTTATGTGCTGCTCTCATCCTCAAAATCACTCAGGTGAAACAAAAAGGAAAAGTAATAGTCAACCTGGTTGTGCATGATATTGAAATGCTTGAAAATGATGATGGTGGACATTATTATTATTATTATTAGTAGTAGTAGTAGCAGTAGTAGTAGTAGTGTGGTAGTAGTAGTAGTGGTAGCAGTGGTAGCAGTGGCAGTAGTAGTAATACATTACTACAGCTAATAATAATAAAATAAAAAATATTTAAAAAAACATTTTAAGCACCAGTGTGTTGTTAATCTACCAGCTGAGCAGGATTATAAAATATAAGAGGACATGCCTGCATGGATGTTGTTGTAGAAACAATGGTTGTAGCCAGTGCCACTGGCTTTCAATATTGATGCCATCATGTGATGTCGTCATCATCACTATCTGAATAATCAGCACCAAGTGCTGTAGCATCCCGATTTAATTTTATGATGCCATTCTTTTTCTTTACATCATATAACAAGTAAGCAGTGTAACAGATTGGATGGATACATGGTAGTGGAGTCTTTACTACATAATAAGGAGAAATAATCGAATAAATGAAAGGGGAAACCCTTGCCTTAAATATATATTGGACCTGCTTTGAGTGCAACAAAGGTGCGCTTTTTCATCAGCATTTAAACTGTAGAATCATCACAGATACTGTAAATTTCATGGATCTTATGTCAGCAATATTCCCTGAATTCGAACAGAGAAAAAAGAGTAAATATTCAAATAGCCTGTATTAAACAAATTCTGCATAAGTTTATGATGTAAAGAACAATGATGCTATCACAAAATACACTCAGTAACCATTGTACCTATTGGTAGTGATTCTTCAGCAAATTAATTGTTTGATTGTTAATTGAGGAAAACAGTCTGAATCTTTGTGCCTCCTTTGTTTCCAGCTCACCAGCTGCCACTGCTGGACTTCATGTTTAGCTGTATTGTGTGTGTGTGTGTGTGTGTGCACTCTTCTTGTAAGTCGCTCTGGATAAGAGCGTCTGCTAAATGCTTAAAATGTAAATGTAATTGGGATATCCTAATCCTTACTTGACAAAATACGTATGTATAATACTTTTGGGTTCTGGTGCTAAAAAAAAAAGAAAAAAAAAAACTTTTTTAGTTTTCTGAAGCATCAGGCGACACGCCAATAAAAAAGTTACTTTGCATAACATTTCCTTAGGACAGTACGAGGTACAATGACATGCAGAATTACACGATGATGAGTTTCCTGAGTTCACCGCTCCATTAGACCTGAACGGAGAAAGAGAACCAAAGATATAACTGTGAGTTATCGTCAAATGTCCTTGCAGCTTAATTACCTGGAGTGTCCTTTGTCGGGTGGCTGTCAAGGTCATTTGTTACCGGGGCTTGGTTAAACTTCAGGTAAGATTCTTTCTCTCTTCTTTTGGATAATATAATCCAAGATCCATAAGCCTTTTGAAGTAATTTTGCTGAGGGCAAAAATAATATATTCTGAATGCACCTACATTGTCATTTGGATTAAAATCATTATCACAGCACAAAAAGACATATTGGGAAAGAAAAATGAAATGATAACAGCATGAATACGTTTTGTTTTTTTGCCTAGCATGAATGTTTAAAAGAACTATTGAAAATTCAATATTGAAAGTACTGTTAGCCTGCCTTAAGAGGAATTATTGTATAGTACATGGAAGATTGACAAATGTACAATGTTTTGTTAAATTAAGAAAAAGAAACAAGTATAAAACAGTCAGGAGTTAAAAGAGGGTCCGTTTCTGTAATCTGATGTGTTGAGTCATGTGCATGGAGCAGTACCTCGGTGACTGAATGGTGCTCACGGTCAGATATCTCTCCCACCTGACTACCGATGAGATTAAATGAGGAACCGAGTTGTGCCAAACGGCCGGCTCTAATCGTAATACGCCCCCGTGTCCGTCGGGCTAAAGACCCCTCGCTGCAACACAGAACACAGAGACGCCGCTTTTTTAATAATCATTTATGTCAGATTTTTCCCCCTTTTTTTGGTGGCCAGTTGTACCCTCTATTTCTTCAATTCACCCTCCCCCACGAGCCCACCGCCCATCTCTATGGGCCAATACCCTGAGGTCGGCAATGATCCGCCTCCTCCGAGATGGACTCGCCCACCTGTCTTACAGGGACGCCCTCCGCACTTTCGGCGAGCTTGTGCCGGCTCTACCTCCCCCGTCCCCTTGGGGCGGACAGCTAATCGCTGCCCCCGAATGGGGCTCCCGGGCCGGAACTGGCCTGGCGCAGCCGAGGATCGAACCCCGGCCGCAGTTGGCAACCTGCACTCCAGGCGAGGGCTTTTACCATTACACCACCCAAGGCCGAGGTGCAGCTTTTTGCCAAAGATGGTTTGTGTTGGTGACCTGCCTGGGGAAGAGGCAGGCGTAAGTTTTAAGAGCATGGGAGGAAATGGGAAGGGAGCAGCAGGATGCTTCCCCTTACACATAGGTCTTTGTGATTACTGACAGACATCGAACACTCACCTGAGTGTACGGACGTGTGCTCTGTGAACTGTGAAAGTGTTGTTCTGAAACTTCTTTCTGCTGATAACTCCTGGCTTCCTCCTACTGACATACAGTAAAGAGGGGTACTCTAAGGAGTACTGACCAGTTACTCCTTAGAGTGACTAACGTCTGTAACGTTTCTCCTTCAACCACTTTTAATGCTGAAATCACACTATCATACACATTGCTAAATTACAGTTTCTATCTGTGGCCAGAAGCAGACTGACAAAGATGAAGTATATCTCCTGGGAAAAATGTGTGCGCTACAGGCAGTACACTGATGAATCTTACTTGGTATGATGGCATGATGGCTTTTCGTTATTAATTTTTCTCCACTGCTCCTACACCACGTATGTGCTCCAATGTGTTCTTGGGAAGAATGAGATTATATCAATAAAAGGAAAGGGAGCATAAAAATGAAAGTGTATGATGGAAGGTAATTACAAATTTCAGTGGTCATATTTTTTTTATGGACACCCTGCTCAAATTGATTTTTAACTAACTTCATAAGACATTTATAAGGCATGCTATGAACAACACTGTCATCAGATTGACATTACTGCTTTATAAAGCAGTTATAAGCAAATGTCATAAAGTTGATATACTGCATGCTTACACATGCATTTTTGATTTTTTTCATTATGTGCTTATCATCCTGTGTCAGCTGTGATTAAACACCTGTTTGTAAATGCTTTAAAAGTAGTAATGCCATGCAAATGAAGGTGTTATGCAGAAAATGCCACAAGGAAGTAACATGTAATTACATTGCATTTCATTTAGGCCTTCAGCAGATGCCCATATCAAGAGCGATTTACACAGTCTACAAACCATTTGTATAGCCGAATATTTACTGAAGCAATATAGGTTAAGTGCCTTGCTAAATTGTACAATGGCAGTGCCCCACCTGGGAATCTAACCTACAACCTCTTACAGGCCCAGTTCCCTGACCATTCCACAATACTATCTAACCAATTACACTTAAGAAAATATAGGACCAGGGTGTCCATTTTTAAGTAAGTGTCAACCGTGTTATATATGCTTAAAAATGCTTAATTAAGGTCTTGTGCAGAGACTAAAACCCTCTATTGCACCCCTCCCATTCCTCCTAGCAGCGTCTGCCTTGTTTAAACTGGTTCTACTTTGTTGCTGAGGCAAAGCAAAAGAAGTCTCAGGAAAAATTCCCACTGAAATGTATAAGCCTTCTCTGAAAGGGCAGAGGTTCCTGCACAAATTCCGAGCCAGCAGCAAGCGGCTCGTTGCCTCTCCGGCCCGCGCAACCAATTTGGTCCTCGTTCGAGTGTCTCTGTCTGGGTCAGCGTACAGCCTGTCACTTTTCATTAGGAGGATGTTAAATATCGGCTCGGAGACTGGGGCTGGTGGCCCCTGTCAGCGGAGACTGCAGGTGACCCAAGCGGCAGGGAGAGAGATTTCAAACGGGATTTCTGCTCAGCCTTCACCACAGCACCTAATGTGCCAGCGTCGAGAGCGAGGACGAAGCGAGGCTCACGAGCACACCAGGGACCGAGGCCTTCCAGCAAAGGTGAAAATGCGGCCAGGTGCCTGCCTTCGTACGCTCCGCATAGAAAGGGCTTTTCAAGAAAATGTACTGGTCGTTACACCACTTAGACTCAGAAAGAGAAAAATATGTTCTGTAAGCATGGCAGTTATATTGTAGCAATATTATGGATTGACAATCGATTTACAATCTATGATTTATAGTAAATTTTTGGTCAAAAAATAAGATACAGATGAGGGATTAGAGTAATTATTGGCTCCTTTGACTGCATGAGGTATGAATTTTAAAATGATTAAAAAAAAATTAATAAACTGGCTCATAATATTAGTCTGACTTCAGAGCTGTACTGCAGGTCAAAGATTTGCAATATTCTCCCCATTGAGGGCGGTCACTTCATTTTCCGAATAAAATACATTAAAAAAAGAACAAATGAAACAGAATAATGGGAAATATCTATGGATAAATTATTGCCTAGACAAATGCAATTAGATGGTATCTGTCACACAAAATAGATTGTTCTCGGCAGGGGTCACTGGCAAGGTGCAAGCCGTTCCCGGGAAACTGTGATAGTCATGGAACAATGTGATTTTTACAAACGCATTATGAGATTGAATGTGGCTAGAGGTGTAGTACATGTTCAATATCTGGCGGGAAAAAAAGAACAAGCTGGGCCTCTTCGTGCCTTGACTGCCGTGCGCTGCAGAATAGACAGACCGCTGCGAACGCAACCAGATTAACACCGGTTTAATATTGACAGACGTGACAGTGTTGCTATGGGGTTAGATGTATTTGCAGCTCCTCATCCTTGGCCTTGAACGGCCAGGTCGTTCACATCTCACCGTCATTGCGACCGGTTTAGGTTTTTGTTCACATGCAGATATATTAGTTAATAAAATAGATTCCTCTGGCTCACGTTCAAGTTTACTGGCTGTGGATGCCGTGGAGCTCAGTAACATGAGTGCGCATTTAAGCATCTGCTAAAGAAAGTGGCACGCTGGCTCCCCGGGCTTATGAGAGTATGATTTGTTCTTTTGGCCAGGGACTTCGGCCTTCTGCTCACCATATTTCTTGGCTCGCTGTGCCAGTGGCAAACGCCGTGGTTCGGAACCCAGGGAAAATCGACAGAGAGGACAATAGAGAAAAATATTACAGTATTTATACTTTTTGTTTATGCTCTTGTCAAGAGAGACTTGTAGTGCAGTCATGGTATAATCCATAGTCCATCCAAGTGCATAACATTCTGGATGAAAAGACCGACCCAGACCAGACTCCTTCTGAATGTACAACACCTTGCCTGTACTTTTTTCTCATAGTCATCCTTTCAATATTTCAGTTCTCACCTTTTTTATCCACATAATATTATTGTTTAGTGTTTTTTCCATGACCACTGAGCTAACAAATAATGTGCAGGAAACAAAAAGCAAGACAGAAAGTTGAAGTTGCATTTGCACAATTTCATCACTGTCGACTATATTGAAAACGGGCCATGATTGCCAAGTATGAATGAGAGTAAGACCACCAGGCGTACTCGCCCTGGAGTGAGTGGTGAGTTTGAGATATACCTGCTTACCTGCTTACCTGCTTGCGCGCGAGTGGTCTCTGTTACTGCTCTGTCACACCGCCGCTGCAAAGAGTCCGTGAGCGTGTATCAGCCTCCAGGTGTATCAGCCTCCAGGTGTGTCAGCTCCAGTGTGTGTCAGCTCAGAGTGTGTTAGCCTCAGAGCGTGTTAGCCTCAGAGCGTGTGCCACCAAGCGGACTCAGAGCAGAGACTCTCTCGCTCTGCTGTGGCCTCTCAACCACGATGAAAAACACAGAGTCTCCGTCACTGTTAGATGCTTATATATATATATATATATGCCATTTAGCAGACGCGTTTATCCAAAGCCACTTACAGTAATAGATGCATACATTTTCAGGATATATATTTGGTCCCAGTGGGAATTTAACCCACAACCTAAGAGTTGCCAAACGCCATGCTCTACCTACTGAGCCACACAGAACCACAGCCTTTTAGACAAAACATATATTTTATATATATTTTTTAAAATTTTGTGTTATTTATTCACATTGTGGCATCCCAAGGGGCAGGATGAGAAAATGGCTGCCTGGCCCTTTAATTCTTGGGAGCCACTGGAGAGGAAAATACTTCATTTTACTTCAAAGTATATTACTATTTCTAACTTCGCGATATTTTATCATACACACGCGGCAAAAACATTGACAGAAACCTTAGAATCGCGACTTTCCGATTTGAGCACTGGCAAATCAAATGGGATTTTTTAAATTAGGTTAATTAGACCAAAAGTAAACCTTGCCTTTTACTCTCTTTTTTACCTGGTAGTAACGTCCCCCTTCTATTGACATGGTAACTAGGGGCGAGTTTAGGCGAGGTGTGTGGGGAGGGGCGTGGGGCCATGTGTGAAAACGCCGGCGTAAACACATAAACTGTCCCGACAATTTGAAGCAAGATTTTATACAGACATACAATTTTATTCAAGATGGAAAGATTTTCTGCGCTGCAGTGTTTGAGAGTATTGATGAAAAGCGACGAAGACAATAACTGACGAGGAGTAAGTAACTATATTTGATTTGCCATGTTATCAAATACTCGTATATATATTCAATATATGAATTCCGCGTAACTACATATTCCGCGTGTTGCAACGTAACAAATTGCAATATGCACACAAGATCTATGGAAGAATACTTTTCAAACAGCCTAAAATGTTATTTATTTAGCTTGTTTTCAAATACTCGTGAAAATATATGAATTCAGCGTCTTAGTGACGCCAAACATATTCAGCGTGTTAGTAACTTAATCTAAATCCCTAACGTTAGTAGATTAGTTAGTTAGTTCTATACACATCTACCTAATATATACAAAGTGCAATCTAGAAAGTAAGAAGGAAGAAAACGAGATAATAAGCGAAGGCGGAAAACCCCGAAAAGTATAAACTCCCGAAGTGCATGACAAGACAAGGTGTGGATCTCGAAATAAACGGAACAAGGACAGACAGGGAGCAGAACGTGACAGAACAGGGAAAATGCAATACTGGATAAAGAATAATGAATAAGGACTGAATGAAAAATAAACAAAGGCCAAAAAACAACAGAACAGGAACTCAGAATATAACACTGATGGCCCAGTGAGATGGCCCATCTGACAGTTCTTAGAGGTGTGGACAATGAATAATGAATATTCAGGTATTTAGTTTAGCCCTCCACAGCCTGAAATAAATGTGACAGTTCTGATAAAACAGGTTTTTAGCTATTTAGATCTCAGATGTGCTAAACTGTTTTCACACCCTTACATAACCACCTTTGATGAACAAACGCACATTGGCAAAACACCAGCCACTAGCAGTTTAGTGTGTGCCACTTTTGTGACAGCAGAAAAATTTACTATTTTTAACTTGTGTGTTTGTAGATCTATTTAGAAGCTGCATATGATACTGACCAAACTATTGATGGCATACAAATGTAGCTGTGATTGTCCTTCAAATAAAAATATCAAACACGTTGGGTAAGTGTGTGTTAAATTGATGAAATTGAGATAAATATCAGACCAAAAAATCAAAAACGTCTAAAAGAAGCACGGACCTCAGAGGGTTAACCCTCTGAGGTCCGTGCTAAGCTTTTCGATGTTTTTTGATTTTGGCATGGTCTGATATTTATCTCAATTTCATCAATTTAACACACATTTACTCCAAAGTGTTTAATATTTTTATTTGAAGGACAATCACAGCTACATTTGTATGCCATCAATAGTTTGGTCAGTATCATATGCAGCTTGTAAATAGATCTACAAACACACAAGTTAAAAATAGTTAATTTTTCTGCTGTCACAAAAGTTGTGAAAGCACACACTAAACTATAGTGACGAATTGTTTTGCCAATGTGCGTTTGTTCATCAAGGTCTTGGTTATGTAAGGGTGTGAAAATGTTTTAGCACATATGAGATCTAAATAGCTAAAACCTGTTTTTATCAGAACTGGTCACATTTATTTCAGGCTGTGGGAGGGCTATATGCTAATTTACTGAATATTCATGATCCACACCTGAAAGATCATGGTCAAAGGCCATCAGACAAAGACATCTTGCAGAGTAGCCTACGCATTTCTTCCGACCAACAGAAGCCAGTTTGACAACATCCAAAGTCTGGCATTGGGCACAGGCACATGATCAAAAGTTTAAGATATTCATCTTTAAACGCCTGTAGGAAAACGAAAGCAAAATCCGTGTCTACGAAGACACGGAAAGACATAAACAAGACAAAACAAAATAACCAACGATCAGGAACAAACAAAAAACGTATCCAAAATCTCGGAATAAACTAAACGCTGGGAATCTAAACCACAATAAGCACACAAACAAGTTCTCGAGAGGCAAGAAACATTAATCACAATAGGTATTATCAAGCTAAGCTAGATAATGTCCAAGCGCCGAAACAGAATGCCAGCTGGTTAAATATCCTCCCGTTAATTATTCGCAGCAGTCCGCAATGATTCTGATTTTTTCGTATAGCCACAAGACGCGAATTCATATATTTTCACGAGTATTTGAAAATATGGTAAATCAAATAAATATCAGCATACACCGCCTGTTGCTGGCAGCTCGCAACCGTAAACACAGACAAGATCCGATATAATGTCGGGACATTGTTTACGCTGCAATTTCACACACGGAATTCATATATTGAATACGAGTATTTGATAACATGGCAAATCAAATATAGTTACTTACTCTTCGTCAGTTATTGTCTTCGCCGCTTTCCATCGATGCTCTCAAACACTGCAGCGCAGAAAATCTTTCCATCTTGAATAAAATTGTATGTCTGTATAAAATCTTGCTTCAAATTGTCGGGACAGTTTGTGTTGTTTACGCCGGCGTTTCACATGGCCCCACGCCCTCCCCCCACACCTCCCGAAACTCGCACCTAGTTACCATGTCAATAGAAGGGGACGTTACTAAAAGGTAAAAACAGAGTAAAAACAAGGTTTACTTTTGGTCTAATTAACCTAATTTAAAAATCCCATTTGATTTGCCAGTGCTCAAATCGGAAAGTCGCGATTCTAAGGTTTCTGTCAATGTTTTTGTCGCGTGTGTATGATAAAATATCGCGAAATTAGAAATAGTAATATACTTTTATTGCTGCTGGGAGCGGCGCGCTCTTACCTCAGGGGTTAAGAGACCAACTCCTATCACACTGGGTTGGCTGTTGTGGAGAGAATTGAGGAGAGAATTGAAGAGAGAATTGAAGAGAGATTTGGAGAGAATTGTTTGGATTGTGTTTTGAATTGGATTGTTTGAGGACCCTGCTTTATGTACCGACTTGCACTGTGTGAGGAACTGACCTGGATTTCGACTACGGATTATGGACAATGACAAAGATAAGGATTGTGGACTTTGTGTTTGAATTCCCCTGAAAACCCCACCCTTGTGAATTAATTTAACAAATTATTGTTTTGTTTTGAATACTGCCTCCTCTGGGTTATTTAACTGCCTAAGCCCTCTGAAAAGGTCCATGAGTGTCACCCAACCCCTAGGAACACCACAACGTGTTCAGTATATTGTGTGGATATAATTGGATTTGATTGACATTTTTGTCCATCGCAAACGCAACCAAAGAAATAATAGTTGGCCTAGCATGACCATGCATAATAACAATGAATTTGCCATTGATATTATGCCGTCGACTTGGATTTCTTTGAGGTGCCACAGCTTACTGAGAGTTCAAAAGCTGTCAACCCCATTCTGTACATCCAGGGCCCTCAAAATAATTTACGATCCTGCCACACAATCAAAAATGTTGCCCTTTAGAACTTGTACAACATGGTTTGACCTTGGAATTAATTTAGCCTTTCCTCTCCAACGAACGCTGTCAATTCTGTGACACAGTGTTCCACCGTTCAAAAAAATAAGGCCATTGATTTACTTTAGTCCTTGTTCAACTTACACTGTCACTGTCTTATGACTGCAGCATTGGGTCAAAGTGTTAACATTTCTCAATAGAGATATCAAAATGGCTCCCTTGAGCCCGAGAGTCAACTTTGACCTGAAAACAGAATTTAATCACGGCCAAGTGTGATTTCCCTGCCGTGATGGTGAGCAAGCCTACTTAAAAGACATGGTTTACTGCATTTACCGGTTTTACTGTCTTTACTTGGATCCCTCGAATGGATTTCATTTACAGTGTCAAGCAAGAGTAATTATTTCAGCTCTGTTTTTGTTGGCTCCTATTAGAATATTGCATATATTATGAATGCCTTGGACTGAAAACAAGCTGGATAGGCAAATTCAACCTGGCAGTGAATAGCCTCTGAGGGAAAGCACAAAGGGTCTTCCATGTTGTAAAAAATAATATCAGTTCAAATGTCCAATGAAAATATGGCTGACAATTTCCATCGGTCGTCCAAACCTATATCCCAGTGAGAGGTTAGGTGCACCAATTTTGCTCATTTCGACAAATGCCCAATAGAAACCCTGCATGCAGAGAGTTTTGGAATATATCCACAAACAATAGATACCTATACATAAGGACAACTCCCAACAATGCAAGCAGGGCTGAATTAGGTCAATAACCATTATTAATTTATATCCAAGAGAAGGTAACTCAGTTCTGGATCCAATTAAAAAATAGTGTACCCTGCTCCTATTAGCCCATGGCCCTGCAGTGCCAAGAGCTGAGCCAAGCAAAAAGCTGCCTCAACCGTTCCTCTGGTCCAGTCTCTCGCCGCACTCATGTACATTACTACTACACAGCCTCAGGGCAGCACCAACCCGACATGGAACATGAGAGTGTACAAAATGGTCACAATAAAAAGAGAATTGCGGCACACGCTGGAACACACACACACATAAGCATACGCCCCCACCCCCACACCACACACACACACACACACACACACACACACACACACACAGAGACACAAGCACAAAGTAAAGCTGAGGGCTACTGCACCCGACAGACACCACACGGTGACAGGTTTTGACAAGGTGTGGTACTCAGTGAGCATAACCAGGTAATAGAGATGGAAACAGAGAGGAAATGTATGGCCACCCAGGGGAAAGGCGGGCTGTGCTCACCCTACAGTCTGCAAGAGGTCAGGGCAGAGCTGCGCTTCACAGCAAAATGTGAGACATTTACAGAGTCGTAAGAGATACTTACCCCCCCAAACAACAGAAATAAATCCAAAATCCCAAGTCCTATAGGACAGAGACAACATGCCCTATCCTTCTTAGAGAGGACCTGAGATTCAGTACAAGCAGAGCAGGCTATTATGGCCTGCCACAACCTGAAGGACAGTGAGTCAAACACGCTCTCACAAATATACCCAAACACCATCCATCTATTTCTTTGCTTTATTTGCCTTTTTATTTCATCTCAGAGTTCTTATTAATTCAATATTTTATCACTAAAAATGATTCGTAACACTTACTCTTTTTCTTTAACCTTCCATCATGTGATATCTTGTTTTTGTGTTTTACATTATGCGGCTCCAGCAAATAGGGCTCAAGATGCACATTTATTTTATTTTATGAAGCCCAGAACTCACTTAAATGCAATGTTGTGAAGCCCAGAACTCAGGTTTAAACACAATAGGATGAGTTTTATTGACAATTACTGCGTTTATCCTTTCAATACATTTCCAGTTAGGCTTGGAGTCCCAGTGAGGGATAATACATTTCTCAAATCACATTTTTGATTAATTTGTATGCTCAACTCAACGTTTTTTACTCAAAGTTATTGACACAGCCTTTGAAATAGCTTCAGGTTAAAGTGCACTGCTGTAGTTTACACAGTGAATGCATGTGTATCCCCCTCCCCCCTCCCCCTCCCCTAAGTCAAACACAATAAGTGAAACATATACAGTATAATGGAGAAAATGTATAATAGTATGGTAGGAATTGCAGAACTATACTGTATGATTAAAATACAATACTGGAAAATATAGTATTGTATTAATACAGAAAATACAGTAATCTGGTGACTTCAATGCCAGTGATTTACTGTCATTTCTACAGAAAATGCTTTACAACATTGTGCAATCTTGGCCTTAGTAGCATAAGGTACAATGGCACATGTTATGTTTTATATTCCACCATGTTTTTAATTACATGACAATATTACACCTGATGTTCACCACAATCCTCTGCCTTCTTTGCCATGCTGGCTAGATTTAGTTTATGGCCCTGTATTCTTCTTTTACAAGAACTAGAACTGCATGGAATCACTTTATATTGCCTTGTGACTGTCAGCCCTTCTGAAGATAAGCATTGCGGGTACTTTAAATCCTAGTCTGTCTGGCACTTACAACCCCACTGTACGCAGAATGAATACACACAATGGTGTGTTATGGTAAATTGAGAGCAGATGAAACAAAACTGGAAACTGTTGGCAGTTGCTAAGTGACAGTTGTACTATGGGGTGTAGCAGATGGTGGCCCATGTGGCTCTATGCGTTATTAAAATCCTTGGTGGAAAAATAGAGAAGGACACATTCCTGTTCTGACAAATGTACTAAGAAGCGCAACTTCCCGGAACATTGAACAACTCTTGGTGGCTCCGTTTTCGAGGTCAGTCTTAAATGCTTCAAAGACTCAAATTTCTGTAAAAAAATATGAAGTCGCACAACTGATACGGCTCTGAATCAGTCCCTGAAAGGGTGGAATATCTCTGTCATGTGCCGAGACAGTCATTCCAAAAGAGCAACTGCTGGGGAGACCGAACGCACAAGATGTTCCTGTTTTCAACTGAAAGCGGCAATTAATTTGAAATCTGTTACAAAAAAAAACAGAAAAATATAATGAGGCGACACTTTGTGCAATTTTTTTTATTTCATGGAAAAAATATCCACTTTTATGTGCAGACATTAAAGAGGTAGAAATGTCTACTTTCATAACAGCATGGTGTGTAGCCTTTGCCATAATATTTAACTGGGACGCTGTAACTTTATTTAGCGAGAATTACGATGTGAACATTTTATTCCGAAATAACAGCTGGTCTTACTTAAGTGCCCAACTGGTTTCGGAGAAACGGAGAGCACCCTTCATTATAAATACCTCTCCTACATTCAGCGCAATCTAAGACCTTTGCTGCTCCCGTTTAGGCAATGATTAGTAACAGAAACCGAGGAATATGCTCACTGCGCTGTAGGTCAAGGAGATCTCTGAAAGACAGACTGGCTAAATGGTGGCTGCGATCATATCGCATTTCAACAGCGAGAGGAATGTCTGTGTGTCACATCAGCCGGCAAATTAGCCGCGGGGAAAAAGGGCATGTTAGCCGCATCTACGGGCAGACTACCGACGCCCCGGCAAATGTGCGTCGCTTAAAAAGGGGGCTGTGTTTATGCGGTGGCGTAAACGTAAACGCTTAGCGTGAGTAATCATGACCGGGGCCTGATCTGTGACTGCAGGTGTGGTGTGGACTGAGGTTCAGGAGAGCCAGGCCACAGCTGAGTTCTTCATTAATATTAATGTCTGATGGCAGTTGTCTTTGAACTAATTAGGCGGAGTGCTCCAGGGAGGGGTAATTAGAAACACAGAGCGTGGTGAGGGTGAGGGAGGAGGAGGGGCGCTATGGGGGCGAGATGTGTACGCGTGCCCTCTATGGAGCATAGAGGGGTCCTGACATCTACCTGGCCCTGAAGATGGCGGGTGGGTAATGGCGCTGCCGGCTGCTCAGACATCGTTCCAGCTGTGTGGAGACTGCGGGGGAGCGGTGAGCGCACACGGCTAATGCACAGCACTGTGGAGGGGGGGCGCAGGGTGGGTCAACTGCACTGTGGATTGGGGGGTGAAGTGCAGCGTGGTTTGGGGGTGTAGAGTGGGTGAAGTGCACTGTGGATTTGGGGGGTTGCAGCGTGGTTTGGGGGTGTAGAGTGGGTGAAGTTCACTGTGGATTGGGGGTGAAGAGTGGGTGAAGTGCAGTGTGGGTGAAGTGCGTGGTTTGGGGGTGTAGAGTGGGTGAAGTGCACTGTGGATTTGGGGTGCAGGGTGGGTGAAGTTCAGCGTGGTTTGGGGGTTCGGCGCTAGATGGTGGCGAAGTGTGGGCTGAAGCAAATAACCCCCCCCTGAAGTCAAAGTCAAATCTCTATCCCAGATTCTACCACACTGTAGTGCATCATTTTTCATGTTTTTTTCCCCCCCCAAAAAAAAGTTTTTTCACACACCATTTTTGTGGACACCATCAACCACACAACTTACGGTTATGCACTTAGAAGTGCTGTACGACAACCTGATTGTAAATAACGCCCTGCAAAGTAAAAATTGATTGATTTGGATTTTGTGTCAGAAAATACAATTATAATAAAAAACCCCACTTGATTAAATCCTTTATGCATTAAGACCAATGTGCACTGCAGCTTTGATTGAACATTTATTTGAGCGTTTATTTTATGCACTGTACGTCAGAAGTATACCTTTCAAGCTACAATGGCCAAATGCATCGCCACAGACTGTGCATTGCTTTGATTAGACCATTGATTAAAACTAAATCACAAGTGCCGTGGAGCGTGATTTCTATTTTGTCTGGGGAAAAATGAACACAATGGGTTGCCTTCGTACATTTCTGCAATTATGAAAATGTTCATTTGCTCTTTTGTTTCAGGTAATTGAAGTGTGGTGGTGCATTTTTTCAAGAAATTATGCACCATTTAAGCTTTTAAGTGCTCTCTCTCTCTCTCTCTCTCTCCATTCCACTGGACAGATTCTCACACCCAGCTGTAAATGTTCAGCACTTGAAATTTTGTGTGATTTATTTGCGAAATTATGGAAATGTGCAGATTTCGAATCTAGCCAGCTCAATTTCAATAAGACCAATTGTTTCTTCTTCTACGTCACTCACGATTGCAGCTGAAGGATGATGAATATTAAGCTCTTTGCTTTTAATTTCTGGTCTGATTTTCTGTACAACACTCAGAGGGAACATGATATGAGCTTCCAAAGCAACTTCTTAACATTATATATTGTCATGAGTAATCGTGACCGGGGCCTGATCTGTGACTGCAGGTGTGCTGTGGACTGAGGTTGAGGAAAGGCAGGCCACAGCTGAGTTCTCCATTAATATTAATGTCTGATGGCAGTTGTCTTTGAACTAATTAGGCGGAGTGCTCCAGGGAGGGGTAATTAGAAACACAGAGCGTGGTGAGGGGTGAGGGAGGAGGAGGGGCGCTATGGGGGCGAGATGTGTACGCGTGCCCTCTATGGAGCATAGAGGGGTCCTGATATCTACCTGGCCCTGAAGATGGCGGGTGGGTAATGGCGCTGCCGGCTGCTCAGACATCGTTCCAGCTGTGTGGAGAATGCGGGGGAGCGGTGAGCGCACACGGCTAATGCACAGCACTGTGGAGTGGGGGCGCAGGGTGGGTCAACTGCACTGTGGAGTGCAGGGTGGGTCAACTGCACTGTGGAGTGGGGGTGCAGGGTGGGTCAACTGCACTGTGGAGGGGGGTTGCAGGGTGGGTGAAGTGCAGTGTGGAGGGGGAGTGCAGGGGGGGTGAAGTGCAGTGTGGAGGGGGCAGGGGGTGAAGTGCAGTGTGGAGGGGGAGTACAGGGGGGGTGAAGTGCAGTGTGGAGGGGGAGTGCAGGGGGTGAAGTGCAGTGTGGAGGGGGGGTGCAGGGTGGGTGAAGTGCAGTGTGGAGGGGGTGCAGGGGGTGAAGTGCAGTGTGGAGGGGGAGTACAGGGGGTGAAGTGCAGTGTGGAGGGGGTGTAGAGTGGGTGAACTGCAGTGTGGTTTGTGGTTAGTGTGGTGGCAGTGTTAGCATAATGGTTAAGGAACTGGGCTTGTAACACAAAGGTTGTAGGTTCGATTCCCAGGTGGGGGGACACTGCTGTTGTACCCTTGAGCAAGGTACTTAACCTGAATTGCTTCAGTAAAATATCCAGCTGTATAAATTGATTGTATGTAAAGAAATGTAAACTGTTTCAGTCGCTCTGGATAAAAGCGTCTGCTAAATGCCTAAAATGTCAAATGTAAATGGTTTGGGGGTGCAGGGTGGGTGAAGTGCGGTGAGCTTTGGGGGTGCATTCCTGTTTTGGAAGTGCTCTCTCTGTCATTCTCTCTCCATTCCATTGGACAGATTCTTACACTCAACTGTAAATGTTCAGCACTTCAAATGTCTGATTTATTTGTGTAATTATGGAAATATGTAGATTTTGAAGTGTGTGAGCCCAATTTTAATCAGACCAATTGTTTCTTCTTCCACGTACGTTCACAATTGCAGCTAAAGGATGATGAATATGAAGCTTTTTGCTTCTAATTTGACTCTTTGGCTTGCTGGTGTGATTTACCATACAAGACTCAGAGGTAGCGCGGCGCGAGCTTCCAAAGAAACTTCTGTCGTATTCAATTATTTGTAAAGAAGTTACATTTTCCTCCTGTGACAACAGTAGCTACCCAGCAGTGTTTATTCTTTTGACCAATTGTATTCCCTTCTCTTTTCCTATCCAAAATTTGGAATGCCCAATCATGATAGTAGGGCCATCCCAACAGTGTAATCTCTTCCCATGAATTGTGGAGAGCACTGACAATGTATATATACCATTTATATATATGCCATTTATGCGTGCTGCCAGCCATTCCTTCTTCTCACTCTGCAGTCCACCAGCTGCGCGGTCATTGTGTTGGAGGCGCACACTTCATAAGAACATAACAACATAAGAATACATAATGACGGGCGAGAACGGGCCATTCAGCCCAGCTGGGCTCGTCATGTCCTAATCTAAAGAGTATCTAGTACTGCATCTAGCCTGGACTTGAATAGCCCAAGTGTTTCTGCCTCTACTACCCAACCTGGCAAGCTGTTCCAGGCATTGACAACTCTCTAACTCCCTAATATCTGTGCGGAATTTGCCTTTAACTAATTTCCACCTGTGGCCTGTGGTTCTGCTGACCCCACTTAGCTTAAAAATTAATGCACTGACGGTGCACGCAGATGCTCCAGTGGCCAGAGGGTTCACTTTTTCGCAGTGTGACACGGGCAACGGGACGCTGACTGAAACCCTCCCTCGACTAATGGCTAATTATGCACTGCCCACAGAGGGCACCGGCGCTGTGAGGTTCATCTGGACATGGCACTCGACAGCCGGCTTCATAGCAACCCTCTTTTTAAAAAATATGCCATAATTGCAGCATCTATTCAGTTCAGTGTCGTGTGAGTTTAAGTTGTAGATGAAGGAGTGATACAGAATTTTTTTTTTTTACTTTCAAACTTTCTAAACTTAAAAAAAAAGTTTCGATCAATTCAGAAAACCATCAGATGCCGCCTATGCATACCGAATGCATAAGCAGCCCGTGTCGTTTGACAACTTTGAAACTCATCCTCGTCGGTCGGAACGCTGTCAAAACGAGGTTGCGGCAGACCGGTGACAAGAATCTGAAACTGACAGCCTTCCACGTCTTAAGAGCCACCAGAGTCTGGGTGTGCAAGTCAGTACGACCCAAAGTAAAATGAAAAGGCTGGCTGCCTCTGTTTGTATGCTCACCACACGCACGTCAGAGTTCACCAGCATCGTACAGATCTGATAGAAAGGTGGTTCTCTGTGGCTCAGTTGGTAGAGCACAGCGTTGGCAACGCTTAGGTTGTGGGTTCAATTCCCACTGGGGCCACATATACTGAAAATGTATGCATTCACTACTGTAAGTCGCTTTGGATAAAAGCGTCTGCTAAATGGCGTATATTATATTATAGAAAGCACAAAAGGAGAGCCTGTTGTCTTCGCTCTGTCTAAAACCTACGGTTAACAGGTCCTACACGAACAACGTGTGCTCTTCTTACACAGCGGTTTTTGAGGAAATGAAAACAAATCGCGCGCAGTGAAGATTTCAAGACTGCGTTGCCTTGTTGTTAAGCGAACCAAATGAAATATGACTGCGGACTTAAATGACTGTTCTGTAAATCGCAAGTGGCAGCCTCGTCAGAAAAGCAGAAGCCGGGAAAGAGGCACCACTGCCAGCCGGCAATAAGTTTCGAGCGTACACCCCGAGACAAGATTTCCGTGTCACCACAGCCATCGCGTGTTCATCAAGTTTTTAGCGCACGCAGGCCCAGCCCTCTGCGTATCCCCGACTCAGCACCGCTCCCCCCCGATGAATCCATACCCAACAGGTGACTGAGCGCCCAGCTGGCGTCGTCCACGCTCCGCCGAGTACCAGAGGAGGAAGCGGAGAGGAACGGGCCTAAACTTTGGCGCAGTCATCATCTTTCAGAACTTTTTAGACGGTGCCGTATTTCAAGTGTGACCACACATCTTTCTAGACGTACTCTAAGGGAAATCATTCCCCACCTTCAGCACAAACTGACGTGACCAGAGTGCACAGTTGGTCATGGTTAGATGGGAAGTGTCTTTTAAAGCCATTTAAGACATTTATTTTCTATGGATTCTTTTTTCCCTCGGAAAGCAATGGTCGGAAACATGTTGAGAGAATATCCAGCACAGATTTAAAACGGAATAGGGAATGTGGATTTTGGTAAAGGGTTTGAACATTGTGACTGAAAGGTAGGCCCTGAAAGGTATGTAAGAATAGTTCATCTAGTTATCTAATAGGTAATGAATGAAGGCAAATGGTACTAAATTAATGCATAACTGACGTATCTATGATTTGGGATCTTACTTCTAATGTATTGAGTTGGGAACTTGTCCATCCTCCATAAAGCCTCCACCAGCACAACTCAGTCACTGATGAACAATTATGTTGACTAATATGGAATGTCAAAGGATGTGCCAAGTCTTCATTCCCGTCATTACCGTGACATTCTGTATTTATGAATAGCTTTCATATCTTTCACCTTAAATGTAAAAAGACTGCTAATAGTCCTGCTAGTTTAAAAAAAAAGAAGTTTAGTTGGCCTATTCACATGAAAATTATAATGATTTCAGCCTCAGAGGGTCTTGGTTAAAAGCTTTTTCTGTATTTTTTTTCACATTTGGTTGACTTATCATCAATTACGCACATTTTTCCAGACAGCCTTACATTTTCCAAAGCCTCGCCTCATCGCGGTTTAAGTTTTGTGTCTCACATGATCCTTCTCTTCATGAATTACTGGAGGTCAGCGCATTAATTCACAGAACATATTTCACATGCTGCTTGACTCTGGCCTGCATTAATTCACCCTCACTGGGAGCTGCGGGCCTTCCTTGAATGCAGTATGTATGAATCGAAGCGGAACGCAAGTGAAGGTCCTTTCGGGTCCCAGCCGGGTTAAACGGAGGGAAATGGTAGACGCTGAAACCGTCCACAAGTAATAATCCGAGGGAAGATTTCAGATGCTGTGATTACCTCACAGTAAACGAGAGTAAAATATACATTTGAGCCCATGTTATGTGAGGAATATACAGCGTGATGCATCATATTCATGTTAACGCTGTATTGTTCAGGCTAACTTCAAAAAGTTGGCCGGTGAAAGGAGGGGGTAAAAAGCCAGCGTTTTGAGAGGTTTTCGCCACAACTTTAAAAATGAATCGCTTCACGCTTGTCTCCTGTGCTCTGCTTCAGTCTGGGTAATGAGAAATGGGGGGGGACTGAGCACTGGTTCTTCGGGAACAAAAGGCATAACTTAAAGCTGTGCTTCCATCAGCACATAATCAGAGTGACAGTTTTGTCAGCCGTCTTGCGGTCCGCGGCGCGACACAAAGACGTGGAAAATAATCTTTTGCCTGTCAATTCCCGAATGCGAGGGCTGTGCCTGACGCGGTGGAGGATGGACAACACTGGACGGAGGCCAGCGGAACCTTCTGGAGAGCAGCAGAGGTGGGCCTCCAGTAGGCTGCTCACCGCTGGAGAGAGAGAGAGAGAGAGAGAGACAGAGACAGAGAGAGAGAGAGAGAGAGAGAGAGAGAGAGAGAGAGAGAGAGAGAGAGAGAGAGAGAGACAGAGAGAGACAGAGAGAGAGAGAGAGACAGAGAGAGAGAGAGAAGAAAGAGATTGAGAGGGGGACTTTAAAGCTGGGACCATTTAACGCAGGGGTGTCAGACTCCAGTCCCGGAGGGCTGCAGTGGCAGCTGGTTTTTGAACGTTTCAGCACTTAATTGAAGTCATTGATTGGCTAAAGAATCCACACACCTTGTTTCCGAGGCGCAAATTGGCTGCTGATTGAAAGGAAACCACAAAAACCTGCAGACACTGCGACCCTTCACGGTACAAGATCGACTTAACAGAAATCCTGGGGGATGAATGGCGCAAATTCCGCCCATGGCTACAAGGGTCTGAGGGACCTACCAAGAGCTGATTAAATATGACCGATTGCCCTTGAATATTTCTACATGTGACTGATTACTGTTTACCCCTGAATAAAACATGTCAATATTTTACTTGCTAATATGCTTGCGTTCAAATCACCCAACTCATAAAGATGATTTTTGTATCCAGGTAAAAATGTATCAGGTAATTAAATTTCACAATTAGGTTCTGCTCCTTGGAAAACTATACTACTCCATTCAGAACTACACAAAACACACATTTCTCCACACAATCAGTGATCACTGAAATGAAACTAAATGAAACATCACTCTCTTGGTATTATTTGTGTATACCAGATTATAATTTTCTCCCACCGAGAGAAGCCAAGTTAAGACACGCTTATTGACAGAATTCAAAATCAGGCGTATCATCAGTAATTTGTACATTTTATCTTCACTGGAAAGAACATTCGTCTTCTGATGTTACATTTTCACCATAATTTTCAAGATCGGATCAAAGGCGCATATTGGACTGAACCTGTAAATTAAGACCAAAATAAAGGCAATTGAGAAAATGAGGGATCCTTTAAACATGTGCAGTACCGTGAGTGTCCCTCGGGGGGTGCCACGACCAACACCGACGGGTAGCTCCGGCCCTCCCCTTTCCAGCGTTTTATTATTTATTATTGGCTTCTCTTTTATAGTATTGTATATCAATGCGTATATCTTATATTTGAATGTTATCCATCCATATCTGGCAGGATACTTACCGAAAGCAATTCACTTGAAATATCTTGTACAAACATATCACAGCAGGTTTCCCACGTGGAACCTGAACCCAGAATCATCTTAAAGAATATTTAGTCCCTTCTGCCATCATACAGCATTTATTTTGGCATGGTTTACAAGTTTCACGGTTTCAAAATTTCAAAACTGTATTTATGCATTTGAATAAATCACAGCGGTATCTATCAACATAACAGAATATATTAATACGAAGTGCAGGATGCCTCAAAATAGTCTGACAATATTTTTCTACTCACCAGCAAACACAACCCAAACATGTCCCATGCACCATTTTTTAATCTTATTTTTATTGATTGATTTCCCTCCAGGCTGGGCCCAGACAGCTCATTACTGAAAGATGACTTTGAGCGGTTCATACAATTTTAATTAATTTTGGGTGTGAATGACAGGGATCAAATCAAAGGGCCACTCCCTGTCTAATGGTTTTCACTTTGCATCTGAGGGATGTTTTCACACCACCTTAATGACAAAACGGACACAAATGCCAGCAATGCATACAAATGAATGCATACAAACTGTGGACAATATTGTTCATATGAATAAAAATGTGATGTTTTGCAATGACGGCAAACGACAACAGCAACAATGTGAACTCAGTACTGTTTACCTGGATCATACAACGATCTGAACCTGAAAAGTGGGTCAGCAGAGCGATGGAATATATCAATTATGCATATAGAAATTATAACAATTTTCTCGGGTCTCTTGTAAGGCACTGTAATTAAAGGCAATTTTCATTTTCTCAGCTGTTAAATGAAGCAATCCTTAATTCCAGAACATTGCTGATTACAGAATGTTACCTGGAGCAGAAGTAAGGAGAACCCACTGGGTTCTGTGCCGTTTGCCAAGATTGAGCCACCCTCGATAGTACGCCATGTACTTGCCATATGTCTGCCACCTGCTAATTTAACTGGCAGTTTCACTGCTTAGCGGTTGGTTGGTTCCCACTGCGTTCGCCCAGGTATAAATCCTTAACAAGACTTCTGCTTTGTGGGTTTCTGAGCTAAAAAAACATGAGTCAGAATAGTTTAAGATTCAGTTAAAGACTAAATTGTGGTCCAAAAATATCCCCACATAGCAACACAAAATTCTCACAATGTTATCTGTGCCAGCTTTTGTTGTGTGTGGCCATTGAGATATAACAGAAGAATCCCTGTATGAGCAGCACGCCAAGCGATTGGAAATGATGACAGCTGTACCCCCGTCATCCAATCAAAACCCAGCATGGCCCTCTGAAGGACTCCTTACTCACACGTTCACAGGCCTGTCAGGTCACTGACAGGCCAATGAAGGTGATGGTTGAGGTATTCAGGCAGGAGACTTGGTACAGGGTATGTGTTCACAGGCAACCTCTCACTCTGCAAGTGATGGTAGGATGGTCAAATGGTGCGCAGGATTTCTCTCAGCAGATTCTGCACACATTGCAATTTTCCAAGGGTTATTTATTCAATATTGGTGGGGGCATAATGAAAGGGGTTGTTTTATATCTACAAATTATTGAGGGCGACAGATATGACTGTTTTGAATATTGGGGAGACTCCCCCCACACACACTTTATGTTTATGCAATTTTCACCCATTCTTCTTTACAAAATTGCTCAACAATCAGGTTGTATGGGAAATGGCGGTGAACAGTAATTTTCAAATCTTTCCACAGATTCTCAATGGGATTCAGGTTCGGGCTTTGACTGGGCCACTCCAGAACATTCATTCTTTTGTATTTAAACCACTACAATGTGCTTTTGCTGTATGCTTTGGGTCATTGTCCTGCTGGAATATAAATCTTCTCCCAAGTCCCAGGACTCTTTCAGACTGCAGCAGGTTTTCCTCCAAGATTATTCTATCCTCCGCCATCCATTTTGCCCTCTATTCTAAGTTTTCTGGTCCCTGAAGCAGAGAAGCATCCCGATAGCATTAGGCTCCCGCCACCATGTTAAACATACTGCCTAAAGTTCAGTCTTAGTCTCATCAGACTTTGTCAGAGAATCTTCCTCCACTTGGTTTGAGAGTCTCCCACCTGCCTGCTAACAAACTCTAGGCGAGATTTCATTTGAGTTTTCTTTAACAATGGCTTTCTTTTTGCCACCCTCCGATAATGCGCAGATTTGTGAAGCACCCAGGCTATTGTTGTCCCATGGACAGTTTCTCCCATCTCTGCTATGGAAGACTGTAGCTCCATCAGAGTCAGAGCCAGAGTTGCCTCCCTAACAAGTGCCCCTCATGCATGGATGCTCAGTTTTTGAGTACGGCCTGTTCCAGGCAAATTCACAGTATTCACAGTGCCATATTCTCTCCATTTATTTATGATGGATTTAACGGTGCCCCGGGGATATTCAACATCTTTGAAATCTTATTAGCTTTCCCTTGATTGGAGCTTTTGCAAAACCTTTTCTCGGCTTTGCTTTGAATGTTCTTTGGACTTCATTATAAAGCTGTTGTTTGGACTAATGCACTAATGTTGGGACCTCTCATAGACAGGTCTATTTAATTTGGAATAATTTGAAGCACCTTAATGGTACAGGTGGATACTATTTTTTTCTAGAAAATAGTGATTTAGGACAAAATCAATATTTAATTTACCATTTCAAGTTTGTGTATTAATATTTTTAATACCGAGTGGGAAAATAAATTGCCATTACAGGATAGTGAAAATAATGGGCAGGAGGGACATTGCTCACGGTGCTTTTGTCAAATTTCCAAGCCATTATCAGACAAGCCGGGGTATGTCAGACACACAGAGAGTGTGTAATCATCGCTGTGATAATGACCCCCGTCATTAGGCCAAATAAGCCCTTTGGAGTTTGATGCCCTGCTTAGTGTCGAGCCCTTAATGGGTAGCAAGGGTTATCCTCTGAAAAGTTTTCAGTATTTGTATCTTTCCGTTCTAACATCATGTTTACTGCTAAAGTCAAGTGTTTGAAAGTCAAATGAACCCCAGAGTACTTTATGTATATAAATGTCCAAATTGAGAACACCTCAAGCCAATGGGCCTCACAAAACCATAAATTCCCCATAAAAGCCTTATTCTTGGGATTTAGTTTCTCGTATTGCCATACCTTCCCTGTGTACCTTATCCCACAAAAATGCATATGATATCTGTCAAAACAGGTGTGTAGGCTAGTTTTTTTGCAACTTAATTGTTATTGTACAGGCTTATTTTAAAGTTTGTATTATGAGGAAGATCTTATCAACAAACTTATAACAAACACATACACACACACACACACACACACACACACACACACACACACACACACACACACACACACACACTAACAGTAATGAATGGTGCTGTCATTAAATTTTTACATTTCCCTCTCATGTTGATGGTGATAAATTAAAAGACTGCTGTTTCTGCCACAGCTGATAGATTATTTATGTATTTAACAATTGCACACAGCTTCGATGTGCGGTTAATAAATGTAGTCAAGTGCTTCATATTAATCTTGATTGTCCCGTTTTAAGGCAATGTGGCAGCAGTAATTGTGCTTAATTACGGTTTGTCTAATGCCAGTGCAGTCATTTGATGTGGATTTGATAGACACCAATGTACACAAAATCAGACAAACCTTTTTCCCTTCCCCTTCTATAAGAGCACAATTGACCAGTATTCTGGTTAAGCATTGTAAATGAGAATCGTTAAGCTCTTTGTGTCTGACTGTTTTTAATTCGATACGGAGATTACTTGTTATTATGTCATCAATCATTGACAGTGGCTGCTGCTTATTTTCCCTGAGGGGCAAGGTAACTGTTAACTTATAAGCTGTGTGTATGAATGTTTGTCCTTGCAAAGGAAGCCACTGTGGAGTTTATATGGGAAATATTAAACTATTTGAAGAGGCCAAACTTGGAGTGATTAGTGATGTTGCTACACCCAGTGTGCACTGCGGAAGATGTTTTAGTTTTTTGTATTTTGCTGTCAATTCTGAATTCTGATTCTGATTCCTGACTCTGTTATATTATTCAGACTTAGCTAGCTTAGCATACAGTTTATGAGTCCTCCCACCAAGACAGTGATCTGTGTTTGGTTCTTATGGAATGCCCTTTTGACAGTCAGATCACACTTAACTCCACTGGGCAGAATATGGATTTGATTCCCAATGGTATATTTAGAGCCATAACTAAACCAGTTGTCAGAAGTAATCCCTCCCTTGGAAGATTGCTTGATCATGGAAGCCATTATTTGTGATGTGATATATATAAAACCATATATTGAAAAAGCCATTATTTTGATCTCTTGTAGACCCTGTCCGTCTCAAGGTGTGCTATGATCACTGGTGATGGGTGAATGAGATGTCCTGACACCAAAAATCACTGGAGGTATCATATGCTACCTGTAGCTCACTGATTTTAATCAATAGTTGTGTTTTGTTGTGAAGAGCGTTGTATTGACACCCATTTGTGGTGTAATGATGCCTCATTCTCCCATAACTGCTACACAACTGCTTGGTATGCTGTCAAACGAACTCTAGAGCAGGGGTGTCCAATCTTCCTGTGAAGGGACAATTTTAGCAAGTCCTCAATTTGTGGAATTAAATGTTTTAGTGCTGGGCTAGAGCAAAAGACTGCAACCACACCAGCGATTTCCAGGTAAGATTGGGCACCCCTTCTCTAGAGGTATATCTAGAAAAGCACATTCCATGCTGCCCCTGCAGAAAGGCTGGAACAGGTTCAGAGGACAATGCCCATGTACCTTATTTGCAATTTAATCCCAAACATCCTTAATGGTCTGGGACACAAAAACACAAGGACGAAGGTACTGTCAGTAATGATGAGAATGGGTCCTTCAGCCCAGCCAGATTTGTCATTTCACCTACAGTACAGAGCACATATCACACTGAATCAAGCCTAGTCTCTCCATTACATTACATTACATTACAGGCATTTAGCAGGCGCTCTTATCCAGAGCGACTTACAGTTTACATTTCTTTACAATCCATTTATACAGCTGGATATTAACTGAAGCAATTCAGGTTAAGTACCTTGCTCAAGGGTACAACGGCAGTGTCCCACCTGGGGATTGAACCTGCAACCTTAACGTTGCAAGCCCAGCTCCCTAACCATTATACCACACTGCCAGCCAGCCATCGGTCTCTGCTTCCACTGTGAGTCCTGGTGAACTACTCCACGTGTTGCTAACTCAAGGAAAACAATACTTTCGAGTATCAATGCCAGATCTCGACCTAAGCTGACAGAGCCCCACTTGGACTAGTTTCTCTAACCCAGAGTGATAGCCAACCCATAAGCTGCCAAAAGTGTGACAAGTGGACTTATCCAGTTATTCCATGCCTCCAGAATGTTCTGTAGACAATGATGTCAGGACATACTTCAAGTTAATTCTGCTGTCAAAAAAAGCGTTGCTCAGTATGGGTAAGAATTTCTGTACATGGTATTTGTTTTTGACTGTCAGACTGACAATAACTCTTTGAGAGCTGATAAACACACTGCAAGCCACAATATTCAATATTCAATTCAATATATACAATATTCCTGCCTTATATTATGTTGAAATACTACATTTGTACAAACCCTCAGTAACAGGACTGAATTGTGCTCTAGGATGAGCACGTCTGACCGTCAGACATTAACAGAGTGAGCACAGTGAAGGTGAGAGATGACAAAAGGTTCCTTGTTAACAAATGTTGATACAAATGTTTGACACTGAAGGGGATTAGTGGCCTTTTTTGTACAGAGGTGAATGCCAATACCTTTCCATCAGATAATCCGTCTCTCGGCAATGACATGTGCTCTCATTGCCATCTAAATTACTGCAAATCAATCAAAGCTCTCACTGAAGGTGTCATGGTCATTAGGCCCTCGGACACAATTAAGTCTACCTGCAATGTGCTTTTCACTTAGTTATAAATATGCAAGCAAGTGTTACATTTGTTAGATTTCTCTTATAGTTAAATCCTTTCAAAATTATTTCAGAAACCAAATTTACACTTAGGTTCTCAAACCCTGTCCTGGGGCTCCCCTGTGTTTGCTGGTTTTCATTACAACCATAATTACAATGCTGAACTATAATACTCTACTAATTGTTCTTAATGAATGTCTATTGAATGATAATTTACCCATTTAAGGCCATGTTATTTCAGAAATAGTTACGCTAAATGAAGAATGAATGTCCTATATTTACATCCCAGGACCTTTAATCTGTCAGATCAGTTCTCAGAGAACTAATTCTTTCAATGTTCTCTAAATTGTTCCTTCAGAAAGTGGTTACATTTTTTAATTGAATAAATTATAAGCTGCCAGGTGAAATCAGGGGATTTAAAATGTTGAAAGTGTGGACACAAGGTCACTGAAACTAAAACAATAAGACAATGCAAAAAGGCAAAATGCAATTTCAAAGGCAAAAAAATGACAATTTTGACATAAAAATGAGAAATTTTGTGTTAAAATGCATTTAAGGACAAAATTATGGAATTATTCAGACATTATCTTAATAGCCGAGGAGACACATTATGTATTATGTGTATGTAATAAAAACCGGCACACATGGGTGGGGATGTTGGATCCAGCGCCAATTTTGGAAGGCCCTTGCTCAGGGAATTGCAGCTGCAGTGCCCCCTGGCACGGGTTGCAGGTGGCACATCGGTAACACAAGTGGCACAATCGGTGATACCAAATTGTAAATAAAATGTGGTGAAATAAATCCTTTTAAAACGTTGTAACTGTATACTTGTGGCATTTTTATGGTATTTCAAGCCTATCTCCATACTGCCATCCTTATTTTTGTGAAATGCACAAACGTCTGTATTGAGCCAAGATGCATTCTGGGGGCTCGCTGTTGTAAATGCACATATGCTGAGCGATGAAGGCTCACACTGAGCAGTGGCAGCCATGGCTCCGGCCAAAACAGGGGGGATATTGCAGATCATAGAGGATGTTTAGAATATGATATTTATTTATGTGTGCCGTGTGCCTCATGCCTTTCAAATAGTACATACAATATTTGGAAACTAAAAAAACATTAAAAGTTGCAGCACAGATGTACCCTAATATCCTGTTATTAAAAAAAGGAGAGGAATACATTTGAATTTCATCAATGTGTTTTGTTATTGTTCTGACAATTACACAACTTCTACAATGCAAAGAAAGTATTCATAACATAATATTATCTTATTGCAGACCTTAGGTTTAGTTTTGTTCCTCGGCATGGTATGAAAAACACTTGTTTCCAACATAATACAACGGAGGATCAGACGATACTTTTAATGTATTGCCACCTTCACCACCGAGTAAAGTTCATGGTAATATGCACAGTTTATACACTGCTCTGTTTATTTGCAAGTTAATAACCAAGTTTTACTGTAATGCTGATGTATCACTCGCAGAACGAAACACACTTACACTTTCTCAGTAGGAAAATAAGTTAAACATATCCCTATGTTGTGTAAAACCAAAAAACTCAACACGACAGCTCGTATATTGTATATACCTTTAACCATAATGGTGATTAACTATGCTGCATACTGTTCACCAGGCAGACGAAGAAGGATTTTCTTTACTGTGCTGGACTTTCTCGATGTTGCCAAGGTGTCACTGGCAGCACTGGAGACAGAACATTTCTGACGCGTCAGAAATTCATTGGCATGTCCTGGAATGGGCGGAAGTTGGCAAAGGCAATTATTAGGAGGTTTTGGTCCCTCTCAAACTAATCTTCCGATCCTGAGCTGCAACGTCAAGATTCGTATGATGGAAAGATATATGTAGATCTAATGAAGAGGAATCGTGATGTAAACTCACCATTAGATTTATTCTGGGTCTTAGTGTGACTCACAGTGACTTATAAATGTACTTTAAGATAATTAATAATCAACCCGCCTACAGATGATGATTTTTTTTTCTTTATTCTTGTTCATGTTTCCTATACTAGAAATCCACCTGGTGCTTTCAAATGTCATGCATTAAGCACTATCTAAAAGTGTTTTTTTCCATCTGCAAATATCACTTAGTCTCCATGGAGTTATCCAGTGTGAATATGTTAATGCGAAATCGTTCCCATAAAAAAAAAAAAAAAACACTGAATTTAACTCCTCAGTCACCACAAGCTTGTACTCATACACATATAATGTTCAGTTTCTGAATGTAGAACCTCTGGACCTACTGGTGAATAAAGCAGTGTATCTATTTAACTGGTCTACATTTTGTAAGTTAATTACATAGGTTTGGGCCTTGGTCAAAGGTGTGTATTTCAGTTAGAGGTAGTTAGGGTTTGGGGTTTGTGATAGGCGAAGGGTATTGAGATAATATCTAAGATTACATGTAGCTCAGACTCGTTAAGTATATTGTAGCATAAGTTTTTATTTTATGTATTTATTTAACCAATCTTTAACCAGGCAAGTTAACTGAGAAGAAATGCTCATGTACAATAACGGCCTGGCCAAGAGGCCAAACACAGCAAAAACATAATAAAATTGGACAAACGGGAATTTACAAACACACACAGGCATTAAAGATGAACAAAACACAGTCCTCATGCATCAATTGTAGCAGGAGCATGAGTCTGTGAAAATGTCCATGATCAGAGACTTAAAAAGAGGAACTGATACTAAATTGTCCAATCTCAGGGTTTTTTGCAGCTCATCTCAGTCGGAGTCTGCGGCATGCTGAAATGAGGAGCGGCCCAGAGTAGCGCTGACTTTGGGGGTCACTAATTGGATGTAGCTGGCGGATCTGCTTTTGTAGGTAGGATCCGATTTCTTTTTACTAGAGATGACAGGTACCACAGAGTCAGTCCAAGAAGGGATTTGTAGATGAGAATAGTCGGGTGAAGTTTCCGTCTAGTATGTAGTGATGTCCAGTTTACAGAGGAATAGAGGTTGCAGTGGTGCGGTCTGTAGAGGGTGTTAGTAGTGATGGCTGAATGGTAGAGAACATCCAGCCTAACAAGCGCAGCCTTGGGAGCAGATCTGTAGATCACATCTCCATGGTCCAGTATTGGGAGGATGGTCATCTGAACCAGTGTCAGCTTGGCAGCGGGGGTGAAGGAGGACTTATTTCTGTAGAGAAATCCAAGTCTTGAATTGATTTTTGCCTGAAGTATTGAGATATGTAATGAAAATGAAAGGGTGGAATCCAGCCAGACACTAAGGTATTTGTACGATGAGACCAACTGAAGCTCAGACTGATCCCGGTGCGCCCGCAGCATCTGGGGTGGCATCTGGGGTGGCTAATAGAGTGCATATAGTACAAACAGCCCCTGGTGCACAGTTGTCACACAGGTAAATTTGTGTGGTAAAAAAGTGTTCAATATTTCCACAAATGCATTTTTTTAAATGTATTGTTCTAATTTATTGCTAGGCTATGCAAGTTAATTTGATAAACAATGCTTTCAGGGCTCTTGTCTACGGATAGAAATAACCTTCAGTGTGATCGGCAACAGGTGCAAATACCTGCAGTGTCTCAATTCCTTTGGGGGATATTTCATTTAAAACAATTGATTAAACAATGTGATTCCAGTGCACCGGTGTGTTCTAATACTTTTATTACACCCTGCCAGAGGCTTCATAGATGAAGCATCGTGAAGATTCAGTGATGTGGCAGAGTCTGCAGTCTGTTTTGGGGGAGAGTCTGCAGTTAGCCCTGGTTTTGCTTGAGACCTAACGAGAGGAGGGGGTGCATCATGGGCGTTAGATCTTACCTCGGTGGGGGAGGCGAGAGGGGGAGTTTTCACATTTTCTTGAGCATGCAAGAGGTGCCTGGTTATGCCACCTTTCACCACCTTGAATAAGAGGCTTGATTTTTTTCTCAGCGAAGTGCCACTGATGTATAAACTTTGATTAAGACAAATCTGCCCCGGAGACTGACTCTCCCCCCTAAAGCCTTCAGCTTAATTGTCACATC
>JAINUG010000135.1:490000-492500 GCA_029706075.1 Aldrovandia affinis | reverse complement strand
GAGTGCGTATCGCCTTTTGGAACGCTTCGCTATTGACGGCCCCTAAACGTCCTACCCACGACGGCGGCCGATAAACATCAGCGGAGAGAGCGTTTACGCTACTGTTGTTATCTGCGTTTTTGTGTAAGCAATCGCTTTGGCGGTGCTGTGCGATGTGCGGCCGTGTCAATAAAGCGTGTTTGAGTTTGGATTTGACTTTGAGCGAAGCTGCCAGCGGCGCGGCGTCGGGGGCTGTTAACCGCCGGCGCGCCAGGGCTCCGCCGAGCCGCAGATGTCTGTCTGGGCCCTGGCCATCGTCACGGGCCACTGGTCCACAGGTCTGCGGGCTTATCCCGGTGACCCGAGGGCAAATAACACACAAATACTCATTTGAAGTAAAGAAAAAGATTTGTTTTTTAGCCCTGCCTTGAATATTTGTACAGTTTTGTTTCCCTGACAGCCGTCGGCAGAGTATTCCACAGGGCAGGGAGCTCGACAGGAGAAGGATCTACCACCTGCTGCGGTTTTCTCAGAGCATACAACGCCAACCCGAATGCGACTCCAATTTGGCAAATTAATTCACGCACACACGGAGGTGCACAGGAAGCAGTGCCCCACAACAATCGAACGTGGCTTATTTTCTCCAATTAAAACTTGTCTTTCGAGACAAACCAACACCCACCTCATGTAAACATCACGAAAGAAAAATGCCCAAAGCATTCCCAACTGGGACTTGAAACAGACAGCAGGGCGTGCGCGTGATTTCGTGTGGCTGCGGCGTTGGCAGTCTTACCGTAGGCCCCTGCGTGGTGAGACAGGAGAATCACTTTCAATAAAAATGGTCTGTTCAGTGTGAATGTGTAGGATAGAATGCAGGCGTGAGGGTCAGGTCTGGGCCGGTAGGTAAAGGCCTGTGCGTGAAGCCGTCTCAGCGCGGCGAGTGTGACGGGACTGATTGGGCCTGTGTGCTGACGCTGCTCTCCCTCCGTCCGCAGCAACTGCTGAAGATGAGGGAGGAGATGAAGCAGAGGGAGGCGGAGCTGGAGAAGAGCGGCGATGAGAAACTGCAGCTGGAGAGCCAGGTGCAGAGCCTGAAGGAGCGGGCGCTGTCGCTCACACACTCCTCTACGGTCAGTACCACACACACTCCTCTATGGTCAGTACCTCACCTCCCTCACACACACACTCCTGTACGGTCAGTACCTCACCTCCCTCACACACTCCTCTACGGTCACTACCTCACCTCCCTCACACACTCCTGTACGGTCCGTACCTCACCTCCCTCACACACTCCTCTACGGTCAGTACCTCAGCTCCCTCACACACTCCTCTACGGTCACTACCTCACCTCCCTCACACACACACTCCTCTACGGTCACTACCTCACCTCCCTCACACACACACTCCTCTACGGTCACTACCTCACCTCCCTCACACACACACTCCTCTACGGTCACTACCTCACCTCCCTCACACACACACTCCTCTACGGTCAGTACCACACACACTCCTCTATGGTCAGTACCTCACCTCCCTCCCTCACACACTCCTCTACGGTCACTACCTCACCTCCCTCACACACTCCTCTACGGTCAGTACCTCAGCTCCCTCACACACTCCTCTACGGTCACTACCTCACCTCCCTCACACACTCCTCTACGGTCACTACCTCACCTCCCTCACACACACACTCCTCTACGGTCAGTACCACACACACTTCTCTATGGTCAGTACCTCACCTCCCTCACACACTCCTCTACGGTCACTACCTCACCTCCCTCACACACTCCTCTACGGTCAGTACCTCACCTCCCTCACACACTCCTCTATGGTCAGTACCTCACCTCCCTCACACACTCCTCTACGGTCAGTACCTCACTTCCCTTACACACTCCTCTACGGTCAGTATCACACCTCCGTCACACACACTCCTCTGCGGTCAGTATCACACACACTCCTCTACGGTCAGTACCTCACCTCCCTCACACACACACTCCTCTACGGTCAGTACCTCACCTCCCTCACACACTCCTGTACGGTCACTACCTCACCTCCCTCACACACTCCTCTACGGTCACTACCTCACCTCCCTCACACACTCCTCTACGGTCACTACCTCACCTCCCTCACACACACACTCCTCTACGGTCACTACCTCACACACTCCTCATATTCTTCTCTGATAATGGGGTTTTCTCAGGTGAAAGGGAGAGGGGGAAACGGAAGCGAGTTGGACAGGGGCGTTTATTCTGAGGCGGTGTGAGTGGCGGCGCTGTCACCGCGCAGTCTGCCCTCTCCACCCCGGCGACAGCGCCCTGACGGCCTCCGGCGGCTGTTCGTCTCCGGGTCAATTTCGCCAGGCGGCCATCCCGCGGCAGACACTAATGAAAACTAATGGCATCCGCGCATAGCGAGCGAATGTACCCCACCGACGGCTAATACCCATCTCTTTCAATTATGTATGTTTCCCTGCTGTTGGCCCCAAACGAGCCGTAATTACACTGATGACTTGCGTAGCTGA
>JAINUG010000135.1:385000-487500 GCA_029706075.1 Aldrovandia affinis | reverse complement strand
CAAGGACACACGTCACATGACACCCCTCTGTACCCCTCCCGCAGGAAGCGACCGCCTCGGCAGTGGTCTCCTGCAGCCAGGAGAAGGAGAACATTCCGGAAAAAGGCCCCCCCAGCCCAATCAAGTCGGAAAGAGAGGCCCTGCTCGTCGGTAAGTGGGGATTGGGGAGAGGTGGGGGGGGGGGGGAGGGGGAGGTGGGGGAGCTTGTTTTCGGGGCCTGTGGGATGTCAGGACGGATTATAACAGCAGAGGCTGTGTGCATGCGCTTTCCTCGTTTGAATGCAATGATACACACCGTAAAGGTGTTTGTTTTATTTGACCTCGTGTCTCTGTCTGTGCTGTGTCACACATGGTAATGGCCTGGCACGAGATGTCCTTCATCCCCCGCAGCCTTCAGCGTCCGTGTTCTGGCCTGCTCGGGGTGTGACGCAGGTCTTTCCCCGGGCCCTCCGGGAACAGCTCCCGCGCGGTTGCCATTGTCTCCTGTCTCCCGCCTGCAAGGGTGTGGGAGAGGGAGGGGCAGGCTTTGGGAAGGACAGGCCCCATTATAACAGGTGTGGCAGGAAAAAGGTCATGGAACAAAGGAGGAAAGTGGGAAAGAAGCAGGCGCGTTTCCTCGCCCCGGGGTATGGCTGTGCTACGTCGCGCGCGCGGGGCGTCTTTGGCAAGAGCGGCCCATTACATGCCAGAGCGATCCTCATGATGAGCTACTTAACTACCTCTCCGCTAATGGGCCTCTCCTTCAGAGAGAGCTGGCTCCCCTCTCGGAGCGAGACGATGGGGGAGTATCTTGGGGCGTTCCTTCCCTCGGCGTCTCGTTTGCAGCCCAAATTAAAGTACGCTCCTGCTACGAGTGGGAGGCTCTACCGGAGGCCTCACCGGTCCCGGAAAAAATAACAATCCGAACGAGCCAAAGTTGCTTCTTCCCCCGAGTCTGGCAAAAGGAAGATGAATGCATGAGAAAAAGCAGAAAAGCAGAAGGCGCAGGCTGGATACCTTCGGCGCAGTAAGGGCGTTATCTGGCAGGGTTCTGTCAGTGCTCTCCAGAGCCGTGTTGGTCCAGAGCTGGGTGTATCCTGGCCCGTACTTCAGCCGTTCAGCCAATCAGAATGCTCCATTTTCATGTGGGGGTGCGATGAAGCTTACACCGTGATTGGCTGCCGGCCCCCACTCCCTGCTTATTAGTGCTCGAGGCAGAAGTTGCCCTTTAGTACTGACACAGGCCCAGCGAACTCACCCCCGAACCCTAACCTTAACCATTAGGGGCAATACTCAAAACTGGCCTCAGACGAGCGCTTCACCGTCAACTACCACCTGCAGCCTCACTCGTTTCAGAGCCTGCCCGCCCCCCGAACGCGTGGTCAAAATGTCTTAACCACAGAGCAAGAGAGGATAGAGCAACGCAGTATCTCCAGAGGGCACATTGCCCATTCCCAGATCCTGCTTCGCATTAGCTGCACATGCAAATTAGCCACGGAAAATAAAGGCTTTGGCGCACACCTTTAATTGAGTGCCAGACATGAGAAGGACTCCTAATAAGGCGGCGCCTCTCTTGCGGGTATTTCCATGGCTGCCACAGTAATCCCTCGTCTACTTATCGTTAGATAGTTTGTGAGAGCATCCATTACCGCACGGGGAATTACTTAATGCAATTCACCTGCTCAAATGACTTTGATCGTTATGGGTACTCTGCGCGGCATTTCGATGCATCCTCTTTTAAGTGAAATGTTCAGCCTTGGGTATTTGAAGATAATATTGTAGAGTGATACAAAAATGTATGACTTCGGTATTCCGTCTTTGATATTAAAAAAATGGACAGTTCAGAGTACAGCTTTTCCCCACGTCAATTAGGTGGAAGTGCCGTTTGTTGTTTGAATGAACAGAAGCAGTGGCTCGCTGATGAAATAGCTTGATTGCTGAAGTGAACATTAAGGCAGTAATTAAACACTTTTCCTAATGTGCGGCGCTCAAGCAGAAGTGTAATTTACTAAGTAGCGACTGGTTTGGAAAAAAAAAATGGAATAAAATCAAGCCTCATCGCGCTGGATATATGTGCACAGGCTGCAGTGGTCTCCTTTGTTCTATAATGTTGTTTGATTTCGTGCGTCACACAGCGGAGACGTGAGCTGACGTTCTGACTGAAAAGGGGACTGCCGTAAGTACGGGGCCCACGCGTGTGTTGTGTTTGCGTGCTAACTGCGCGCGTTCCTCTCCCCAGGAATCATCTCCACCTTCCTCCACGTCCACCCGCCCGAGCCAGCATCCTCACGCGGGCTACATCTGCCCGCCTTTTCCTACTTGCAGCGCCTGGACACCAAGGTACGACCGGCAGTGTGTGTGTGTGAGAGTGTATATGAGTGCGAGAGTATGTGTGTATGTGAGTGTTTGTGTGTGTGTGTGTGTGTGTGTGTGTGTGTGTGTGTGTGTGTGTGTGTGCATGTCAGAGGGAGGGAGAGGGAGAGGTAGAGATATGTGCACATACTATACGTGGCCAAGAAATAAAACAACACTTGATATAAATGCCAAATGCCTGTAATGTAAATGGGGAAAAGGACTCAAGCTGGTCTCCTGTCTCTGTTCAGGATCCTGTGTCAGGCAGAGTGCAGAAACACAGAGTTCCTTTGCATTCTCAATCACGTTTTAACATAAATACCCACCCTTAGCTAACTGATGGACGACCAGAGCTAATATTAGCCAGCTGTAATTACCCCGAGCGATATAATTCAAGCCTCCATAATGTTCGTTCAAGGACTTCACTGGGAAGGCTTTGGCCTGGAAGAGAGTACGTCATCCAGGCGGAATGATGGGTTTGTCCGTCACTAAAACTACGTAGCTTGATTGTTATTAGTAGTGTGGTTGTAGTTAGCTCGGAGCTAGCTGGCCAGCTTACGAGTTTACTAGTTAGACTAGCTAAATCCAGCTGACCAGTTCACATACACACGCATGCACTAGTAATATGCTTACCTTAAATGCTGCAAATAATGATGATGATAATAACAAAGAAGCAGACATCCTTTCAGCCAAAGGCCTTTGTGGTCAGGCCCTTGTATACAAAAAGGTGGAACTGTCAGCAATATGAACAAATAAAGGCCACCTATTGTGTGGCTCAGCTGGCGTTCCAGTGCTGGTGTGTGTGGTCTTTGAGAGATGGAGAGTGAGCGAGGGGAGGGTAGGAGAGGAGCCGTGCGCAGGTCTCCTTTCTGACGGCTCGCAGTGCCTCACATTAAGAATGCAGAGAAAACGGCTCCCGCTCCACATCCTCCCAGAGTCTTCCATAATCATTACAGTGGTTGGCTCCTCCATAAGCGCTCTTAACAGCCCCTTCTCATCCATGCTGTGCTCTACAGCAATCTCCAAGGGAAGGCCCACTTCCGTTTACCTCAGCACTTTCACATGGCAACACAAGTTACCGCACTTTCCATCCAATGAGATTGCTCGAATCCATCCCAGAGGGGCGGAGTCAGGTTAGGGACACTGGTGCCGTGCTGAGTCTGACCCCGGGTGAAAGGGGAGGGGTTTTAAGCAGAGTAGGCTCATTTATATTTTAGGTATTTGGCAGACACTCTTACCCAGAGCCACTCACAGTTTCCACATTTCATGCATCCATTTATACGGGTGGATATACCGAAGCAATTCAGGGTCAGTGCCTTGCTCAAGGGTACAACGGCGGTGCGCTCGGATAATTGAACCGACAACCTTTGAGTTACAAGCCACGTTCACTAACCTTTAAACCACACTATCTACTGCACACCTCACCTAGACTGCCTACTGCACACACCCCGCTGGCCACTAATTAAAAGCACTGACTCATTTTCTCACACAGATGGAAATGGTAAAGTCATAGAAGGGAAACTTTTAGGTGAGACCAGGAGCCCTAAGGGTTTGTTTGTTCCTGCATGTCCCTGCAAAGCGTGATTGTGCCAACCCATCTCCGGCGGCACTGCGCTCAGGCAGAGGTGGCGTGGTTCCTCGTTGTCATTCCCTCAGCCCCTCCATTCACACTGTTACTAGATTCGTTCAGACAGCGGTGCCGTTGAGGTAAACACGGACTGTGGCTGTTTAATCTTCGAATCAATGATCTTCCTTCCAGCGTCTTCAGAAGGAGATATTTAAATGTACGCGGTTGACACAGCGGTATATGGTATTCACATTCCGCTCATAGACAAGTCGAGAAGCTGTCAGAACAGATGTTAAGAAGGATGTAGCTAATTGGCTCAGGCGTTCTGAAAATTAAGTGTCTAGACAATGCACCTCTGTAGGAATCATAGTGCAGGAGAAAATAAATTATGGTTTAATATTTTGGCTTTATAATGGATTCTATCATTCAATAATCGAAAAGTTTCACTGAACGTGTCCAAGTTTAGATGAGTAGGGATAGGGAATTGTAGTTTGGTTAGGGTACTGGACTTGTAACTCAGAGGTTGCTGGTTCAATCCCCAGGTGGGGGCACTGCCATTGTACCCTTGAGCAAGGAGGTTAACCTGAATTGCTTCAGTAAAATATCCAGCTGTATAAATGGATTGTAAGTGGTTCTCTGTGGCTCAGTTGGTAGAGCACAGCGTTGGCAACGCTTAGGTTGTGGGTTCAATTCCCACTGGGGCCACATATGCTGAAAAATGGATGCATTCACTACTGTAAGTCGCTTTGGATAAAAGCGTTTGCTAAATGGCATATAAATAAATGGCATATGTAAAGAAATGTAAACTGTGTAAGTCGCTCTGGATAAGAGCGTCTGCCAAATGCCTAAAAATGTTTTTTTTTAAATGGAATTGCTGTATGCATTTACATCTATTGTTTAAGATAATAATAATAAGATGAATAGTAACTTTATTCATAACGCACCCTTCATATAACGCTTGTCGGTCAAAGTGCATGTAGATGTAGACGGCACCATCTCCTAGCCTCCTGTTAGTGCCCGAACACTTGACTGACAGCTGTCTGTATCCCTCCCCAGATCAGCACCTCGGAGGTGGAGGCCCTCCTGGGCCGGCTGCCCTGCACCTTCAGGCAGGAGCTGACCGGCGTGGGCGCCAGCCTGGAGAAGAGGTGGAAGTTCTGCGGCTTCGAGGGCATCAAGACCACCGCTTAGGATTGTGTCGCGGGACGGGACCCTCGTTGGAGGGACAGGGTGGGGCAGGGGGGGGGTGAGGGGGTACAGGGAGCTTTCGAACACCTGCCAGCGCTCTGCAAGGGGACATCCCACCGGGTCATGGCGGTTCCGCGCAGCCCGAGCTAGGCTACCTGGGCTCAGGGCCGCTGAACTGGAAGCAAATCAGGGTCTGCTCGAGGCGTCGCTCTCTCAAGCCCTCTCTCTCTTTTTCTCATGCTCACTTCCCTCCTTATGTAAATAAGTATATAAATAACATATGAATATATTTCTTCAGTAACTGTACAGGATGTTGACTGTCCCTTAGAGGGTTTTGTTTATATATACAGTACATGTATAAAAGAAAAAGACTGCTTTGTAAACAAAAGAAAGGACGAGGATAAAAGCCGGAAAGCAACGAAGCTTTTATTGTGAAGTTTTGAAGCCACACAAGGACTTGAGTGGGGCGGTGTTGTAAAGGAATAACGGGCGAGGTTACCTTGGCGAAGGATGTTGGCATCGCTGGTGTAACAAATGGTGTGTTTCGTGTGAGCAGCCTGCACAGGAAACGGAGGCCCTGAGCCGGGCACAGTCCTCAAAGCAGTGCCTCCAGCCCCGCCCCCCACTCCCGGGTCCTGCCCGCCGTGAGACAGGAGGGCTGTGACCAGAAAGCCCCGCTCACCGACCGCTAACCCTGCGACCACCACCCCTGTTCGCCTTCACCGGAATGAGACCGCAGAAAAGGACATGGCATGGACCCGGTCCAAACCCTGGAGCCCCCACACACACACACACACACACACACACACACAGGCCCACCCTCCCTACACCTCCAAGACAACATGCGCTCAGATGCGTTTCTCAACTCTGAAGGCCTTTTCTGGCCGTATTTTTCATTATTTTTTTCTGTTGTTGTTTGTTTTCCCCCTGCCATTGTTATTTAGTCATTCTCTAACGCAGAAAGGCCATCTGTGTTTATTTACCCCGGAGTGACGAGGGCTTCAGGAGTCACATCGCGTGGCGCAACACCGCAGAGCCCGGCGCCGTGCTGCCCGGGAGAGCGTTGCCTTCCGTGTTGGGGAGGCGTAGCTTTGAGCGGGAGTGCCCAGCGTCTCCTTACCTGTCGCCATCGACCTCGTCACTCGTTTCGTTCCGGGGCTTTTCTTTTTTCCTTACGTGGGTGCGAGGCGGTATCGCCTGCCTGCGGCTCCGTCCGCCCTCAGAGCCCTCAGCCAGCAGCCAGCGCCGCAGACCCTCGGGGCTGTGTAGCCAAGCGCTCCTAACGTGCCTCTGTTGTGCAATTTGTCTGATTTCGTAGCTCTGGGAAAGCCAATGTTTATTCCACACGATTGGTTCTTCTCGTCAGCCCCCTCCTCCTCCTGCTTAGGCCACGCGAATTAAGTTCAGGCGCTCGTCATCGCCTCAGCCTTCCGACTTGAATAAATAATACGAGCGACGAGTGCCCTTCCCGCCTTCAAAAGCACAGGCCTGCGTGTGTGAATTATTTTTGGAGTACAATTTTTATATTGGAATTACAGATGAGAAAGGCAGTCGAGCCGCCGCAGCGTGAGTTCTCGGCTGCGGAGGGTGGAGGATGTTGACTGTGGAGCGCTCGGCTCCACGGTCGCCGTGGGCGGGAAGACACTAGAGACGCCGCAGCAGAGAGTCCTGAGACTCTACCTGTACCTGCCGCAGGGCGCTTTCCCCGCTCCTTATCTTGTGCGTGACGCGTCGTGAAGCCAGCGAAGGATCTAATCCGAGGCCTGGTGTTCGGGAGGGTTTCGGTTTTAATTCCGTTTCTAATTCGTCAATTCAGGAAATGGATTTAAATTCAGTTCACGAACTGAAAAATTCCCCACAATGTTCTACGAGGGTTTTTACTCAATGCCATTTCGATTAATTTCCTGGATGCACTGAAATGAAATGGAATTGACCCCCCAGCTCGTTTGACGTTTCGGTCGCTCGTAATCGTTCGGTGGCGCTTTCACCTAAGCGGTCAAACGGACGGTCTCGAGAGGGGACCGTGCGCTTGAGTCGGTTCGGTCGGGTGGGACGTGATGTTAACTCCGCTCGCGGTGGCTTTCCTCGAAGCAGTCAAACCGAACGCTAAGGTCCGTTCCCCTCTGTCACAGCTGGACTCCACTCACGTGAAGAGCACACCACACAGCCTCCAGCCTTCCTTTCATTTCCCCTCATTTTGTGTGTATCCTGAAAAGGCATGTTTTGACAAATCCGTGCAAAGTGTATATGCGTGGGGGGTGGGTCACATGGAGGCTGATGTGTCCCATTTTTATCTATCGTTTTCTTTATTTTGTTTTCCATTTTTAATGGAGCTGAACCTGGTGCTCTCAGAATGCACTTAAGCTAAGTGACGCTCCGGGACCGATGCGTACGTTAAGTCACTCTGCCTGAGCAGGGGAAGAGTTTGCCTGGGGGAGAGTTTGCCTTTCTTCTGAAATTCAGGCAAAGCGCCATTCGTCAGACCACTCTGAGGGGGTGTATCAGTGCAGCAGGTTAGGAATGAAGTTTATGCCTCCCGCGTGGTCCAGTGGTTACAAGGTTCGACCCTGGCTATGGAGACTGGGGTTCGATTCCCATCCCACCAGAGTCGGCTCTGGCAGGAGTTCCATCGGGGCGGAAATTGGCTGTCTGCCCCAGGGAGGGGGGAGGGAAGCCGACATACACAGTTCGCTGCGCATAGGAGTGGTTCTGGGGTACCGGAATTACAGTCGACGAGTGTTGTCTCCCAGGAGGCAGCGCTACGCCCTTGTCACTGCAGGTCACAGGACTACTATAGGGAACTATAGGGGTAGGGGGATTGAACTAAGCACACGGTTAATTGGCTATCACATTGGGAGAAAACGGGGTAAAATCGTAAAATGATTATTTTTATTTTTTGTAAGAATTAAGTTTATTCTGACTGAAGGACCGGTGTTTTCTACGCTCCTCGGAGAATGCTTTTCGCTCAAGCCGTGGAAACAAGGCATTCATAATTTAGCCTTTCTAAGTAGCTAGTTTTGTAGTAAACCCGAACCGTATGTTACTTTTTTTTTCTTTTTTTTTACGTAAATAAAGACTAGTCAGACCTAACTGCGGTCCCTTTGAGATCTGTTTTCCGTTTGGCGTTCGCTTCTCTGGGCTCTTGAAGCGAGGATTCACTGATGTCAAGTATCAGGATTGGTTCAAGTAGGGATTCGCATTGTAGGGTGATATTGTCTTCCAGGAAGTCTTCTGAAAATGCTGTGTCGAGCAGCGAGGTGAGCCAGCCTCTGAACACCTGCCCTTACTTCCCCTTCATTAGTTTTCTTCGATAGCAGAAATGGGCGCAAATGTCAACATTTAAAATCGCCGCGAGTCTGCCAAAGTAAAATCTTTCCCAATTAACACATGTCACGTTCTCAGAGGTAATTGGATCCGAAGCGCTAAGAAATAGACTTACGGGTGACATCTTAGCGCTTGAGATCATTCTAATAAATTGTCGCTTAGTGGAAAGTTTGATCGTTACCCGCATGGTTTAACGCCGCTTGAAAATACAGCCTGCAGCAATTAACAGCAAGGTTCATTTTAACTGACGATTCCTCTAAAGCAGCTGGGGAGATGGTGCCCAGTGTGTGTGTGTGTGTGTGTGTGTGTGTGTGTGGGTCAGACCCTGAACAATGGGAGCTCAGAGGGACTGAACAAACCTTTGATGAAAACCCCATCCCTCTGTCCGGAGGGAGACTATGACTAACAGGCACCATCTGTTGGAGGAACAACGAAGAGAGACAGAGAAGGGTTCCTGGTGTCCCTGCCACTGTGATTGTGATGTGACATAAAAGACAGAATTAAGATTGAAGCACAGCCTTCAAGCGATGTGCAGGGGATCAACGTGATGATTCAATATCTCCCCCTGGTGGTCAATAATATCATTATAGATAACCCCCCACCCACACACACTGTTTCCTTCCAGCTGAGTTAGGTGATTTACTCTGACGGCTGTTCTTTGACCTAGGCACGTAAAGTGCAATACACTTGGACCCGTGTCTGGATGAAACAACAGATGCTTCATTCATTTATGTTCTAAATGTGTGCAATGGTATACAAAACTAAAGCAACGCTATAGAACAGTTTGCTTGCAGGCAGTTGTAATGGCCTCATGCTCTTGAAGACCAGTGTTTTTTTGAGTTTTTAGTTTTAAAAAAACTTTTTAAAGGGTTCTATCACGATTGAGTGGAATGTGGAGGCTGTGTGTAATTGTTTCTTCAGGGAAACTGTTTTGGAGTTTCCTTCATTTTCATGTGCTTATTTTTCCCATTTGGAGGTATCGGTGAATCTTTGAGAATTATCTAGTCATAAAACAGGTCTAATGCCCTGACTACTAATGTGGACTGTAGGCAGGCATACAACTTTCACTTAAAAATGAACGCCTTTGATTTTCTTGTCTTTTGCAGCTAATGGTGGATTTCACTTTAATGAGCTGCGAGTGATTAGCCACCACCTGTAATTCCCCTGATTGATACTATCATATTACTGGTGAATTGGTTACTTTGCTTACCAAAACGGACTAAAAACGGCTACGGTAGAGTGAAGAGGAGACATTAAAGAGGGGAAACGGCGTGTCCTCAGAGCCGGTGGTTGTAATGATGTTATTTCTCCTTGGCCCATTACTTTTTGTAATTGCTCGCTGTAATCTGTTCCCCAGGTGCGATTGATTTGAAATGCCAGTGCTCCGGGTTTTTCTGGAGATGGGCGGCCACTCAGTCGCATTTAACGAGCTGCAGTCTCACTTCACATCTCTGCCAATCCTCTGACCTTTTCCCGAGGGAAAGGAGAAGATACTTTGTACAGGTGGTGATTATCTGTATTGTTGAAAAATTGTATTTTTAGAAATAAAATCTTTTTTTCCAGAGATTCATGTGAGTTTCTTCCTCCCTCTTTTCCATACAAAAGTACCGCAATGAGTTCTAAGAACACCACTCAGTGTATAAAATTTTGTAAAAAGCTTCCAACTATTTACAGTATCTGACTGAAATATGAGATAAACATTGTAGGCAAGTGTGGATGTGCAAGAGATTAGAAGCATGAAGATAAGCGTGATTTTTTTTCAAAGAGACAAGCCGTTGGCACCTTCTAGATACACGTCAGCCCCCTGCTCCATGTGAACCTTTCCCTGAATCTGCTGCCCTGAAGTACAGAGAACTGCCAGACTCATTAAATTCGCTATGGCATACCCTCCCTCTAATGGCTTTTGATTTCCAGCAGTTGAGCTTCACAAAAAAGAAAAAACAAAACAAGGAATAGCAGGGGCAAAATCAACAGTGACAGCCCAAAAGCTCCAACTAAACTCACGAGAAGCCCCTTAGGCTTGATTGATTCTAGTGGTAAGCCCCGGTCCCCTACCATTAGGCCAAGATGTCCCCAGCTGTTGTTCTGCGGGGGTACAAATACCCTGGTCAGAGGATCACAGAATGGCAATTTACTGTGCTGTAAAAGTGGACACCACCAGTTAGTCATGTGGGCTTATCCATGATAAAAAGGATAGTTTATGCATGTTGGGAATTACAACATTTCCCTCGGGTGTTGAAATGTAGTGTAGGCTGCAGCCTGCTTCCTCTGTCCAGGCACAGGGAGATCGAGGGATTGCAACACATTGTACAGCATATTAAGGAGCAACACTGGCCTCCAATTTCATAATTATAAAGCCAGGCGTGTCACACATGCTGATTGATGGGCAGGGTGTGCTTGTAGCAGGGCACCCACATTCTTTCTCCCTGTTCTTGGGTGCCTCCCCACCCCTGTCTCTGGAGGATGCTGCCGCTCTGCTCCGGCTCCTAGCACGTCATATCGGTTGTGCAGATCATGGCTCTGCCGGGAAATTGATGGGGACAGCCTGGATCCAGTTCATTGATCTCCCGCATTCAGCAAATTTCCTCGCTCATAAAGTGAGCGCGTTTAAATTATATTTCAGGGCAGTTTATGTATGGCTTTTTTCCGGCTGTCAATGGCCGCCAAGAGACCAGCTGGCGAGATCTATATTATTCGGGGGGAGAGCATGAATATATTACCATACCAAGGAAGGTAAAAACAAAGCTTTGCAGCCCTCTGTATGCCAGGCTGAATGTAACATATTCAATACAGTGAATTATCTTGTCTATTTTCACAGGAAAGGAGGCATAGAAAGTAGTTTGTTGTTGAAAGGGGCACGCCCGTCTTCGCCACCAGGAAATATATTAATGTGACACTGACGGGTTGATGGGATCTGTAGTTCTCTGAGGAAATGATTCCCCCTGAATAAAAGTGTGGCTATGTCAGCATGCGCTGGGAGTGAGAGTTAACATCAAGACTATAAACATGTTGTTTTTTCTTTGTCAGAAAAGAAATGACTGCCTCAGAATAGCTCAAAGAAGAATAAGTGCAATGCACCTTCCTTGCATTGTCATTCCTTAAGTAGGTTAATATTCCTGGCATTGATAATTTGAGCCATTGAACTGCAAAAATATTCCCTTCAAATCTCAAGAGAGAACATGAGGCAGCTACATCCAGCTGGGAGTCTGTGTGTGTAGAGGAGACTAATGAAACAGCAGAGGTCACTGTAGCATAATTTTGAAAGTTAGGGAGAGAGCGCTGTCATCGTGCTCTCGGTTTAAATTGACACATTTGGTGCATGCGTGAGTGCTCAGTAGCCCTCCATCTTCTGAAATATGAACTCTGAAAGTGATCATAGAGGATTATAGACACCACCACCCCCCATCCCCCACCCCACCCTCCAAAAAAAGTTACACCAAGAAGATAAAATATACATATTGTGGCATTTTCACACCAATTGCACTTAACACATTTCAAACAATCAATTTTGTCAAGAGGTGAACATTGACGTAGGCTCACTTCTTGCAAACAGGTAAGGCCAGATTTGTACAGTATTTTTCAAGGACAATGCTAACATGGATTTGAGTTTTGGGGGGAATGTACAAGAGAGAAAATAGAGAGACACTGACAGCGAAGGTAACAATCATATACTGCAGCAATGGGAACAGGCATAGAGAGATGTTCCAACAGTCCATGGTCCCAGAACCTGCTTGTATACACATTGGAGTGTGCTGCACCTGGCGTCACATCGTATCTCACGAGAGACAAAGCCAGAGCCTGTTGATCAAACATCAAACATCAAACATTTGCTATCACACCAAAGCATATATGAAATGGATCAATAACATGTGTATTGGGCATCACGGATAGCCTACATATCACACAGGAGGCCTGTAAAACAAAAGTCTTAACAGTTTCAGTGTACCCAAAGTGTGATTGGCAACAGCAAGGAAGTAGCGCGTGGGTCGCGGCCGTAAATTGAATACACAGTCATTCCGATTCTCCTCAGAAGGCTAAATCCACGCAATAAAATGAAGGAAAAAACTGTTTTATGAAACTGGCCTGTAGTTTAGAAAACAATGAACTTTCCTCGAAGCTTAGCAGTCCCTACAGAGGACACGCTTGCACAGTGGCGGAGGATTTGCGTCTGTTTTTATCTTTCTCGGTTTAGCCAAATATAGCTCTGTCACTGCAACAGTCAGCCAGCCTCTTCGGAGATTACCATGTGCCTTTTCGTCTTGGGTGTTTCCATTGCTGGGACGACAGCGCAAGCATCGCTACGGTTGGTTGTCTGCCAATGACGTCAGGCTGACTTCGGGAATTCCGCGAAGAGCGGAACAGCTGAGCGCAAAACAGGTACACAGCACCGCTCGGTGAAGTTGCCGAGCAGGTCAAACATTATTCCTCGAGGTTTTAACGACGTATTTTCGTTTTACTTTTGAGTTCGTAATACTTGGGCTGGCGATGCGCATTTTTTAATAATGAGTCACCGGACAGCGCAGACGATGACTCGCGATTATAAATAAATAAACGTGAGGTCTATGTGACGTTTGGAAAGGATTGCAGTCCAAGTGTACCAATGATGCACAGAGCTTGAAGTTTAAGCAGAACTTGTCAGAACTTGTCTTGAAAGACAACGCAGGAAAGCCTGAAGGAGCAGGTGAAAGAAGCATACCACGAGTAAGAGCTGTATTATTATTATTATTATTATTATTATTATTATTATTGTATTTATTATTATTATTATTGTATTTATTTGTGGAAAATAGAAATGTATGTGTTTAAAGTTTTGTAATACTTGTCATTCTGCCTGTCAGTGTCAGTACAGTTGTGAAAATAATAAGTCAAACCATATATGTTTTGCTACTCTTGTCATAGCCTACTTGAAGCCAACTAGCTTATAATTCAATTATGCTGAAATAGTATTTGCCGTAATAGCATTAATATTATTTTGGCCATAAACACAAACAAAATGTATCCTCTCACCTTTTGGTCCAGTTGAAACAATCAGATTTGAAGATAAACATACTAATATTATGAGTGGGAGAGGATTAGATTTTTTCTGAAATGAGCCAGTGCGGTTTATTATTGGAGGAGTTGCAATAATCATCGACTTGGGATGACTGGGATGCGCACAGGTCAGGCAGGTACATTTAAGATTTGAGATATCGTTGAATTTTGTGTAACCCCACATCTTTTTCCACATTGCGTGATTGCTGAACAAGGACACACCTCAACTGCATTCCTTTACATGTTCTACTTTGCACTATGGCCACAGCATGCATGGAGAGTCTACATTTTTATCCTTGCTGTATTTGTGTATGGTAAATAGTTTTTCTCTTTTCCGGTGTAACGCACTGAGAATTGCAGAGGGGAATGATATTGCATTGATATTTCCCATTTCCCTATTATTATTATTATTATGTTGATTTTGTCTGAGAATAGATAAATATTACAGTGTGGGATTTTTTATGTTGCCTGCGTCCTTACAGGACCATTGCACGTGTTCAAAACACAGGAACCTGTTGCAGTTATCATTGTTTCCCTGTGACTTTGTGGCACCTGTTGGTGACTGGTTTTCTCACGAAAGGCCTTGTAGCTGCCTCTATGTGATAACAGGCTCCGCATGTGGCCACTGTGCTCGGATCCCATGCATCTGCAAAGGGCTCTTTGCTCTGCTCCAGTCTGGAATGTGTATCAATAATAAAATAAACTGTGTCCCTTTCCTGTCCCGGCTATCGGGATAGAGTGATTCGCCCCAGCGTTTGGCCACGTTCCCAGGCAGATCTATCCGTGGCGCATGCCAAACCGCACTGACCTTATCTGTGCCATGCCACTGCGGAATCGGTGACACCGGCACCGGACACAACAACCGGCTCGGGTGTCGACCCCCCTGGATGTTCGCACGCTCCCCGAGTATTCGGCAGGCATCTTTAAATAGATAAGAGGTTTATATTTATGCTCTGGGTGCAACCGTCTAGCAGCGAGCCTCCTTTCGGATGCGTGGAGTCTCCGCAGTGAGTCAGCAATCCCAGACAGGTCTGTTTGCAAACCCAGGGAGAGCAAAACAGCCCGGCTCCAGTGCTGCGGAGAAGCGGGCCGGGAGCTTGTTTTCGTGCCTCTCTCAAAAAAAAAAAGAAAGCACTTTGCATTTCCCCAGGCAGCAGCCATGCACCCCGATGTCCTGGAGGCCGCCGGCCGGGTGGAGGGCTTGTCCCTGTCCTCCCCCCAGACCCTGCCCGACCTGGAGGAAGAGGAGGCCGAGGAGGTGATCAGGTCCCTGAAGAGGAAGGGCCGTTATCGGAAAAGCATGCAGCTGCTGAAGCCCTTCAGAATCACACACAAGTAAGAGTCGCCGCTCAGGGACAGGGTCGCGGTGGGGGGTGGGGGTCCTCGGTAGGGTCACTGTGAGTGAGAGAGCAGCAGGGGGACTGATAAGGGGGGGCAGACAGACGTGTGCCTCAGCTGAGAGACAGCTCGGCTGTTTGAGCACGGCGAACGATAAAAGACAAAACCCCCGTTGAACTTTTCGCTGCTCCCCAAGATTTCTGTAAGGTGGCTGCGAAAACGAGCTGTTTAAACATCAGGGCGCCATTCATCTCCCCCACGGGGCCTTGACAAAAATGAAGGAGTGCTCACAGTCACCCCCCCACCCCCACCCCCCATCTTTCTCTCTTTCTCTCTCCCTCGGGCCAGTTTGTTCTCTGCCTCGGCACATAACACCCAGGTGTGTATAGGTTAGACTGTTCTCCTCCTCTCCCACAGGCACCAGCACCCCGTGGACAATGCAGGCCTCTTCTCCTTCATGACCTTGCACTGGCTCTCCCCGCTGGCGCTAAGGGCCCACAGGACGTCCAGCCTCAGCATAGAGGACGTGTGGGGCCTGTCCTGCCACGAGGCCTCAGAGACCAAACTGCCACAGGTGAGGCATCACGCGTAGTCAGACACCAAACATCCCATCGGCGCTCTCAGGGTTAAATTCAATACTGCGCTGATTCCCCCCCCCAAACCACCTTAGGTAAACAGGAAGAGGTTTGGCCCTTTAGTGCTCCGTATTCGTTAATGTGCTACTAGATCCATCAGAGAGACCTTCATAAAATAAGCATGACTCAGGATGAGGTTGAAATGAGGGATTGTGGGTACTTTTCTTTGGATGCAGTATTCCCCAGATTCAGAGGACAGGGGGGGGTGATGATGGAATGCCCTCTTGTAATCATCGCACGCAGCAAGGACAGTTGTTGGCAGGAGAGTGTTATTAATAGCGGGGATTAGAGATTAGAGGGTGGGTTCTCCCAGCCTCTGCTCCTGCAGGGTGGTTATGTCATTAACACTCTCCCTCTGGACACTCAGTGCCTGTTTCGGCCTCGCTTAATGCGATTCAGGAGATGTCCAAGGCGCTAATAGCTCCAAATCCTAATTTCCACTTGGCCCCTGGTTCACAGCCAAGGGGGAGGCGGCGGGGAGATATTTTGCCGTCTTCTTTTAATGCGTACCTCCTGCGTTTGTTGAATGAACTTGAACTCGGGAAGGCGCAGGGCAGCGTTTTTCACAGCAGGGGATCGTGGGAAATTTATTTGGTGAATTTTTAAAAAGGCCCTCTGGCCTGTTTCTACAGCGCGCTCCATTGCCAGTGTTGACGCCGGCTATGCTGGGCTGCCATCTGATTCTCAGCTAAAACATAAACGGGCACCCATGAGAAGACGGAGCTATACTTTTCACTGTGACTTGCTATTTTGTCTTTGAAGTGTCCTGGCCCCAAGCCAAACTTACCCCAGATATGTTAAGGAGGCCTGGCTCTGTGTTTGTGAAGGAGAGATGGATGGGAGTTTTAACTTCATGTTTGAGTGTCTAGAACAGTTATGTAATCCTTCTCCAAAACACAGGGGGATGGGGGAGAGGAAATCAGAAGTAGAGAGCTGCAGAGAATACAAATGATGTAGCTAGTCTCGGCTCGTATCTCCAAACCCCTGTTACATACTGTCATATATCCTCTGAGTATATTTCCCTGTCCTTTGGTAGAAGGAATTGAGACATGGTCTGTATAACATTTTTACGCTGATTTAGTTATACCCAATTACCTCAACACGCATTTTAAGGCAACCCGTTATTTGCTCTTTAAATGACGGCGAGAATGTACATCCGAAGTGAAGCAAGTAATTACCCTTCGCAGTCGTTTGGCAAATCTCCATCTGTGGGCGAAATAGGGAAAAATTGCTCACCCATAAAAATGTTCGAAGGACTTCTTGCATTAAGATGTACATCTTTTGGAGCGCTGCCTCGTTGGGAGGAAGAGTTGGGAAAGGCAGTGGCAGGCAGTTAATTCGTTCACGAGGTTCCTTAATATCGTTCACCTTATTGATCTTGAAATTGCTGTTGGTGAATGTCTGGCAGCCTAGGGGAACCTTTGAGCGCTCATATTGAAGTTAAATTCACAATAATAATGATGATATAGTTTGGGATGGCAGTCACAATTTGGGCCAAGTTAATGGTATGAAGGTTAATTATATTATTATATTTTTTACATTTTTATTATAATAAGGATTCTATTGAACTATCATTTTGTAAACGTACACATTTTAGAGTACATACTGTTGCCATTCTTGCTCAAATAAAATTATAATATAACCATAACGTGTCTATATAAAACCGCAAGAATGTTTCTGCTTGGCAAATTTCATTTAAATACTAGAATTACAAAAAAATTGCAAATTGTGCATCCGATGGAACAATCTCATTATCTGCAAATGATGCCTGTCAGATAGCAGGCTTTTTAAGATCATCATACTCATAAGTTTACCTTGGCGCATTTTAAAACATCAGTGGAAAATATCAATTAATTACCATTGTATATAATGATGACGGATTGCAATAATGATGGGAAACCAGGTTTCAACTGGAACCTGTGTAGATCCAGTTAATTGGTTTATCACATTGCCTAATAACCAGTTCCATTTTTTGTCAGCTATTTGTCACATTTCCATGCTATAGTCATACATCACTTTATATAAAAAAATTATAGTAGAAAAAAACCCTTCAATGCTTCACATGTCTGTTTAGGTCCAGAATAGCATTTGGTAGTGATCTAATACTAGGAACAGTGGGCCTTTTTAAAGGGTGATTTGTGAGCTTAAATGTACATCTTATTAAATATAAGGTGAGCCATTAAAAACAACACAATTTTGTCAGAGGTTTAATCACAAATTACTCAAGAAAAGTGTGTAATTCACTTAAATTGTAACATCAACCAATTCATCAATTACTCATTAATCAAATTAAATCAATTAACCACATTCAAAATCAAAATCTCAATTGCTTGCATATTTGTAACACACCCTATATGGAATTTTTTTGAAAACCTACATAAAATGGACACCTCTGCTGCACAACAAAAGAGGCTATTTAATTGCTTATATCCGTAGCACACAAGCTTCCTGGTCTCTGCGCAGAACTTCTTGTTAAGTGGAATATGATTTCCCAGAGAGAAATGAGCACTCTTGGGATTTTAATGCCACGTTGAGTGCAAGCAGAAAAGCAGAACAGGGGACAATATACAATTTAGAATTTGTTCTCTGAGATAGTCCTTTGATTTGGTAATGGTTTTGAACATTCATGTGTCAGAAATACCCAACAAAACACGTATTCATTTTTGGGTTGCTGCTGCAAGTTTAAACCAGCCTGAATATAGCTCTTGTTTAATCAAACTTGCAGTCATTAGTCATCTGTTGCATGTTAAACCGTCTCAGTACACATAGTATTTTGAGGTCCTAGTTTATCAAAAAGCTGGATCTCAAAGAAGCTGTTTCGTTGAACTGGGCAGAAAAAAAGAGGCTTAACAATAAGGAACCTGTTTAGTACATTGAAACAAGCTGACAGTTGCTGATGTCAAAACAATGTAGGGACTCAATTACTTCCTTAAAATGGGGGGACGTTTATGGGTGCTTCAAAATTCTTGTGGTTAAAAGCAAGTTTCAAGTTGTTGGCAACGATCAGACACTATAGTTTTTCCCGACTGTGAATGTTGTTTTTTGAACATAAGGAACCAATTATTCTTCTATATCATAGTTTTTGCATGATGGGAAGCATTACACCTAGCCAAAATGGCAAGGTTTTAAATCATGTTTTATTATTAATCTGCACTGCTTCCATGCAATATTTCTTGTCAGTTTGGTCATGATTGATTGTGTGAGGAGTTACAGAACGTTATCTTCTGCCCTTGGCCACGGTTAGGATGGTTACATTGAAACATAGTCAGTAGCACACGCCACTGAACTTTGCCCTTTACACTAAACTATTTCATTGTGTATTACAATCCTTTTGGAATTGCAATGTTGACTGGTTAGGCTAGTTTGTTTTTCGTTTCTAGGTCAGGGGAAAGAAGAGGCCCAGATTAGTGCTCTGTAAGAGGAAGCTTTTTCTGACAGTTTTTTTGTTTATTCCGTTGTGCTGAACAGACTTTCTCTATCATTTCTTTCACTTTTAAAGTTCACCTCTAACTTTGTGAGCTGCACATAACGTTTGGCTGAGTGTCCTAACGTGGGAACTGGCCTTTCACGAGCAGTTCATTTGACCACTTCCTTACCATTTTCCATACCCAGCTGACCTCCGGCCGCTCTGTCTCCCTGCACTTCCTGGCCCTGCTAGCACCTCCACCACCGCACGTTTCACAGCCTTAACCAGACACAAGCATTCGGCGAAGGCACGTGTGTTTTACGGTCCTCTCGTGTTTGCTTTTAATGCCCATGAGCGCTGGTAACTTGAGACGTGGAGTCAGGGAAGTCAAAAGCAGAAGGGCGACTGCCCTGCGCAAACAAACGTACATGTGCTGGAGTTGGTTTACTCTTACCTACTGAGCTTAGAACAAACAGTGTGAAACGCTACAAATAGCTATGGCTATATCTTCACAAGCAATGGCACATGCTCTATCGGTACTAGAGGTTTGCTCTGTTTGTCCTATACGCTCACGGAGCACACCTAAACAAGCTCCAATGGCTGTGGGTTCGTTAGCGTACGTGGTCACGCTCCTGTATCTGGTTTCATCCGAGTCACCCTGTCGAGCGCCTCCATTGCCCTTTATTCCCATTTGCACCCGAGTGCTGGATATTGTCTCTGTCCCATCACCAGAAGTCATGCCTAACTTCCATTTTCCTACCCTAATTTTCTCTCTCTCTTCCTCCTGCCTCTGTACCTGCAAATCCACAACTCCCCCCTCCCCCTCCCCTCTCTCCTCTCCTCACTCGCCCTGGCCCCGGGTGGCCCCGCTTGGTCCTGCGTCGCCCTGTACCAGACTGGAGACGTTGTGGCACGAGGAGCTGAAGAGCAAGGGGAGAGACAGCGCCTCCCTGGGGCGTGTGTTCTGGAGGTTCTGTCAGACCCGAATGCTGGTGGCTATATTCTCTCTGCTCATCACCATGGTCGCGGGTTTCGTCGGGCCTGTAAGTACAGACCTGTCTCCAGCTTGTTTCTCTCCCTGACGTTACACCTTCTCCTCTTCGCTATGTATTCAACTGCCGCAGTAGAACCCCCTTCCCCCCTCCACACACACACACACACACACACACACACACAGCTTCTAAATGATTACAATGGCTCTTTCCCTTTTTCACCCCTCATTTACGCTTTCTGGCCAATTCAAAAATGATTATGAAATTGATAATAGGGTAAAAATAAGGCCCTGTTGGTTGGAGCTCAAACGGATGCTGTAATAACTGTGCAATGAACGCGTGCACAAAGAAGATAACCAAGGCAGCGAAAGCGAAACGGGCACGGAAAATGTAGATAACCTAGAAAGTGAGTCACACAGAGGTCGTTTGCTTCCACGGTCTCGCAGTTTTTTTTCAATTTTGAATTTGACCCCGCTGTTAAATTTCATTAAAAAGGTATGAAACACACTGTACTCGACGGAAAAGAACGCACTTACAATCAGACACAGCCACAGCACAGCCCAGCTCTTATTGGTTGTTTTGTCTTGGTTTTTATAAATCGTTCACTGTAGAGTAATTGGGTTTAGCCTTCCCCTGCTGGGATTGTATTGAGTGGGCCCATTGTTCATTTCACCTCCTGGCCCCTCTATGACGCCATGCGTTACCTGCCGTCGTAAATACTGTACAATGTGCATTTAATAGCATTAGCTAAATTTACCTGTTGAACAGTGCCTCCTTTGTTTAATATTCCCCTCACTGGCATTTTGCACATTTCAGGAATGTCTGCTGTTTCCTTTACGTGCAGATTGCAGAGCCTGAAGCGTGTCTAATAATCGTCCATTGTTCATTTTATCAGAACTAACCTTACACCTGCAAACAAGGTTTTGTTTGTTTTTTATCTTCTTTCTCCCCGTTTTATCTTCTGTCTCTGTCCTAATATTATATAATAACATATGCCATTTAGCAGACGCTTTTATCCAAAGTGACTTACAGTAGTGAATGCATACATTTTTCAGTACATGTGGTCCCAATGGGAATTAATAATAATAATATAATAATATAATAATATATGCCATTTAGCAGACACTTTTATCCAAAGCGACTTACAGTAGTGAATGCATACATCTTTCAGTATATGTGGCCCCAGTGGGGAATGAACCCACAACCTAAGCGTTGCCAACACCATGCTCTACCTACTGAGCCACACAGAACCACAATTGAACCCACAACCTAAGCGTTGCCAACCCCGTGCTCTACCAACTGAGCCACACAGAACCACTGTCCTCTCATTTATTTTGCTTTGCTTTCCCCCTCCAAATGCTTTCTCTCCCTGTTCTTATTTCTTCCTCTTGCTAATTCCCCTCATCCACATTCCTTGATACACTCTCTCTCTCTCTCTCTCTCTTCTCTCATTTCCTCCTGTCTTTCCCGGTTCTCCCAGGCCCTCCTGGTGCGGGCCTTGCTGGAGTTCTCCCAGAGCGGGGCGGGCGGACTGCTGTTTGGGCTGTCCCTGGTGGGCGGGGTCTTCCTCATGGAGCTCACCCGCTCCTGGTCCCTGGCCTTCATGTGGGCCGTCAACTACCGCACCGCCACCCGCCTGCGGGGGGCAGCACTCACTTTCGCCTACCAGAAGATTCTGCGCTTACGAAGCACCAAAGACATCAGCCCCGGAGAGGTGTGTGGGGGAGGGGGGTAGAAGAGGCTGTCAGTAGAAGAGGCTGTCAGATACATGTGCTTGGCAAACCTGTTATTTTAGTCAGCTTGGTTAATATTTCACAATGTCCATTTTTTCTCATAGAGTTTCTGCTCTGGCACAATGAATACAAATTTGGTACAAAGAAAAAATAGTAACACTTTTTAGAACTATATGCCATAAAGCCTACATAACATCATGTCAAGCATGACATTGTATTACAGCTCATGACAAATGTCACAACACTCACACTGTACACAACAATACTTTTCAATCAGTTTGTTTAAATTAATCTTGCAAAATTCACTGCATACATTATGACAGTGTGTTATGACTTGCCTTAAGCAGTGATACACTCATTATGACAGGTGTTGCTTGTGTTATGTTGGCTTTATGGTGTGTAGTTGAAGTAAAGGTTTGCCAGAAAAATAATGAGGGGACATAGTCTACAGTATGTAGGCCCATATAGCTGGAGATTGCTTGTAGCGCTGTTTTTTGGTCTGGCCGTGTACATGAGTGTTCCCAGTGATTGACAGTGCCATCTCTGGTTCTCTGTAGCTGGTGAACATGTGCTCCAGTGACGGTCAGAGGCTCTTTGAGGCGGTCACGGCAGGCTGCCTGCTGGCAGGAGGTCCCCTAGTGGCCCTGCTGGGGCTGGCCTACACCACAGCCTTCCTGGGACCCACTGCACTGGTGGGGTCCGCCATCTTCATCTTCTTCTACCCCTCCATGGTACGTCACCAGCCACACCTCAACATTCGACTCCTCGCCCTCCTCACTCGCCAAGATTTTGAAGGGAAACATCCCAAATCCTATCAATATTTGTGTGCAACTCAGATCAGATCAAGTAGACTAGGTTGAAACCCGAATTTAAGCTTTCACATGATGTCAGAAGTACAAGTGTTTGTTCATTTTCACCCTAAGCTTTTGTCATTGTTTGCAGGCTTTAACTCTTTGACTAGGCTCAACTTCTAAGACTAAGTTGGCACATGGAGATGATATGGATGTCTCCTCTTACCTCTCTCTCTCTCTGTCTCTCACTTCCCATTTGTCTGGCAGACGCTGGCCTCCCGTCTGACCGCCTACTTCAGGAAGAAGTGTCTGATGGTGACAGACCGACGGGTGCGGCTCATGACCGAAATCCTGGGATCCATCAAGGCCATCAAGATGTACTGCTGGGAGTCAGCCTTTGCCCACAACATCCACAGTGAGTCACTCCGTACCGTGCACTACATCACATTACCCAATCACACGGTGACAAGGCACTCGCTTCCTGTTTCGGCTTGTCTCATGGACCAGGCGTTTCAAGATTGCATAACCCCAAACTTTTCTGCTTTGTCATGCTTGATTCCCGTTTCTTTGGCTGAGATCGGGGGACTGTAATGAGTTCCACTCTGGCGAGAATTCCCCTAATGCTCTCAGCATTGAGGCTGACCTTGAAAGTGTTTAAGGCTCTGTAATACCTACAACGGCATACCATTAAGCCATTTACCTTCTCATTCCCCTAGAATAGTCCTGGCAGTTTCCTAATCCGCTCCATTAGCTCGGAGTCTGGCTATTAGGTATCACAATGCCCGTTGATGGGAAGCCCACTGTATTGATGAACTGCCATGTCTTGATGTAATGGTAAGGACGGATTCAAAGGTCCTCTCAGGTTAATTATGATTTATTTATTAACAGCATAAATTCCTGCGATATCTCTCTGCTCTACATCTCAGAGGGTTTTTTAATTTTTGAAGCTGAGCTCTCATCGTAACTTCAAATGTTGGAGATGTGCGTAGATCTCAAATTTGGTAAAGTCTAATGACTGCGGACATGGACAAATTGTTGGCTTGGAGGGGGCTGGTGGTGTGGACAGATTCTTGATGGGGGGGGGGGGCGGGGCGTGGATTGGGAATGCGTGAGGTCTCGGGATGTGTGTAGACACCTTACTGCTTGACAGTAGCCTCACCGATTGCACAGTGATTTCAGAACCTGCACGTGGATAAGTAGGAAGGAAAACAGCATTCGGTGGTGCAGAGTTTCTCATTCCAGGGAGCGTGTCTAAAATATGACTTTAGCTATAAAGGGAATGTGCTGGCAGCAGGCCAGGGTTGATGGAGGGAACTTCTGAATGAACATGCCAACATGGAGTCACCCAGGGGACAAGGCATGTAATACGGTGGCATCTGGGGCATCGGTTTCAAACTATTAATGGCTGTGAGAAATTCTCTCTATCTCTCTCTCTCTCTCTCCATGTCTCTCTCCCTCTCAATTCAGTTAAATTCAAATGGAGCTTTATTGGCATTAAAAACACAACTGTGTTGGCAAAGCATAGTACATATGTTTACCAACACAAAAATAATATTAAACCATGATATATTGTATGTTGATAAACATAAACATGTATGTACATGTATCCACATACATACACACATGCATACATATGTGCCTTATACTGTATATACATAAACAAATACATAAACATTTACATATAAGCATGTACAAACATACACATACAGACTTACATTCTCTCTCTCTCTCTTAAATTCAAATTCAAATATGATTTATTTTGACATGATGTTGGGTTGCTAAAGCATTAAAATACATATATGACAATAATCCCAGAGAAGGTAAAAAGAAAACATAGAGGCAACCCACCCCACACATATACATGCCACATTACAGAATATGAATTTTAACCAAAATATTACAGAACCACTGTCCTCTCTTTATTTATTTTGCTCTCTATCAATCTCTCTCTCTCTCTCTCTCTCAAATTCAAATATGCTTTATTTGCATGAGAAGTGACCTTGTGTGCATAAAATAGCTGGAATTAAAGTAATTAAAACTCTGCATATGAGAACAACAACCCACAAGAAGAAACATCCTCGTCTCACACATATACACCCCACATTACATCATTTTAACAAAGAAATGACAAAACCTCTCCCAGTGTTAATGAGGAGCATATGTGAGACAGGTGCAAATGCAAACACAGAACATTTAGAACACCCCCTCTCTCAGATTGTGGCAGGCAGAGACATATTGGGCTGTCACCTCTTTTGCAGTAGTAATTTCACCCAGAAGTATTTTTAATTTGTCTAGGTCTGGTAGGTCTTGATATTGATTTATTAGGGCAGAAAAGTTGTGGAAATGGTGCTTGGAGCAGGTAAGGAGAAAGTGGGCTTCTGTCTCCACTTCTGCCAGGTTGCAGTGATCACACAGCCTGTTTTATTGAGCGATCCAGGTTGTTTTGTGACAGGCTGTTTTGATGGCAAGGCTGTGGTCACTGACTCAATGTGTGCCTTTGGTTTGGCTATTTTATTCTGACAACATATTCTGCCAGGGAAATGTCTCTGTTTAGAGTCTGGTATATTTCTGATTTATTGTTTGGTTTTGTTTCTTCAAGTCAATCAGCAATGTACAATTTCTTTAAATGTTGCTGGCATAATTTTGTCTTGCTGACTGTGTTACACATTGGTGTTTCATGGCCAATTGTCCCAGGGGGTCTTTCTCTGGAGTTGTTTGGCTTTCAGAACCTTGTGCTGGTAGCAGAGCTGTACCCAGAATGTGACTGCTCTTTTCTCAAATAGGGAGCAGGAAGGGGAATCAGCCGAATTCAGCCCTGCATGCATTATTAGGGGCATTTCTGTGAACACCAAGGGGGAGTTAGAATCTAGAGATAGTTTTTTGACTGAGTAGTAGGCCCTGCATGCTTTGTCCCTTAATGGATTTGTTGTCATGTTGAAGCTCCATGAAGCACTAATTACCAGACCCAGGTAAATATAGCCGGTGGTGTGTTTCAGAGTGTTGGTCCCCAAGGTGGTTCCTCTGGAAACTATTTTTATTTTATTTTACTGTCAATGTCAATATTGTCTCACAGAATTGCCCTGGGTAGACAGGATTTCTTGTAACCTGTTCTGTGGGTGACAGCAGAACCAGTTCATCCGCATAGGGGGAGAATTGTATTTCTTTACCATGTAAAATGAGCCCAGGGACTGTTCTAACTCTGTGGGAAATTCATTGAGTCCTGTCTCACTCCATGCTCCTGAGTGAAGAATTCAATTGTTTTAGTTACAATTCTGGTACTGCACTTATTCTCTGTATGCATTGATTTTATCATGTCATAGACTTTACTCCCTACACCACAGGATTTTAAAGAATAATCCTTCATGTCAAATTGAACGGAATGCTTTCTGTTTGATTTTTGTCTGTGGCATCACAGTAAATACATTAATACATTCTGGGGGGCCCATGTCTGTGATGTCATAGTCTACCACAGTGCTACCAAGCACTGAGCTATATGTGTATCTGCCCAGAGAGTCCCCCCCTGCTCGTGTCATTAACGATGTACAGACCCAGGCCCTCGCAGAGCTGAAGGATCTGCTTCCCATTCACTGACAGATAGTGTTGGTTGGTGCTGTTCACTCTCCAAGGTCTTGGGTCCTAGCCCTTGTTTAAGTTTCTGTGCCCGCTCTTTGAGGGAACGTTTAAACTGAGCTCAAACAGGTCCAGACTGTTCCCAGAGCCCTGTACCACACTGTGCCACTGTGGTAGATGTTAATAGTTAGCGTGGCAGCGAGCACTGAGGTCTGCCTGCCTTTGCTGATGCTGTTTGTTTGGTGTTTGGCACGTTTGACACAGGGCTGTGTGCTGTGCGTACAACAGAACACTGCGCCTGGCCCTGCTCTCATCAGGCCCGGGGTAATCTGACACGAGCGTCTCTGGGAGGCTCCTCAGGGCTTTATCTTTGTGCTGTTCCCTCTGTTCTTTCCTTGCTCGGGGTATTGGGTTTCAAAGTCCTGCACTGGCTGGGCTGTGGGCTCTGATTGGCTGGCTGGAGCTAAGATTGATATATTTGTATCATTATGTGTGGCAGTTGCTGCTGCCGCTTGCTCAGACCCAACTGTCATTTCAACGGCCACTTTGCTGTCCCTGTTCTTGACTTAAAGTTAAAGGCGGATCCTTTTGTAAGGGTTCTTAAAAATAATTATGAATTCAAAACTGTTGATAAAAACTGGATAAAAAACCCAAATCCTTACTCCAGTCGTTCCTTCACTGCCTCTGTTTACCCTGCTTGTCTGTCTCAAATCCTTTGTTTCCTCTGTTTCACCCTTTTTTGGTGTTTTTCTTTCTTAAAATATGTTTATTGTGCAAATATTTAGATCACAAATCAAACATCTTCCTGCGAAAAATGTATCCAGATGTATTTAGCGTCCCTGTTTGTCTGTAAAAATATATGCTTGTGTGTAGGAATCTTGTCTTTTTTGTCACGTGATGGACATAGACCGCAGGGATCGATCCGTAAATAATTAATGCTCTTTCTCTACAGTTTCAAATAAAGGGCTTTTAAGTCACAAAGTTATAAGCGCACACACAAAACACAAACTCACGGGGCCAGATTCACTACAGGACCGTGACTTCCCGTGTGTTTGTGTTTTGTATCAAAAACAAGGTCACCTACAAGGTTGCCATGTCTACGTCAGATATACTAAACGGTCGCAATTGGTGAAATTGCCATTAGGACGTCATTTGCAGGGGTTGCGTCACTCTACGGCTTTCCTTTAGATAAGTATCTCAATCCGTTCATGCATATGTATACCTAGGTTGAATGCACCAAATCAGGGTGGAGATTTTGTAAATTAGGCCCATTTAATATTCCGTCTGATTTACTGAAGCGTGCCTTAATTGTGACTCTCCTTTTTGCGTGAGCATTTTAAGAATATCTGAAAGCAAGCGTAGAGCGCTGATATAGCCTTGGTATTGAGTTATCCGTGGTGCTAGGCACTGTCACAGTGATGCAAAACAAATAATCACAAATGTTGTTGCAAAGTACCCCGGTTCATGTCACGACAGCTTTATTTTCAGGAATAGCTGTATCTACAGACAGCTAAGTAACAGAGAGGGACTACGGAGAAACCTGGCTGTTAGGCAAGGCCTTGGAAGTATTGTTTCAGAATTTTAAATATATACTGTATCCTATATAGCATACATATCATTTACTAGAACTTCTCATTTATTTTCAAATATAACATGAAAATTATATGAAAGGATGCAGGATTTCTGTTGACCAATCTGTCATTAGCTAGCAGTCAGTATAAAAATGCACAATTTGTACAATTTTCTTGTTGTGCGTATGCGGTCAGCAGGGTATAGAATGAATCGTTTATACAGTTTTACCTTGAGACGCTCTGTGGCCTTCTCCCATCACAACTTTAGCCATGTCTATTCATTTCACCCCCATGACTTGCTCACTTTGCAGGGATCGGTCCACCATTGTTGTTCTATCGGTGTTAATATTCTTGCCTCACGTTGTAGTTTGCTGCCTAACGTCATACCATTTTTTCTTTACATCATCTAACTGTTCATTTTATTATGCCTACTTATATATATATATATATGCCATTTAGCAGACACTTTTATCCAAAGCGACTTACAGTAGTGAATGTATACCTATTTCAGTATATGTGGTCCCAGTGGGGATTGAACCCTCAACCTAAGCGTTGCCAGCTCTACCTACTGAGCCACGCAGAACCACAATTTTACGTCATTTTTTTGTGATGTCATTTTTTGTGACTGTACCTCGTTGGCCTGTTACCTCTATTCCCTGATCTGTACATTTCAGTTTTTTCTTCTTCTCATGCTTCCCTCTATGCTTGTACTCCGTATCCAGTTCTTGGCGCATTGTTGTCTGGATGTGTATGTGTGCCGTATTGTTTCTGACCCTTTTTTATGGCTGTTTCCTACTGAAAAATTGCGCATGAGAGCCTTTCATTTTTTTAATCACGTAATTAGAACCAGTCTTAGTAAATTGTAGTTTATGTGTCAGTATATGTGTGTGGTTCTGTGTGGCTCAGTTGGTAGAGCACGGCGTTGGCAACGCTTAGGTTGTGGGTTCAATTCCTGCTGGGACCACATGTATGTATGCATTCACTACTGTAAGTCGCTTTGGATAAAAGTGTCTGCAAAATGGCATATATTATATTATTATTATTATTTTCAACTGCAAAATAGGCGCAACATAGTGACTATTTCTTTAGTACATCTGACCTCTCTGGTCTGGGCTCTCTCACCCCCCCTCTCTCTCTCCCTTTCAATTCAATTCAGTATGCTTTATTGGCATGAAACACAGAGGGTAAATATTGCTCAAATGTAACGTACATGTAGTTTAAACTTTAAAAAATAATAATATATCAGACAAGACTTGTATAGATTTTAACTAATGAACATGAGACATGCAATCTTAATAATGGTAGTGCTAATATTAACAGGTAAAACATATAATTATTATCATTTATTTATGTATTTCTTTCAATGATAAAACTTGAAATGATATTATATTATAAAATAAATAAAATATGATATCTCTATAGAGATAATCAGTGTTGGTTGGTTACTCACTGTTGCTGTGAGTGGAGCCGTTGGCCCTTCCCCCATAAGGACTTGCAACTTTTCCTCTTTGTCAGGGAAGGGAATTTGTATATAACTTTAGAACATTCACTGACATATACTTTTCTCACAATGAATATTTCTCACAATGTGGGAGGAAGTGCATCTCTCCCTCTCCTGTCTTATATTGACCACATATACGTTCTTCTTTAGGCAGCCATGATTGTTTTATGTCTACCTTCTGTTAGGATCTGTCTCTGCTTCTTATCACTGACAGAGAAGAGATACTCTGCCAGGGTACATTCTCTGTTTAGGGTCCGATGGCACTTCAGTTTATTTTGGGGATTTGGTACTCTTGCTCCAATGTTCCGAATAGGTGATTTTGGTTTGTTTCATAATTTAGTTGACTATAATTGGTATTTATGAAGGCAGTGCTAGTGTGGGTTAGTGTTAGTCTAGAGAGGTTCAGAACCAGTTCACCGAGGAGACACTGTTTTGGGTTGAACTCTTGGGTTTGTAGAGCCAACAAGCATTGTTTGGGCTCATTTGTAGATACTTTATCAAATGTAGTGTTTTCTTCTGGATTTGAAGAATCTGCCTATATGCTCCCTGACGCACTGACTATTTGTCCAAGGTGATCGTAACTCAGTGTGTGTTCTAGGGCAGTGTTGTCCGACACCTGGGCTTTTTCTGAAAGCCCGTAATCTTTGTCTTTTTCAACTTAACAATGACTCAATCTCGGCAGCCCTGCCTTACTCCACACCCTTGTGTGAAGAATTCTGTCAATTTTGTTTTTATTCTCTCCCTCTCTCTCTCTCTCTCTCTCTCTCTTTCTCTTTCTGTCTCTCTCCCTCTCTCTCTCTGTCTCAGAGGTGCGAGCGGAGGAGAGGAAGATTCTGGAGCGTGCTGGCTATGTTCAGAGTCTGACGGTGGGCGTGGCTCCCATCGTCGTGGTGATGGCCAGCGTGTGCACCTTCACCCTGCACATGGCTCTGGGCTACGATCTCGACGCGGCCCAGGTAGGCCCGACCGCACCCAGGCCCGTCGCTGCTTAACCCGCAGCCGTAGATATGCTCACAGCAGTCCTCTGACCTTTGACCTGTGTTCTCTCGCCCCCCTCCCACAGGCCTTCACTGTAGTTGCGGTTTTCAACTCCATGACCTTTGCCCTCAAGGTCACGCCCTTGGCCGTACGCTCTCTGTCAGAAGGGTCCGTGGCAGTGAAGCGATTTCAGGTAAAAATAATTCCAGGTTAGGAATTTAAGCCAATAGCATGACATTACCCACATTTGAAAAAAACTAAACATGCATGACATCTCATTCCATTGCCAGACATCACCAACGTTAATAACACACAAGCACATCCACAAAGTTACAAATACAATGCAAAAAAGGGAACAAATGAAACAAACGCAAGCGGCGTGTGTCGGACACCATGTCTGTGTCTGTCCCCGCAGCGTCTCTTCATGCTGGAGGAGCGGGAGGTGGTAGAGGCGAAGACGGAGGACCCCGAGAACGTGGTGGAGTTCCGGGACGCCACGCTGGTCTGGGAGAGGGCCCGGGCCCCGGCCAGGACGTCCCAGAGGCCCCGGAAGCAGGGGGGCATGCAGAGGCTCCTGCGGAGGGAGAAGCTCAGCCTGTACATCACCGCCGAGGAGGGGGGCAAGGGGGGCGGGGAGATGCAGAACGGCCAGCACCTCCTCACACACATGGAGCAGGAGAGCCCCCAGAGCACTGTCTCCTCCACCAGGAGCATCCGCCCGCCCCTGCACAAGACACTGCACCGCATCGAGCTCCGCGTCAGGAAGGTACGGCGACCCCCCGTCCCCTCCTGCGCTGTTCGGTGGCGGCTAGGCACCACCTCCTGGGTAGTCTCATTGTCCAACGGCAGCCTCTCAGCTTACCGTCTGCTTAAATCGGCAGAGAAAAGGGTGATAGCTTTCCATTTCCGCTTCAGTGCTTTTCATTGGCTGGCTGTTAGAGCACTTACCTCTAAGCAATTGTGATTTGTCATATTAAATCAATGGGGGGGCTTTTACAGGCTGGCATTATAAAAAGCCTGGCTTGTGAGGCAACAATCTGAGTAACTCCTCTGTCCCGTGTCTCGCCACAGGGGGCGCTGTTGGGAATCTGCGGTGGAGTGGGGAGCGGAAAGAGCTCGCTGCTGTCGGCTCTGCTGGGGCAGGTGAGTTTTTGACAGGGATCGATCGTTAGATCACCACCGTGATCACCTCCGCTCTGCTCACGCCGCTGCGCGATGCTCTTCGCCCCCACAGATGACCCTGCTGGAGGGCTCGGTGGCGGTCAGTGGGGCCTTCGCGTACGTGGCTCAGCAGGCCTGGATCCTCAACGACTCCCTGAGGGAGAACATCCTGTTCGGGAAGGAGTACGAGGCAGAGAAGTGAGCGCAGCCCCGGGGCACTTGTGGGTCTGAGAAACAGACTGTGCGATGAGAGAGGGTCCCCGCGGAGCGGCTCAAATTGATCTGTCTTGTCTTTTCTCCCTCTCTTCTCTGCACCCTTTCCCCCCCTTCCTGTCTTCCTCCCTTCCCTCCCTTCCTGTTTCCTTCACTCGTAGGTATAATGCTGTCCTCCAGTCCTGCTGCCTCAACCCAGATATCTGTGATCTGCCCTACGGTGACATGACCGAGGTAACTTTTTTTACGACTCATCGTACTTATTCATTTCATTTATTTACATAAATGATCTTGATATGGACGTTAGTAGCAAAATAGTTACATTTGCAGATGACACTAAATTCAGAGGTTTGGCAAATATTTTGGAATCGACTAAAGTAATCCAAGATGATTTAAACAAAATCCAAGAATGGGCAGATACGTGGCAGATGACATTCAATATTGCTAAATGTATGCATGCATGTGGGAAATAAAAACATTAGACAGGAGTATTTTATGGGAGGAGAAAAGTTAGTAGGTGTTCAATTTGAAAAAGACATAGGAATTGTAGTTGATCAAAGTCTATCTGCATCAAAGCAGTGTGCTACAGCAGTGTAAAAAGCCAACAGGATGCTGGGATACATAGCAAAAAGTATTGAGTATAAATCAAAGGAGGTTATATTAATGTTATATAATGCCTTTGTCAGACCTCACTTACAATACTGTGTGCAGTTCTGGGCACCGCACTACAAGAACGATATTGAAGCTCTTGAAAAAGTTCAAAGAAGGGCAACTAAACTGATACCCGGTATGAAAGGTAAAAGTTATGAGGATAGACTTAAGGCACTCAATCTATGTAAGGTTAGCAAACAGAGACTTAGGTTGATTGAGGTTTATAAACTCCTAAAAGGGATTAACAAAGTGAAATACCAAAGATTTTTAAAGATATATAGGCAAATTCCGCACAGATATTAGGACGTTTTTCTTTACACAGAGAGTTGTCAATTCCTGGAACAGCTTGCCAGGTCGGGTAGTAGAGGCAGAAACACTTGGGCTATTCAAGTCCAGGCTAGATGCAGTACTAGATACTCTTTAGATTAGGACAAGAGGAGCCTAGATGGGCTGAACGGCGTCATTATGTATTCTTATGTTCTTATTCTTATTTTCTTATGTACTGTGCAAAAATGGCCAGTGAGTGAAAATGTATCCAGAGCAAAAACAAAGGACTAAATAGAGCAATGTGGCCTTATTTTCAAAAAGGACCAAAACTGTCTGGAGCACCAAAAGACATAATGAACATCCGTCTGAAACTAGCAACAAACAAAACTTGCAAATAGTTCCCAATGTCCCGTGTGAAATTCAAATCACCATTCATCAGTGAATTAGGTCACTTGCTTCCGGTTTTGAGTTCACCCTTTCTAAACCCTAGTGAAGGGACTGCCCTTGGTAGATCATTTGACTTGCATAGTTTGCCAAAATTAAGAAACAAAGTGCGTATGTATTCCTAACCTATGTTCCTAACTCTCTATCATACTCAAGTGTTGTGGTCATTTGCAGCAATGTTGGTAGGCTTTTGCAGGTAAAAAACAACTATTCTCAAAACTTTCTTTCTTTTCCTATTTTGATAGGGCGGAGTCCTAAACATAGACATGCTGCTACCAGACCAGGGTCAAACATTTTGTTTTAATACTTGAACCCTTCAGACCATGACAACTTAAAAAGAAACCTCTATTTTCACCAACATTCAGAAATATTGCTGTTCAATATTTATGTTTAGCTTTTTAAACACAGTAAGAAGGAAACAGGTTGTTCCCCGTCAGTCTGCGCCTCGTTAATTTGGGTTGAAAATCCTCAGGAATCTGCAAGAAAGTTTTCAAATTTTACGTGCATCTAACCAGTTTAAAGTATTTTGGATACATCTTTGAAAAGAAAAGTGCATTTGAAATCCATGTTTTGTTGAAAATTGTCAGAGATCTACAGGAGTATTTTCAAAGTTGAAACACATATCTGACCCAGGTCGGGTTGCAACCAGGATGTAAGACAGTATCTCTTTCAACATAGACCTGGCCCAGAGAAACTGGAATGCCTGTGGTGCACAGGTCAGGTTGCTCCCCCTCTGAGCGGGACACGGTGCTGTGTTTCAGATCGGGGAGCGGGGGGCCAACCTCAGCGGGGGTCAGCGGCAGCGGGTCAGCCTGGCGCGGGCCCTGTACAGCGAGCGCCCCGTCCTGCTGCTGGACGACCCCCTCAGCGCGGTGGACGCGCACGTCGGGGCCCACCTCTTCCACGGCGCCATCCGCAGGGCGGCCACGGGAAGGACCGTGCTGTTCGTCACCCACCAGCTGCAGGTGAGACGCGTCGCTCGCCACAGCGTTCTCGCACGCCGCGCGTGCCTCAGCGATGGCCTAACTCCCTCACGGAAGGCCTTCCCTTTATTCCGCGTCTGTTGTTTTTCAGACCCCGGAAAAAGCTTGATGGGATTTTTTAATAACAAACAAATAAAAAGGAGACGTTAAACAGAGACTATATGCCTCTCCAGAACACACATTTTATTATTCGATAGTCTCCTCCGGTTCCCTCTGTGATTCTGCGTAATAGAATAAAGGGAAGTTCGGCTGGCGCTGAGAGCGCCGTAACTCTATCGTGAAAAGGCGTCTCATAGCAACGAGGCACTGTGTACTGGGACGAAAAGAGGCGTGGCTGGGAGCGGTCCATAACGACAGGTCTTCATTCGCTAGTACCTGCCGGAGTGTGACGAAGTGGTGCTGATGAAAGACGGGCAGATCGCGGAGCACGGAACCCACGCCCAGCTGATGGACCGCGAGCGGGACTACGCCACCCTCTTTAACAGCGTGCAGCAGGAGGTGAGGGCGGGGGAGGCCGCGGGGTGGTCCCACCCACAACGCCGGCTCTCTTTGAGTCAGTCCGTCACAAAACACTGTACGTTACATGACAGGATGAATAATTCAGGCCGTCTGCAGAGTTAAAGGTGGTTATGAAATGTTAATGCGTACAGTTCTTCAATCATTAATAAGGGCGCATTGATTTTCTTGCATCTTCACTAAAGACTCTGCCACGGATCCGCTGTCTTATTGACTCTGAGTGTGTTGTTATGGCCGCCCGAGTCCTAGGCGGCGGCCTCCGCTAACCACTCTCATTGTGTCCCCAGAATGTGGTGAGGAAGAATCTGAAGAACAAGCCAGGAGCGGAGATGAGAGGAGAGGAGAAAGTTGTGGCGCCACCTAGTGTCAACAGGATTCCCAGTCCTCCACCTGAGGGCAAGAAAGGAGGTGAGAGGTTCTCAGATTCGCACCTGCTGATTTTACCCATGATGCCTCGCCCCCCTTCTCTCTCTTGCTCTCTCTCACGGTCTCCCTTGGCGATGCTTGCGCTCTAGATCAGCTGATGACAGCCGAGGAGAAGGGGTCTGGAGCCGTCGCCTGGTCAGTGTACGGAGCCTACATCCGAGCGGCGGGGGGGTCTCTGGCGTTTGTCGTCAACATCATCCTCTTCCTCTGCACCACTGGCAGCATCGCCTTCAGCAACTGGTGGCTGAGCTACTGGATCAGGCAGGGCAGCGGGGTGAGTGTGGGACTGCTGGCAGGTAGTCTCAATCTTTGATAGCAGAGCATCTGGAAGGCTTAAACTTTGTCCTAGGCTTCCTACAAACTGATTGATGCCCGTAGATTTTTGATGGTGGAATTGGTTGGCTGGGTCGGTTCATCATTTCAGTAACCGACTGTTAGCTTATTAGCAAAACACATCCTGGAGTTATACCAGATCCGAGTAAGAACTAGTTGTCATAGTTATGACTACTGGGGCTATCTAGGAGGTAGACTGCAGGAAGACTGCACAAGCAGAGGAAAGGAAGCAAAACAGGTCTGCGTCTTCATTCAATCCTGTCGCAGCAATGTGTTCATTCTTCGTGACGCGTATAATTACAAACACAAACAGCAGCCTTGTAAACGTAATTAAAGCAAAATGGTGCGCCATGCGCGTCGAAAAGCTGTTGATGCCTTAATTGAAAAATGTGCTGTGCGTTGTAACAGAGTGAGGCCCAGGATTCCTCTGTTCCGGCTGCTGTCGGTGATGAAATGTACATGAGGTTCCGTGGTAATGATACCCGCATTTGTCCCTCGCTGTGTTCGCCCATTTTTCCCCAGAACGCATCGCTGGGCCTGCACAACGAAACGGTGCCAGGCAACAGCATGAGGCTAAACCCCGACCTTCAGTACTACACGGTCGTATACGCGCTGTCCATGGGGGCGGCGCTGTTGCTGAAGACAATGCGCGGACTTGTCTTCGTCAAGGTAACCCCCCCCACTCACTCTTACTTATTTATATATTTATTTAACCTTTATGTAAACAGCATGTGTCATTGACATTGACATCTCTTTTAACATGGACCTGACCAAAAAACAGGAATACCTGTAGCATAGAATATATACAAATACTACCGATACTTTTCAAATGGATTTCAGTCAAATTAATTATTTACAAAGAGTAGATGGGACTTAAATATGGGAAACTATTTATAAACCAATTATAGTTATAAAATAGGAAATGGGTACATGATTTTTTAAAGATTCTTTAAAGTCTGACAGCTCTTACCATTTTATTTGCTTATGGTATATCCAAAGGTCAGGGTGGATGGTAGCTAAATGCTATTTTTTCAGATGTAGACCTCATTTGTCAGGCATAAGAGGACAGCACTGATTGGGAGTGAAGTTTAGTTAGAGTTGAGATGAAGACAGCTTCCCTGTAAGGGCCTTGGGAACAGTCATTCTCCTGGTGATCCACATGATGCAGCACAACGTCCTTCACTCTGTATGATAGGGTTGCCAACAGTCCCGTTTTAGCTGGGTCATGCTGTAATTCGCCGAAAAATGACCTTTTTTCCTGCATTGTCCTGCATGCTGCTGTTAAAAGCTTACCAAGATGCAGGTTTCAATATACTTACCTTGCACCGCAAATGAATTGAATGTAATAAAAAGCAGCATCAAACCCTCCCCACCCCTCTGGATCAACAATATTGAATTGAATTGAATTTTGTCCTTTATTGTATTCTATATTGTTTGTTGTTGTTTTTGTATATGCTTGTTAACAGGGCTCTTCTGTAAAAGAGATCTAGTGTCAGTTGTGTAGCATTAATTTAAAAACCTGAATGCACCATAACGAAGAGAATGTAGAAAGTTTCAGGGGGTAGAATCCTCTTCACCTGTAGTGGAATGAGAGGAGTGTGATTGGGTGGGGTCCTGGCACACAGGTCACGGGGTGCTGTGTCTCTGCGTGTCGTGGATGCTGCTGCGTTTGAGGCTTCGGTGTTTTTCTTTTCTCGTTCTACCTCCTGCTCTCGGCTATATAATCCACCAAATTGTTCCACTCTGCTGTTGATTTTTCTATTTATCCTTAATGAAAGTATGGAACGTGCTAGCAAAATACTCAACGGGTCCAGACAGGCGTGAGTTTATTGACTCAATATTCGACGAGCCGATCGAGTCGCCAGTAGACACTGCGGCCCTCCTGGGAAACGCATTGGCAGACAGTGCTACTGTTGTCCTGGCTGTTTATAGTTTGTTTGTTATCGGCCTGCTTCCCCAGCAGCCAGCGATTGCAGTGTACACAACGTCCTTTCCTCCGCTCGTCCTGCATTGCAAGTCGAAAGCCGATTGCGGCATTGTTGCTTCGCCCTCACCACCCATAGTACCCCTTCATAACGCTCAGAGTCTGTTATTGTGCAACTCCCACAGTGTTTTTGCAACAGCCGCCTTACGACTTTTTTCCTTTCCGCAGACAGAAAATCTATTCATATGTCCCCTGACTGAACGTCCCCTCATTCTTTCCCCCGCTCCCCCGTGTGTTTTGGTAATTGATAGGAAAAGAGGGCCCCCAACGCCTATGGGCTAAAGCCATTTATCTGCCCAGAGTTACTTCCATCTGCGGTGGAAGTAGCGTTAGAGGTCATGCGTGTGTGGATGTTATTTTTATGCACCTTTCTAGCTCGCCCATTGAAATTGTTCTTGGCCTGGGTTGTTGTAAGCCTGGTTTGATTGTTCCTTTTCTTTCGGGAGGCGAAGAATGAAATCTGGAACTTTAATTATTACCTTAAATACACAAATTCATCCACTCATGTTTTGGTCTAGATGGCATTGTAGACCTCCTGGGCACTCAGTCAGGGGTGATAGTGCTTTTGTGTTTCTCCAGAACAAAGAGAAAGGCACGATTGTTTTTTTTAAGGTTTTTATACCATTCAAGGTCTACTGAGTTTGAATTTTAATAGTTTCTTTTGTTTTTTTATTGGAATTCTTCATAATTGTGACTTATTGTTGGTACCTATATCCTCGTAGAAGGCTCGCTGGAGGGGAAAATAAACTTTGCGCATATCAAGCTGGGCAAGCTGTGACTACATGACATTCCAGGTGCATTTCACAATTTATTGCTTGAGAAAAGCAGAAGCTTATTGCTCAGGTCCACACACCCACTCTAATACCTGTTGTGTCTCTGGAGAAATGTCACAGGCAGAGGGCCTGCTCCCTGTCTGTCTATTTGGGTTGTTTAGACGATGTGTACATTTGCAGCGTTTTGTCTATATGTCTGCACTTATTGCTTTTGCTCCAGTGCGTTATGTCTGGCTGTGTGTACAGACACCTCGGTGCCTGGGTAATCAGTCAGAAGGTAATGTCTCTTGTGTTCCCGCTTTTGTTTCTATCATTTCTGTATTACCAGCATGACTTTGACTGACAACGGTGTGTCTTTATGAGTTTTTTTAGATCGTTCTTGTTTTTTGTTGCTTCACATTGACTTGCCTCAAACGCCATCAATGTGTGGCACCCACCTAGTTGATGCACGGCAGCCATTTTGCACCAGAATGTTCACCACACATCAGGTGGAGAGGGAGGGATTTATTATATCAAATTGGGAGGTGACCACATACCAGGATGCCAGTGATGCCATGGAACCTCCTATTCTTTGAGAAACATGCCACTGGAACTTTAATGACCAGTGAGTCAGGACCGTGGTCTCATCCAAAAGACTCCTATAATACAGTGTCCCCATCAATGTACTGGGGGATTTGGTATTCTCAGTCTAGAGGGACAACTGCCCCCACTTTCACAGTGCTCTGTCTGTGTATCTATGTGACAGAGTTGTATCTGTATGTCTGTTTGACCATAACACCTCTACATCAGCCTCTGTGTCTGGCAGCATTTCACCCGTACGGCTGTCTGATGGCACTGTGTCTGTGTGTCTGTCTGGCAGTGCACTCTCCGTGCCGCCTCGGCCCTCCACGACCTGCTGTTCCAGAAGCTCCTCCGCAGCCCCATGGCCTTCTTCGACACCACGCCCCTCGGCCGCATCCTCAACCGCTTCTCCCGCGATATGGACGAGGGTGAGGCCCCCGATCCCCCTCTCTCCTCTCCTGGGTGCACGTTAAAAGATACTTAGTGCCACATTGAAAGTTCTGTCTCTCATACCCTTGAGACCGAAACATTCAAATTTGATGTATCTTGTGAATAGGGGTGTGTCCAATAACTATTCTGTGGCAATGGATGTTCTGTCCTTGGGCACGCCTTGTCATTAATGTTCATAAACTGTTATATAGCACTGGAAACTCTTATTACCAACCAGAAATCTCCTTTAGTGAGGATGTAGAGAGGATGGAAAGGGCACTGGATAAACATCTTAGATTCTGGTTTAGCTATATCTGTGGTGCTTTGGTGTGTGGTCACTTTCAATAAAAAAGAAAAAGGAAAAATACATTTCTTGATGAAGGTCATAGACCAAAACATTGACAATGAATGAAAGTTCTGAATCAAGGTGGTTTATTACTCCCAGCAACACAAACATGTTGTTGTAGCAGTGCATATTTCCTCTCTGAATGCGGCTGTGGTCACTGCCACGCAGAGCTGCAGGCATGTGTTGCGACTCGTTTCCTCTCTGAATGCGGCTGTGGTCACTGCCACGCGAAGCTGCAGGGATGTGTTGCGACTCATTTCCTCTATGAATGCGGCTGTGGTCACTGCCATGCAGAGCTGCAGGGATGTGTTGCGACTCTTTCCGTTGTCTCCCCCCAGTGGACGTGCGTCTGGCCATGCAGTCTGAGATGCTCCTCCAAAACCTGACCCTGGTGCTCTTCTGCCTGGGCGTGGTGGGCATGGTCTTCCCCTGGTTCCTGCTCTCCATCTTTCCCCTCGGGGTCTTCCTCTTCCTGATCAACCGCGTGTCCAGGTGAGGCTCGACTGGTCTCACTCCCCATTCTGCGCTGTTTTCTTTTATTCATTCATTCGATAATTAACAACACACGTACGGTCAGCACGTCAAACTGCTTATTTCCGTTGCGGCCTGATTGAAATTTAATAGGTGGAGTTGTGATAACGTGCAATCAGCAGACCGTGTGAGGTTATAGGAACTATTCAGAAAGGGAGGTGTTACTGAGATGATCGTCGGGAGATCACCTCCACTAAGGATTCCTGGGAAATCAGGGTTAACCCCCAAATAATTACATTCTCAGGGTTTTGTTGCTATGATTTACTGGAAATGACTGGAACGGAAAAAGAAAATAAAACAAATAAAAATGAAAAACTGAAATATTATTCAGTCTCCTGATGGACAGAGGATGTACGCAGCCAGTGTCAATAACAGAATTCCATTGAGGAATTCTGAAAAGTGAAAACGTTTCCTGCCCAAACATGCTTTGGAGAGGCTGGGATTTCTGGAGGGGAAAACTGAACCGCCTTTTCCTGTGCAGTTTTTTCCCCCGTCCTCTTACCAATGAGAGCAGGGTGATTCATGACAGACCGCGTATTCGCATGCACCGCCAATTTTACCTTCTCATCCAAGAGCAGAAATCACCCCACTTCTGTCAACAAAGGCAGTTCTCCCGCACTGCTGGGGACTCAGCTGTCCGGCGGCTTTAACGCCGACGTGTTACTGCGCCCATAAAAGCGCCCATAAATCAGACAAGGGGGCCCAGAAATGACGTGATCCGTGCCAGAGAGCGGAGGTACACCGCACGATCACAGTCCCTCGAGTGTTCCGTCCTCATGAGCCATTAGGCTGTCAGATCACGGCCCAGGCTTTGAGTCCGCGACGGCGATGATGCGATCGCCGCTCTCAGCTCCCGAACTTAGGCTGTCGAATATATCAACCGCATGTGCCGCGCTCTGTTTTCGCCAGATATCGCTGTCAGATATCGCTAGTATGTGTGCAAATCCCCCGGTGACTCTTCTGTTATTGCATGCCCTTTTCCAGACAGTTAAAATTAGTTCTGTTTCACGCACTTGAACTGTGAAATGTGAAGCAAAGTCGGTGTGGCAGATTCTTATCATTTGTTTAAGAAATGGCAAATAAAAGAATCGTACGCCCGAAATGATTGATCGTTTCAGTACGAACTAACTTCTCCCTGGAGAATGTACATTTTACATTTTACATTACATTTTAAGCATTTAGCAGACGCTCTTATCCAGAGCGACTTACAAGATGTGCATCAATACATGGTAGGAACAATCACAGTTAGCGCACGAGATCAGTGCAGGAATACAGCAATAGACATCATTGCAGGCATCTGCGTACCATACCTGTAACACCGGGAAGGAAAAGGTATTTTTTTTTAAAATTTTTTTAAATTTTTTATATGTACTAATTATCAGTGCTTTTTTATATATCTGGTTAGCTGTGGACGCTTTATTCAGGGCTACTTCATTCCTGCCTCTTTCCGGCACTTAATCACATGAGTGTCGTGTTTGATTCAATAGAACTAATTTAGTTCTCACTCGTATTTGAAAGGGTGTGAAAGTATGCCGGGATAGCTGCAGCGATGTAATTCATAAGCACTGAAGCACTGCTTCCCTGGCTTAGAACACGTGCGACCATAGAACGAATGCCAGAGATAACCCTGCGCCATATCTGCTAACCTCTTCCTATTTCTGGACTCCTGTTGACCCTTCTCACTTTCTCTCACTGACAGGGTTATGATCCGTGAACTGAAGAGGCTAGACAATATCACCCAATCACCTTTCACCTCGCACATTACCAGCAGTCTACAGGGACTTTCCACCATTCACGCCTATGGCAGGGGGCCGGACTTCCAGCGCAGGTTAGTGGCTAAGAGTGTGTGTGGAGAATGCATGTCCTCTTTCATCCATCCACACGGTACTGTGACTGCAAGATCCCAGCAGAGCCACCAAGAACCTCCTGTAAAACTATAATAATAATAATAATAATAAATAGATCTCCTGATCTCAGGGTGCTTTATTTAGAAAGTGGGACCAGCACCAATGTGTAGCACACACCTAGGTGATGCACAGCAGTCATTTTTGCACCAGAACGCTTACCACATCACATCAGAAGAGGGGGGAGGGAAGGAATTATTGAGCCAGTGAAACTGGGGGATGACTAGACAGTCAGGTTGAAAGAAGCAGCCTGGGGATATTGCCAGGCCCCCGGGGTACACACTTTTTTCTTTGCGATCGAAGCTGAGAAACAAAAACCTCTGCACTGACCGACTCTGACCAGTCCAGGGTATAGATGTCAGTTTGATTCCAATGTCCTGTGTCACCCCGCCTCAGGTACCAGGCTCTGCTGGACACCAACCAGGCCTCTCACTACCTGTTCAGCTGTGGGATGCGCTGGCTGGCCGTGAGGCTGGACCTCATCAGCATCGTCCTCGTCACCACCGTGGCCCTGCTCATCGTCCTCATGCACGGCCAGATCCCTCCAGCCTACGCCGGCCTAGCCATCTCCTACGCCATCCAGGTACAACCCCCCACCCCCTACACTCGTCCTCTCCTCCTCCTCCTCACCCTCACTCTTCCTATCTGTTCTGCCTCTTTCGCCATCCAGGTCATATGAGATGCCAGCTTCTCTCCTTCAACAGGGCCAGAGGTTCATTGCTTTCACGTGCAGAGTGTTGCCAAAGCTGTAGTCTGAGGGCCAGATTTACTGAGGAAATAGTCGCAGTGCAAAAACAGTTGCTATGCTGTGGCTCTTTTGCGGTCGCAGATACCGACACATTAATGACCAATTTACGAAGTTCTAATCTAATCACTGCTACACAATCAAATAGATGTAATTCCTTCGTTCACAGTTTTGTGGTAGGAGACACCCATAAAAACAGGCACAAATAGGGAGGGAACCACAAGAAAAGAAAACTTACATTTACAGATCAGGAAATGGAGATAATGGTCAACGGGTACAATCACAAAAAAATGTATTCATTAGGCATAATAAAATTACAGTCTATTATATTTCATCTGACAATAAATGAGAAGTTCTAGTAAACAATATTTATGCAATATAGGATATATATTTTACATTCTGAAACAATACTTTCAAGGCCTTACCTAAGAGCCAGGTTTCTCCGTAGTCCCTCCCCATTGCTTAAAATAAAGCTGTCATGATGGATTGGGATTGATTACATAACCAACGTTTCTGCCCCTGTTTTCCATTTCCACTGGAGTGCCTGGTAGCCCAGGAGCTGTGGGGCTTGATGGTACACAGGCACAGACACAGGCACAGACCTGGAATCACAGACTCAGAATCTTGTTTTAGATTTTTACAGACCACACAGAGTGAGAGAGGCCTACAGAGAGCTGGGCATGGGGAATTGAACCAGGACCCAGACCACACATGAACTGATCCAAATAATAATAGATGAATTCAAAATGTCCTTACACAGGCCAACCCAATCCAAGTTCACCTGGAACAATTAATTGGTGATAGGCATCATTAGTGCATTCTGTACTCATACAAGAATCATCTAGACTAAGTGCCTTTGGGTAGACCGCATTGATTTCTGCCATGTTAAGAAATAAAACTGAGCCGGACGAACATGAGCAAGGAGAGAAGGGGAGGTGGAGTGAGGTGGATTCAGAAACATTCGTTGAATATAATGAAATTTAGCATATTTTTTCGAACTCACCCCTTGATATGGAAGATACGCTTCACACACTGTAGCTCCCTGGAGATGCAATGCAATATTTATGAATGCGCAAACTAGCCAACTCAGCTTTCTGCTCTTTCAATTCTCTGTTGGAATCATGTGTTGCACTTGATTTGATGTTGTACAGCGATCTGTTATTGCCCGGGACAGGCCGCGTGATTGTTGCCGCACGGGACTGAGGATTATAGCTCGTTAATGTCTCCTGTCTCCCCCCCCCGTCCAGCTGACCGGCCTGTTTCAGTTCACCGTGCGTCTGCTCGCCGAGACGGAGGCCCGCTTTACGTCAGTGGAGCGGATCAACCATTACATAAAGGTGAGAGGCCCACCCGTGCTCCGAGCTTCAGCCGAAACTGGGAAACGTGGCAACAGGACAGGGATTAGGGCCCATGTGACCGCACACACACTGCATAAACCAGCAGGACAGGGATAAGGGCCCATGTGACCACATACACACTGCATAAACAAACACAGCTAACATCCAAGGGTGCATGCCATGGTAAACAACCCGCAAGGTAAGGCATTCCACGTGGAAAAGACTGCACACGCCTTGCAGTGCTGAGACTCTTGTGACATGGAAAGTGGCCTACCTGCCAAAACACATTCACAGGGTTATCTGACTAAACGCTGTGTCTACCTCACAAGTGTCAACAAGTTCCTGAAAATCCATTCCTTTCAGCTATCTGGGGGGAGGGGGAGGAGGGGGGGGCTTGGAGCTGAATGATAGAGGTGTGCATGTGATAACATCTCCTTCCCCCTCTTCCCTTAGACTCTGGAGTCTGAGGCCCCCCGATGCATCACTGGCCCGTCCTCCCCTGTCCCGTGCTGGCCAGAGGAGGGACGCATCTGCTTTCGGGACGTTGAGATGCGCTACCGTGACGACCTGCCGTTGGTTCTGAAGAAGCTGTCCTTTGGCATCCAGGCGGAGGAGACGGTGGGGATCGTAGGTCGCACCGGGTCAGGTATGTGCGGTTGTTTATGGCTTCCCCCCCCCGACACTGTGCCAGAGTGACATGGCCCGTGAGTGAACTCTCTGCGCCCTGTTTCAGGGAAATCCTCGCTCGCCATCGCCCTCTTCAGGCTGGTGGAGCTGGCGGGCGGCTCCATCACCATAGACGGCGTCGACATCGCCCAGGTCGGCCTGGAGGACCTGAGGAGCAAGCTGTCAATAATCCCACAGGAGCCTGTGCTCTTCATTGGCACAGTCAGGTACTGCCCTTAGCAACGCGCTCGCAGTCCCGCATGATCCAGCGTTTACTCACAGAAGTCTTTTTGACCACGGGTGCTTCTTTCATCAACCCGTCGATAATGGAATGCAACCTCATTTTTGAACTCACCCATTGATGTGGAAGCCTTGTTACAACTGAGCAGCTTAGAGGGGGTTGAAAGGCTGGTTCTCATCAAGCGGCAGTAGTGTAATAGTTCGGGAACTGGGCTTGTAACTCAAACTTGTAACTTGTAGCTTGAGGTTATAAGTTTGATTCCCAGGTGGGGCACTACCATTGTACCCTTGAGCAAGGTAACCTTAGCCTGATTTGCTTCAGTAAACATCCAGCTGTACACGTGGATAGCATGCAAAAATGCTAGCCCTGTAAGTCGCTCTGGATAAGAGTGTCTCAATCTCTTAAATGTAAATGTAGTGTAATCAAACATTCCATGCCCTTGCGTGCTTGCGATTTCACCCAAACAGGTCCAATCTGGATCCGTGGGCCCAGTACAGCGAGGAGGAGATTTGGGATGCCCTGGAGAGGACTCACATAAAAGATATGGTGAGAGGAGCGAGTGTCTGGAGTGCAAAGAGCGATACTTCCCCCACAGATACACTGCGAGCGCAGTTTACACATGTACAGACTCAGCGTTGTGCTGGGTGTACTTCATTTGCATGCTAGATTCTTTCTGGTGCCGTGGGAGCAGGTAGAACCTGTTTATTCATCCACATTCTGGTGATGCGGCTTCACAATATGATGGCTGAACAGCCTGTTCTCTGCATTATGTCTTCTTGTGTTCTTATACCAGTAAACCCACGAGCATCTTTCTAGGTAGCAAGAAATTGATAGGTGACTGTCCAGTTGAAAATGATCTGATACTCCTTGACATTTAATTTTAAATACATTTTCTTGCTAGGTGCACTATACCAACATGGGTATATCCCTGTCTGAGATAGTGTTATGATAATAATAATAATAATAATAATAATAATAATAATAACTGAGATGGTGCACTTGTTAGTATATATATTGAACCCCAAAATGGACCCCCACGCTACCTTTTCTGGCTAAAATGAGTAGACTACTAGTCTGCAGACCCACTAGTCTGCAGAACCTTGCCCCTGCAAGTTCCACTGACTCACCTACGGCTAAGTTTACCTGCACCACACTGTAGTCACATAAAGTTACCTAATCAGGGATGCTCATTTTTCATATTATCATTATCATTACATTATTATGAATACTACTACTATGTAGAACCTGATCGATGTCATGTTTTTGATTTGTGTTTTTTTTCCCCGATTCCAATTTTGAAGACATCAATTGCTGTTAGCTTATCTGGTATTTTGTATACAAAATGCAATTTTCAAATCAAGTTCAAAAAGTTTTTTTAATTAAACTTTCACTATTTCAGAACATTTAACGTCAATTATACTATGAATGAGCATACAAATGAACCCATTGTTGTTTTACCTCAGAAATGCAAGTACCGGTAGCTATAGTACTGCTATAAAAAAGTACATTTGCTAGCCAGTCGACTTTACCATGGAGAGTTACAACCATGCTTTTCAAACTTCATGCACTTTATTTCTACGTACAGTAGTTAGCCATATTAGCTAGCTGGCTTGATACGGATTGGCGAACAAACACAGTGCATAAACACATTTCATAATACACACACATTTCATCGAACAATTGTTCAGCAAAATGCTTATGCATGTGTAAGTGCACTTTAATAAATAAACACCTTTTGTTGTTGCAATATCGAATAGGCAACGTGCAGAGACTGATGTTATGAGGAGAACATTTTGTGAGGTAATGAAAATGACTCATGCATACTTCTAAAGATTTATCATCCAAACAAATCCACCGCAAGTTTGTACAAAGCTCCCTCTACCGGATCATTTAGCAAATAGCAATACCAACAGCCAAACCTAGATTACACGAACAACAATAGATTTTTGGGAAGATGTATTATTATGTATGAAACATCGGGACGCATTGGTGGCATACATCCCGATGCAGATGTTTTTTTAAAAGACGAGCATCGGCCGATACAGTGGTCAAAACGATGTATTGGTTGAGCTCTACTACTAGTACTACTACCACTAATAATAATAATGCATTATATTTGTAATAAAAGTATTTATATTGCGCCTTATCATCAAACTCCATCTTCCACCTTTTTCTGATGACATGACCAGGATCTTGCATTTCACGTGTTTGGGCAGTATGAATTTGTCACAAGTGACACAGGCTCATAGACGTTGCCTAGGCAGCCAGCCTTGTGACCAGAGGGTCTTGTGTGTGTTGAACCCCCACAGATCAGCATGCTGCCCCATTCCCTGGACTCGGAGGTGACAGAGAACGGGGAGAATTTCTCTGTGGGAGAGAGACAGCTGCTGTGTGTGGCCAGAGCATTACTGAGGCACAGCAAGGTAGGAAGAGCCCACCCTCTCTCTCTCTCTCTCTCTCTCTCTCTGTCTCTCACTCACACGCGAACAGCTGCGGTGTGGTGGTGACTCTTCATCCGCTAATATTTACAATGGCTGAATTGGGATGACGGCATTTTAATCACAGGATCGTTTATATGCGCCACATGCTTATAATCTTTGAATAGGCCGGGCTGTTTCAACAAATCGCTGTGCTTTCGTCTTTCATAGTAGTTAAGACTTTTCAACCCTTCGTGATAACAGAGGAAAGCCGAGGTAACATTGCCACCACGTGGTTTTAAGCAGCGCTTCTCAGACTCAGTCCTGGGGACCACTGCTGTATGCTGGTTTTTGTTACAGCCAATCTCTTGATCATCTAAGCTTGTTGAAAACATGTGTCTAAGTTCTACCATCATTTTTTTCCTTAAACTTATTTTAATGCAATGCAGGTTTGGCTCATTGCCATTTGTTCTGTCATTGAACTCTTCACTTTACACAAATGGTTTAATTTCAGTGACCAGATGTCCAGACTTTCAACAATTGGACCTCGTTGATTTGACCTGCCAGTCTATAATTTAATCAATTAAAAAATGTACCTCTTTCTAAAGCAGGGTTACTCAAATCTGGCCCGTGAATCCAAATTCAGTCCTGGTTTTTCCTTTCTCACAGGTAGTTAATTGAACAATTAGTGCAAATGATTGGCCAGGGTGTCTTCACACCTGACTCCCAGGTAAAGGGAGTGTGGAAAAACCGTGAGGACCGTGTTTTGAGTAACCCTGTTCTAAAGGAACCCTGTGTCATGTAGCACATTACAGAAAAGAAGAGCTTTAGTCGTTCTGACTTATTAACAGTCCTGGGATGTAAATATGGGACATTTATTGTTCATGGCATGCATAACTATGTCTGATGGAACATGATGTAATATGGCCTTAAGACCATGTAAATCATGCTCTAATAGAATTTACAAGTGCCTAATTGAAAACAATTAACAGCTAGTTACATTACACTGGTTGCACTTATGGTTGGAATGAAAGGACCAAAGTTGAGAACCATTGGTTTAAAGCATGGAAAGATAGATCATTGAAACAGGTTGCTAAAGAGCCCACTCAGGCTGATTTGTTCATCTAGACTCTAGAGCCTGGTCCTGTGTATTAACAAGACAGTACAGTAATGAAAGAGTCTGGACAAAAGCGTGACAGCATGTTTCACAAGCTGTTATGTTGCTAGGAGACGTGATGTGCGGCGTATGTGATCACTCAGATCCTGTTGCTGGACGAGGCGACGGCAGCCATTGACACGGAGACGGACCGGCTGATTCAGGAGACCATCCGCCTGTCCTTTGCTGGCTGTACCACGCTGATCATCGCTCATCGCCTCAACACTGTGCTGAGCTGCAACAGGGTCATGGTGCTGGACCTGGGGGAGGTACGTCTGCATTAACAGGAAGCGTGTTCATGGGATAAATGAGTGACAATTGGGCCTGATTAACTTTTAAATTATTATCTTTTGATCCTGTCTGTGACCAATAGATTGTAGAGTTTGATGCCCCCTCGACCCTGCTGGCCAATGAGAACTCACGATTCCATTCCATGGTAACGGCGGCGGAACTGAAGATCAACAGCACAGACCTCAGCTGAAGGAGGGGACAGAGGAGTCAGGGCCACCCATGCCCCACGCCCACATCGCCCAGGACCAAAACGGCAGAGGGCCTCTTTATTTGTGGACCATTTCCTGGAACAGACATTAAGTGTTCTTTCCAGAATAAAGGTCCATATCAATGCTGTTTAGGTAGTCGTTTGAGAGCGTAAAATCACCTGTAATACCAATGACTGCGTTCCAGAGGACACGACAGGACCTTGGAACCAATTTAAAAGCCATTGAGCCCCCCACCTCACTGGCCCTTGTTGCTCTGTTGCTGGATTTCTCTGTGGGAAGATGCCATAGGAACAGGCCTTCGAGTGTTTGTGAAGCAGAGCAATTACTGAGATTCCTCCAGAGACCCACTGAAGTACAGGATTGGCAGTAAATTCCTGTTCCTTTCTACTGCCTCTGGAAAGTTTGTGATGCTGCGTTGACTCCCAATGGGGTCTGTTTTGTGCAATTCGTTTATTAACCTATGATCATAGGGGACTTTATTTCCACATGTTATCAGTGGCATTTGAACATTGTTGTTGCTGATCATTTTTTCTCTCTGACCAGACAGCAATGGAGCTCATTGCTGTTTGGCTGATGTTAGACTTCAGAAGCCAGTAAACATTAATTTATCTTTTGTTGAAAGTAAATATGCAACGAGAGACCAAAGACTTTAAATGAACCAGCCAAATGATCAACTTTGATATAACACCAGTGAAGCTGTTCTACTGAAATCAAGCACTTTCCAATCACAGACTTTAGACATAATGTTTAAGGTATCACCTACGCACTGTAAAAGCCAACTCTTTGATTGATGCCCACAAAAATGTAATTTGTGGTAAGTATACTGAGGGGGCTTTCAAGGCTCATGGTAGAATAATGTAAACCTAATTATAATTACGTCTTCACGAGCCTGTGTGTCTGAAGTTCTCTTATCATTATTCTGGTAAAGAAATCTGATCTGTAGTCAAAGACGTATATGCCTTATAAATGAGGAGAGAATATTTTCTGCTGCAGTGACCTATATTTTGTGCTATTTATATTGGGCTGAATCAAAAGTAGTCATTTTTGGGGAATTGCATCTGTATAATCCATATCAGGCACAACTCTAGGGAGATTTCTCTCCCCTCCAGCAATAGACTTGGTCCAGACCGAGCTTGACTTTGGATATTGCTCCCTTCGATTTGAAATCCAGACTCGGCCCACTCATTCTCTTTAACACGAGTCAATCCTAGAGTCTGAGCCAAGGTGAACAAGGTTATTCTCAAATGCTGTGTGTATAAATGAGTAGAAATCCTGACAGAATCACGACCCCGCATTCTCAAGGGAACGCAGGGGTAATTCTGACGGACGAAAAACTCATCCTGACAGGAAATGCTTGTTAGCTAGAGATACAAAGATGTGACAGCCTGTAGGGTGATATTGATAACCATCGTTGTTGGCAATGTTTATTTATTTGCACTGCACAAGAGCACTGTGCAATTCCATAGCCTTAGTTCGAGACCTGCACGATCCAATGTAGCTCGTATCCCACAAGTCTATGTATCCTTTCTTCTATGCAATACATTTTCAGGGAAATATTTGCACAAATTTAAAGTGTGGCGCTCTGTAAATGATAAACAGGGCAAAGCTGGTATGAGGAGAACAGTATCCGTATCTCAGCTGATTTAAGATCATATGATATACTGATCAATATATATATACTGAGCAATGAGTGTATGCATGTGTGCGTGCGTGCGTGTGTGTGTGTTTATTATTTTGCACAGATCTGTCTCAGAGATGGCCTTGTTGAAAGACTTGGGGCGGGGGGGTAGGATTACAATTATTCTATGAAAGCCTTTGTATTATGGGCATAAATTAATTGTCATAGTTATGCTTTATCAATAAAAGTCTTTTTATACAGAATGCCTGCATTACCTTCTTCAACTGATATTATTTTAATTGGTACATGTTCTTTGTTCTATCTCAGCCATATCACCCGGATTTAGGTACAATAAAAAACTAAAGCTTGTACAATTTCACTGTCGTAACCTTCATTTGCATTTATTCTTTGACACAAAACCTTGACTGATGAATAAGGACTCGCCGTACAATTGAGGTGCTAATTAAATATGTCTGTGCTGCAGCTAAACAGCTTGAAACAGGTCTTGAGGTGTGGAGTCAATCTCCCTGCTGCTTTTGGAAGAGTGCCCTCTGGTGGATAGAAAACAGCTGGAACCACAGGCTTGTCAATCACATTCTCCCAGCAGCTTTAGAGATGAAAATAGGCTTGATAACCTGGGATAGGCAAAACGGTATTTGCTATATATATTTTGCAACATAGTATAGTGGAAATGTAGTTTTTATCACAAAACATTTGTTAAAAGTGTATCTTGAATCAAAAATGAACAGCAGGCCTGAATGCAAATGTTTTAGTCCTAAATTAGGCAAATGAGCATTAAGGGGATACATTAAAATAGCTGATGCTGCTCCTGGTTCTTGAGAAATGACACATTTTAAAGAATTCCTTTCAAACAGTAGCTAGGTAAAACCCACAGCAGGTGTTGTGTGTTCCCATCCAATGAACTACAGTGAAGTGACGAAAACCTGGGTAGCTATCTCTTTTGCTACTGGATAGTGTCTGATTGTCCCATGTAAAAGTGCACACTTTATCTGTGGATGATATTGAAAGAATAGTTATGGCTTTCTCATTGTTTTTATTATTAGTCACAGATTAATGAGCGACAAGTGGTACATTAGTCAGTTTGTTATTTCAAATCCATTTGTGCTTCCATGATTTAAATTAAACCTATTCTATTACACAATTCCTATAAAATGTTTGTTGTTTAATAAAGCCCTGATGGCTGTTCTTTAACTTATTGTGAAATAAACATTAAGCATACACACACCGTACAGATATCAGGTTTCATACTTTATACATTAGTTTTTTGTAAGTAGGTTTATCATTAGTTCCTCTTTGAAACGCATTGGGTTTATCTAATGGTAAATAAATTAAGACGTGGGACAAATATCCCTTTCGGAATATTATATTTAAGCCATAAATAGAATATATCATTCGATTATATTCTATTTATGGTTTAAACACAACGAATTCGTTCATTTGCCCCAAAAATACTTTATTTATTATTAATTTGAGATTTAGTGCACGTCAGACATTATTGTCGGAATATATACCATAGTAATATTTGTAATCTGAATTAATTGACTAATTTCAGTATGACAAATGAGTCAGAAAGGGAGAAATGTTACTGAACACTGATTTCTGATTATTTTTCTTGTTGTTGATGTCTGAATGTTATCTACAGTATTCCATGAAATTTACGTTTGCTAAGTAGGTTTGGTTATCTGAAAGTATCTGAAATAACAGCTGAGCCAGACAGTCTGCACCGTGCAACAAATTCAAAACAAACGGCGTGGAGGATTATGGGGTAGTTTTCCCTAAAGATTCTCTCTAGTCACGAGATATAAGGTTCTATGTAGTTTACATTGACGACTTCGTCATCGGCTGCGAAAGGGAAACCGGAACTCATTATTTGTAAACAACTACTAATAATATATTAACATACGTTATACTTTATACTATGATAAATCACCTTTCATACATGTATTGCAGCTGAAAATGCTTTACAATTTAGCGCTAAAGGGGAAAAACTCAATAATTAAAGTAAATGTGAAAAGAACAATAAATACAAATGTTTGGAAAATAAAGGAAATAAAAAACAGCAAATAGAAAGCAAGACTAAACACGACTAAAAGCAATACAATATATAATTATATAAAATAGTAAGAACAGAGGAAATCGGATCAAAATTATAACCGGAACTTCATTTCTGCATTCGGAACTCTAAACAATAGCGATATCTCAAGCGATAGGTTTCTGCCTTCTCTGTACGCTTTGGTGTCCTGCTGCCTTCCGGCTTCCGAGTCTCGAGCGGAAAGGGGAAAGCCTTTGCTGTGATGCCGCTGGGATGATGGCTGCTTTCGGGATCCTGAGTTACGAACACCGGCCGCTGAAACGGCCGAGACTCGGCCCTCCCGACGTTTATCCGCAAGACCCTAAACAGAAAGAGGTGAGGGAATTGCAGATCCACATCAAGCGACCACCAACTTTTCCTAGAACCATCTTTTTGAAGTATAAGCTACTTGTAAATGGGGTCTTAAAGGGTAGTCCGAGGATGCATTCCAGGCCTAGCTAGCTGGCTAGCAAGCTGACTTATTGCTAGCAAGTGATCTATGAGGACGCTAGTTAGCTACCTAGCTAGTTAACAATAACAATGAATGCACAGTTAGCTAGCGAGCTGCAAAACATTGCCTCGTCAAATCATTCTCAGATCGTAAAAGTTTTCCGTCAATGATCCGAAAGTACATCTTGTATGATGTAACTAGCTCGCTTAATATATATATATAACTAGCTCACTTAATGTATAAAACACATTTAGCTGGTTAGCTAGCTATATAGATTGCTAGCCAGTTGTACATTTGCTGCCTGTGCTGCAGCTAAATTACTAGCAAGCTAACGTTAACTACAACGCAATATTACATTGTGCAATTGTTAGGTAATGGTTCACATTTTCAATGTCAATATTTAATATATTTCCAGGTATCGAGCCAGCAAGCAGCATTGTAGCCAACGAGGCAATTTCCCATACGTGATTATAGCTGGTTAATGTTCAACGTTACGTTTTGTGAAAATCAATGCGAATGTTTCCAACTCGCTTGTTAACAATACATTCATGTTATTCTAGCTAATTGAACCGACAGGCTACTTTTAGGCTTATACAGTAACCTAGCCATCCAGCCTTCAATAATAATACGTTGATTCAGTTGACATTTTAAGCTAAGTATGTAGCATTACTCATCTCTGTGGACCAGTTCGCATATGTATAACATTAACATTATACTTAGCTAAAGGCTGTTTTGTGTGCTACATCGCGCTAGCTAAAGTTAGCTGCGTTGCTGTGGTTAGGTAGCTAATGACACATGAGAACCGTTTTGCGTAGCTCCTGTTGTGTAAAACAAGTTTCCATTTTTTACATATTGTAAATGTATCGTTCGCTATATAATGTTAGCGAACACTGGGGTAGACCATGGCTGCTAACACTATCGCAAGGCTAATGCCCATAGAGCTAGTTAACTAGCTGGCTATATTGCTGTATTTAGTATCAGTACTGTATATAGTTAGTTCACTCGTGTCATTCTAGGGATATTGTTGTGTAGGATGAATAGCTAACCTGTTGAGAACCAGCGAGCTAACAGGCTCCCCCAAAAGTCTGCACGATAAATGATCCAGTCTTCATTAACTTCAGTATTTAACGTACGCAGTGAATTACTGTTATCTAACCTAGTTGTGCTGCTGCTGTAATTTGAGCTTTTGTCCATATTTGTCAACGTACTGATTCCTATTGGTGTAAGAGCACGTCCAATGGTCGCCGTAATGTATCATTGTTGACAAGTCGTTTAGAGTGCATCATGCCATCGCTGGTTTTTGCTGTTATTTGCTGTCAAATGCCTGTGCCCTTATGCTAGAGGGACAACGTTTATCTCTCTTCCAGGATGAATTGACTGCTTTGAATGTGAAGCAAGGATTCAATAACCAGCCAGCAGTATCTGGAGACGAACACGGCAGTGCCAAGAATGTCAACTTCAACCCATCCAAGGTATATCGAGTTGAATGAGCGATGTCAGCAAACGTGACTTTTTAAGTCGTTCTTGATCCATAAATCGTTCCGCTCTTCCCCCCCTCTCGCACATTGAGCACCTGTTGCTTACAAATGTTGTCGACCCCTCACTTTTACAGATCAGTTCCAACTTCAGCAGCATCATTGCCGAAAAGCTGCGATGCAACACCTTCCCCGATACAGGGAAGAGAAAGCCACAGGTCAACCAGAAGGACAATTTTTGGCTGGTCACCGCAAGGTCTCAGAGCTCCATAAATAACTGGTTCACAGACTTGGCTGGAACAAAACCTCTCACTCAGCTCGCTAAGAAGGTATCGATTACACTGCTGAGAGATTTCCTTTAACACTTTTGCAAAGGTTGATCACATTTGTTTTTGAAATGGCTGTTCTGCACTGATGTCCTTATTTTAGGGCCCTAGTTCTTTGCCCTCTTGTCTTCTTTGACTTGTTGTATAAAAACAGTTCTGACCTTTCTTAACCTTCGTCTTTCACGTATAGAATACACATGAAAGATGTGATATAACGATTTAGTGGCGTGACATGGGATGTTACCCAATGGTGTTGGTAATGGATGGATGTGCCAGTGTCTCCTCACCAATCTCTAATGCGCTTGTGTGTGTTTGTCTGTCTGTCTGTCTGTCTGTCTGTCTGTCTGTCTGTCTGTCTGTGGACCAGGTGCCCATCTTCAGTAAAAAGGAGGAGGTTTTTGGCTACTTGGCCAAGTACACAGTACCAGTCATGCGTTCTGCCTGGATGATTAAAATGACCTGTGCCTACTATGCAGCCATAACTGAGACCAAAGTGAAGAAACGGCACGTCATCGACCCCTGTATAGGTAACCCGTTTTTTTTTTTACAGCTCTTTGGTATTATTAATAAAATCTAGATCCGATGAGGATTCTTTTGGCTACAGTTACAGCTCTGAACGGTGGCAGTGAATGGGGTTTGGTACTGACTCTTGGTTCTGACTGGCAGAATGGACCCAGATCATCACAAAGTACCTGTGGGAGCAGCTGCAGAAGGTGGCGGAGTTCTACCGGCAGTCCTCCACCCAGGGCTGTGGCTCCCCCTTGCCAGCCACACCCGCGGAGGTAGACATGGCCTTGAGGCAGTGGGAGTACAACGAGAAGCTGGCCATGTTCATGTTCCAGGTCAGCTGTGGTTTATCTTTCAAACGATTATTGTTTTTTGCTGGAGCCTGGGAAATGCCCCATCGTGAGGCCAGATGCGAGATATCTGAAAGAGAGAAGGAACGCGGAGGCAATACGTCAAACCTTGTTTTACAGAAGGTTTGAGTAAGTGGCGTGTGTTGACAAGGTTAGGATAACTGTGTTAATCGGAGCCAGTCTTTTCGATGGGTGATGTGACCACAGCTCTGAAACGTGCCCCTTTTTCATCCTCAAATGCCCTTTAACCGAAGAGCTTGTGTTTTGCATTACGTTGATGGCGTAAATGTTTGCTTTTACGCAGATGCTTCCCCGCACTGTTTTTGTGTTATGGCTGAACTATAACATAGGGGAAGCTGTCGGTATGTTGAATTGAAGGGGTTTCAGCCACCCCCCCCTCCACACTGTGATCTGTAATATCCAAGCGGTGGACTGAAGCGTGTCCAGTTAGCAGCAGTTCTCTGGCCAGGTATCCTTGTTTCTTCTGCACAGCTGGGAGTGGAATCCCGCACCAGTGCACATTCCCTAGGGCAGGAAACGAGTGCACCAGGGTTAATTGTAATGCCAGCCTGGTGATGCGTTTTTACACAGCACATCTCCCCTTGCGTTGCTGGCTGCGCATCTTCAATATCAGCTGGTTTTTCCCACCGCAGTTTATCACGGATTTGTCAGTTTTGCTAAACGAAACATTTTCAGCCAATGTGGTCGGCAAGCTCTTTTTAGTTGCGTGTCAGCAAAATTACTCCTCTTTAACTTACTTGATTAAGATTGCTCGTGTCGTTTTACCAATTATTTTGTCGGGCGAGCTCGTTTTTTTTCGTGCAGTTAAAATTGCTGGCACAAGCTGTTTAAAATGTTAGTGCAACCTAGTAAGCGAATGTAAACAGATTATGAAATTGATTGCGTAGCTGCGTCTATGTAGCATGTTGGCTGGAGTAGAATTGTGTAAGTCCTCGTGGACACACAGGGGCTGGCTGTGCAGTGTAATGGTTAGGGAGCTGGGCTTGTAACTCAGAGGTTGCAGGTTCAATTTCCAGGTGGTGCACTGCTGTTGTACCTTTGAGCAAGGTACTTAACCTGAATTGCTTCAGTAAAATATCCAGCTGTATAAATGGATTGTATGTAAAGAAATGTAAAACTGTGTGAGTCGCTCTGGATAAGAGCGTCTGCTAAATGCCTAGAAATGTAAATGTAAAAATGGACTCTTTCTGAGCTGAATGCATAAAGCAGAGGAAATACCCCCAGGGGCCAACTGTAGATGCTCTGATGTGGTTGAGTGAGTGCAGCTGTCCACATGGTTTTCAGCGTGCTTTCACATGTACACAGTGGGTTTTGAGTCGACCGCTCCAGTTGGTTTTCCCCTGACAGACATACCATAGTCTCACAGTGTAGTCTTCCTACACTCACACCTTAAGAGCTGTGCAATGTGACCGTCTCCTGTGTTTGTGCAGGACGGAATGCTGGACAGACACGAGTTCCTGACCTGGGTGCTAGAGTGCTTCGAGAAGATCAGGCCGGGCGAGGACGAGCTGCTGAAGCTGCTGCTTCCCCTTCTGCTTCAGGTACGAGCCAGCGGAGGAGTCTGAAGCTCCGTTCAGATCAAAAACCGCGAGGGCAGCCGAGACCAGACTGGCGAGTTTTCAGAAGAATTTTTTTAATTTGTAATTTTTTTTTAGAATGTTACTGAGTAAACACAATATCAGTATCAGTCCATATCAAAGTGATGGTTAACACATTAAAGGACTGTTTCCCTAACAATTAGTTGTTGAGTTTGGTTGAGCGAATCTGTATCGTCTTTAAACTCAACGTTGAATCTCGGTGACTACAGCAGCCGTCATCAGGCATTCTAAAACTTCCTAAAATGTGGTTGTTCACACGGAACCAAATGTATTCTGAAAACGTCTGATCACTCTGGCCTAGAGTTCCATACATCCACCTTATGTAGTGACTGTTGTTTGGCTACCATCATGTGTAATGGGCACGTTGTAAGAGAACTGCGCTCTGGGATTAAGTACAACTTTGAAAGTCTAAGAAACCATTGGACACTTAAGACTCTACTACCACCCTAACATGCACACTTGTATTTATTTAACCAGGTTCATCAGCTGAGAATTCAATAGTCTTTTGCACTGACGACCTGGGGAATCAAAGTGGGCAGGGCATGAAACGGATTATGTAGCCAATCAGATGTGGCGAGTGGAGGGTGTATTTGGTGGCCAGATGTGGAGAGCCAGTTTTTGTGGGAATTTGACCAGAACTCCAGGATTAACACCCATAGTTTGTGCCATAGTTTGTGCCAACTGTGAATTTGCTGTCTGTTAGAGATGCTTGTGTACACGTATTGAGTTTGCCCTCCCGCTCTGTGCGTTCTCCAGTACTCTGGTGAGTTTGTGCAGTCGGCCTACCTGTCCAGAAGGCTGGCCTACTTCTGTACGCGCCGACTCAACTTGCTACTAACCGACGGGAGCGGGGGACCAGGGTCCGGCGGTCACCAGCCCCACGGCATTTCAGCACAGCCCGGCAACGCTCTGCCACCCACGCCGACCTCCCAGCCGACAGGGGGCAATCAGCCCCAGACCCCCTTCACCGACTTCTACATTTGCCCCCAGCACCGGCCACTGGTGTTCGGGCTCAGCTGCATGCTGCAGGTACAGCAGACCGGTCTTTCTCATGGCTTCTCCCTGTGAATCCATCTCCCAATTGCCCTCACCCTGAGGGTATTGCCTTTTGCTCTGTCTCGGGAGAACCAATGGATTTTCTTTTAAACTTCTTGCAGGATTTAGCCTGTAGTCTCTGATTGCATTTGTTCTTTTATGCTTAAGTTGAAAACTTAAGTTGGTTGAGATGTTGCATGCACAAACTTTAAGAACTGCTTCCCTCCCTGGACTGGGAGTGTTGTTAACTCATAGGACGCAGGTGGACACACTTACATTCTCTTGCGTTGCAAGTCACTCTGTCTAAATGTGCTAAATGAACGTAGTGCAGTGTAATGGTGTTGACTGCTGATTGTCCTCTTGTAGAGCATCGTGCTGTGCTGTCCCAGTGCTCTGGTTTGGCACTACTCGCTCACGGACAGCAGGAATAAAACGGGCTCTCCGCTGGACCTGCTACCCATCGCCCCGTCGAACCTGCCCATGCCAGGGGGCAACAGCACCTTCACGCAGCAGGTGTGGGGCCCGTTTACACGCCAGCACTCACACACAGCGCACACCTTGTAACGTGTCTCAGGCCACCGGTGTGTTTGGAGTCCGTTTGGAGTTTGGTTCTGCGTAGCTCAGTAGGCAGAGCACGGCGTTGGCAGCGCTTAGGTTGTGGGTTCGATTCCCACTGGGACTACATAGACCGAAAAATGTATGCATTCACTACTGTAAGTCGCTTTGGATAAAAGCGTCTGCTAAATGGCATGTATATTATTATTAGTTGAGTCGTGATGCTGTGCCGTTTGGCCCTTGGGCTAAGAGGTGACCTGTCGCTTTTCCAGGTGCGTGCGAAGGTGCGGGAAATCGAGGAGCAGGTAAAGGAAAGAGGACAGGCTGTGGAGTTCAGGTGGTCTTTCGACAAGTGCCAGGAAACCACTGCCGGTATGTGAGCAAATGTCGAGACCTTAAAATGACTCAAAGTTTGTGTATGGTTAAATTAGAGTGGGGAAACTTCCGGTTGGCCAGCGGGCACTCGTATAGGTCCTCTGGCTTAATTGGCATAATTATGTCGTTAGCAACAGGCATTTCCACTTACATTCCCCAGCAACAGTGCACTGCAATGGAATTATCTTTGCATGTTAGTCTGCCTACACAATTCTGTGCTGTCATTTGGCAGAAATAACAAAAATGTCAAAGCAACTGAATTCTTTGGGTAAGTAAGCTATTCAGAGCAGAGACCAAAACCAGCATGTGCATGGCAATGTGTTACTGAGGCGTACACCACAAAGGTGTTCATAAGCATGGTTTAGATGCATTGAATTTGATTGTATTAAAATATATGTATATATATATATAAAGCACGTCATTCACATTTAAAGAGTAATCAGACTGAACTCAATGAAGCATTAATGTAACCAATAAGTGGCCGATTGCCTAATGAGCGACTGAACGCTGCACTAGAACAGGACATGCGCACTGATCTGGAAACAGTCATAATCGAAACCCTCCCTGTCTGTGGTCAGGCTTCACAATAGGACGGGTCCTGCACACCCTGGAGGTACTGGACAGCCACAGCTTTGAGAAGTCTGACTTCAGCAACTCCCTGGACTCGCTCTACAACCGGATCTTCGGCTCGGGCCAGAGCAAAGACGGTCACGAGGTGAGGGCCCCCCGCCAGCACCCCCCTGGACCTTTTGATTCACAGCGCAGACGTCTTTACTTTACCATCGCCCAGGTTGAAAGTTCCTGGTCTTTGAGAGTCGGTAGGGCCCCAGGTCCAATCTCAGGCACCATGTTCCCGCTGTGGGCTTGTTGGAATTGGTGTCTGCAATTAAGCGAAGGAGTAATGAGATGAGAATGAAGTAATCATTTTGTGGACACCTCAGAATGACAGAATTGCCGGAGGTTTCGTGAGATGAGTGCAGCCAGAGAAGATGGTGGGTGTGGTGGGTGCGGTTCTGAAGAGTGGGAACGCTGATGGTGTGTGTGTGTGTGTGCGTGCGGCTGTGTAGATGACCCCGGACGATGACGCCGTGGTAACCCTGCTGTGCGAGTGGGCCGTGTGCTGCAAGAGGTCGGGCCGGCACCGGGCCATGGTGGTGGCCAAGCTGCTGGAGAAGAGACAGGCCGAGATCGAGGCCGAGGTGAGTCACGTCTAACGGCTCCCGCCTCCCGCCTCCCGCCTCCTGCCTCCTGCGCGACTCCGAGCCCGGGCGTGCGTCATCCTGTCCCCGCCGCGGGGGCCGGGGGCCGGGGGAGACCGGGAACAAACAGCTGCCTAATCGCCACGATCTGCCCAAAGGCCCGCAGGCAGGCAAATGCAAGCAACAATTTAGCCTCCGCTTCCCCTGTGAGTCACGCAGAGGAAGCTCTGGCAGTGCTGCACCGCAGGGATGCATTCTGGGACTGCGTTGTGCGGCTCATCACGCTCTCTCCCTCCCCCTCTTTCTCTCTCTCTCTTTCTCTCTTTCCTCTCTTCCTCCCTCCCCCTCTCCCTCTTTCTTTCTCTTTCTCCTCTCTCTCTCCCCCTCCCCTCCCTCTCTCTTTTCTCTCTCTCTCTCTCCCTCTCTCTCTTTCTCTCATCCTCCCTCCCTCTCTTTCTCTCTCTCTCTCCTCTCTCTCTCCCCCCTCTCTCTCTTTCTCTCCCTCTTTCTCTCTACCTCCCTCCGTCTCTCCCTCTTTCTCTTTCTCTTTCTCTTTCTCTCTCCTCTCCCCCTCTCTCTCTCCCCCTCTCTTTCTCTCTCTCTCTCCCCCTCTCTCTCTCTCTCTCTTTCTCTCTCTCTCTTTTCTCTCTCTTCTTCCCCTCCCCCCCCTCTCTTCTCTCTCTCCCTCTCCTCTCTCCCCTCTCTCTCCTCCTCCCTCCTCTCTCTCCCCCTCTCTCTCTCTCTCTCTCTCTCTCTCTCTCTCTCTCTCTCTCCTCTCCCCCTCTCTTCTCTCTCCCTCCCTCCCTCCCTCTTTCTCTCTCCTCTCTCTCTCTCTCTCTCTCTCTCTCTCTCTCCCTCTCTCTCTCTCCCTCTCTCTCTCTCTCTCTCTCTCTCTCTCTCTCTCTCCCTCTCTCTCTCTCTCTCTCTCTCTCTCTCTCCCCCCCTCTCTCCCCCCCTCTCCCTCTCTCCTCTCTCAGAGGTGTGGCGAGTCGGAGGTGGTGGATGAGAAGGGCTCTGTGTCCTCCGGGTCCCTCTCCGCTGCGACGCTGCCCGTGTTCCAGGACGTCCTGCTGCAGTTCCTGGACACCCAGGCGCCCATGCTCAGTGCGTTCTGCTTCTGCTATCACACATTCATTACCATTAATAACTACATTACTAATATAATATAACAATGTAATAATAATAATACTATTGTATTAATATTAATACTGTCATTTTTATATATTATCATTCATATTTTGACATGATTATGGTTTTGATCAATTATGATTGAGTTATTACTCATTAATAACATTTTTGTTATTAATTATTTGATATTATTAGCTGTTAATTAGTTAACATTTATTATTATTATTTGGTGCCAGTTTGCTCTCTTCCCCAGCTTTTATGAAAATATATAATGACACACTGTGTTTTGAACCAAGTATTGGAAGTAAATGCACTCCTTTTTGAGAGGTGGAACGTGTTCTCTGCCAAGGAACAGAATTTGTATACAGCCCACCCATGTGTTTGAGTTGTGTGGTGCTGGGGGTCTGACAGTGTGGCCTGTATTGAGCGGCTCAGTTTGGGGTGGGAGCGAGCGCGACTCCCAGGCCAGCAGTGTGACGGCGGGTCTCTGTCCGCAGCCGAGCCGGGGAACGAGAGCGAGCGTGTGGAGTTCTCCAACCTGGTCCTGCTCTTCTGCGAGCTCATCCGCCACGACGTCTTCTCGCACAACATCTACATGTGCACGCTCATCTCCCGCGGCGACCTGGCCTCCGACTCCCACCTGCCCCGCCCGCGCTCGCCCAGCGACGAGCAGACGGACGAGTCCGAGCGCAAGGAGCAGGAGGCGGGAAGCAGCGTCAAGATGGAGGTCAGCGCTCCCCTCCCCCCCCCACCTCCTCAAATCGAGGCTCGAGTCAAATCCGCTTCTGTTTTTAATTCCCATGCCCTTTCCCCCTCTCCCTGACAGGATACCGGTCTTTCGGAGTCCATGGAGATCGATCACAATTCAAGCGCTAATTTCGACGAGGTAGGAAGACTGTGCCTTTATTGTAAATGCCACCTACTTCTAAGTGATGACCTGCTTCTGTTTCTGACCTCGTCAAGCAGGTGCAGAACATTATTTCTGGTGCCTAATTGACCAGGGGAGATTTTGTAGTAGCTTTTGAGCGATGTGAGGAGGTTTTGACTTTGAATTATGACCGGTTTTGATTGCCGCATCGAGTTGATTTCACGCCCGATTCCCGCAGATGTTTTCCTCCCCGGAGAAACCAGCCCCAGAGCATGATGGGAAAAGCAGTGGCAAGGAGAAGGGCTTGGATCCCGCCTACCCCCCGGTGTACGAGCAGCCCCGACACATCCAGTACGCCACCCACTTCCCTATCCCCCAGGTGAGCGGAGAACACGCCCGCTGCTGTTCAAGACCAGGGACAGGGCTGTGAGATGTCCTAAACCCCAAAACGGGGGGAGGGGAGCGTCACGTGCCCTCAGCGATGGCCTACAACCAGTTTAAACTTGTTTAAACTTGTTTAAACAAGTCAAAGATTGACAGCCAATTGTAGTCCCCGCACGTCATTGGCCTGACAAAGACTCACTCTCCCATCAGCACTGCGGTCAACAGGCGGAGCCTATGGCTGTAGTGCAGTGAGGCTCTCGGGTCAGCAGGGGGCAGTGTGCGTCGGTAACACTCCCTCTCTCTCTCTCTCTCTCTCTCTGTCTGCTCTCTGCAGGAGGAGAGCGCCAGTCACGAGTGTAACCAGAGGCTGGTGGTGCTGTACGGCGTGGGGAAGCAGCGGGACGAAGCCCGGCACACCATCAAGAGAATCACCAAAGACATCCTGAAGGTGCTGAACCGGAAGAGCACCGCCGAGACGGGTAAGAGATCGCCCTCGTCAGCGCCGACGGACCCGCTCACTAGTGCACTAATGCACTCCCTCACTAGCGCAGAGCTTGCCCTCGTCAGCGCCGACAGACCCGCTCACTAGCGCACTCACTCACGCACTCACTCACTCACAGACAGACCTCACTCACTCGCTCACTAGCTCACTCACTCACTCACTCCCTCACTAGCACACTCACTCACTCACTCACTCACATGCACATACTCACACTCGCACACACAGAGTCACGCACACCGATACAAATGCACATACTTGCACACGCACGCATTTGCACGAACTTGTTCACACTCGCACACACATACATACACACACACACACACACACACACACACACATTTAAATTCTCACACACATACTCCCACGCTCGCTCACTCACTCACACACACAGACCTCCTACCTGATTTAGGGCCAGCTTTTTAAGAATAAGTTTAATAATTAGCGAGTGATTGGGCCTCCCGCGTGGCCTAGTGGTTACAACGTCCGACGCTGGCCACGGAGACCAGGGTTCAATTCCCCGTCTTGCTAGAGTCGGCTCTGGCTGGGAGCGCCACCGGGGGCGGTGATTGGCTGTCCGCCCCAGGGAGGGGGGAGGGAAGCCGACATGACGTTCGCTGCGCATAAGAGTGGCCCTGCAGTATACCGGGTTACGGTTGATACTTGGGCAAGTGCCGTCTCAGAAGAGGCGTCAGGTCACGTGTTGCTACCGGTTGCAGGACTACGGCAGCGAACTCACATTACTGGGGGGGTTTGACTTAAATAGCGGGTCTAATTGGCTACCGAATTGTGAAAAAATGGGATAAAAAATCTGAAAAAAGACCTTTTTGTCTGGTACGTATAGTACAGTACCATTTTGAGAAGCTATGTCTATGTTGGAAAGCACTGTCCTGACATAAGTCAAGTGTGAGTGCTGCTCTTATTTGAAATCCCCTGCTTTGGCAATGCCCACTTTCTGTCGCTTGAAATGTACCTTTTTAGTCCAGGAATATGGTTTATGTGTCAGACAACTTTGACAAAGCCCATGTCCAGCCTTACAGCTGGCTGCCTGAGCAGAGTGAGTGGTGTGAAAACATACTGCGGCTCGCTGAACTGCCAGCACTAAGCAGGTTAACTGGATAACGCCTGAGAGACGGTCTCAAGTCTATTTCCTACGCGAGCGTGTGATGCTTGGCTGCCAGAGCGCGTCATCTGCCGTGTCTCCCTTCACTGTCATCGGCAGCTCGTTCATGTGAGCAAAGGCTGAAAAAAGATGTGTCTCTTTCTGTGGGAAAAAAAGATGATAATGTTAAAGTGCGAAAAACAACTGAGTGACTCGTCTTTGTCCGTCGCTCCTTCTGTCTTCCAGGGGGGGAGGAAGGGCAGAAGAGGAAGAGGAGTAAACCAGAAGCCTTCCCCACGGCCGAGGACATCTTCTCCAAATTCCAGCACCTGTCCCACTTCGACCAGCACCAGGTCACCTCTCAGGTCAGACACACACACACACACACACACACACACACACAGGGCCTTTGTTAGTTATATGCCTAGCATAAGTCAGTCATGTGCATGGAGGTGCACTCAGCAGAAGTGGATTTGTTATCAAACTAAACAGTGTTTGTAGATTCTCGTAAGATCTTTTTCACTACCTGTATTTTTCAGGAAAACAGCCGTTTAGTGTATTTGCGTTGTTTACGTATGCCTGAATTGTCCTTTTGTGGGTTGCTTCTAACAGGTGTCCAGGAATGTTCTGGAACAAATCACCAGCTTTGCCTTAGGGATGTCCTACCACCTGCCCCTGGTTCAACACATCCAGTTTATCTTTGATCTCATGGAGTACTCTCTCAATATCAGTGGCCTCATTGACTTTGCCATTCAGGTACGTGTTTTGCTCACGTACGACTCGTCTACTACATCATCCTGCTCATGTTCTCTTCACACTCGACTGTGAAAAATGTTTTTGTTTGAGTCGAACGTATGTGGGTATATGCACGTGCTCTCACTGGTGTGTGGGTGCGTGTTTGTGGACGTGTCCTCCTTGCTTGTGTGTGCTCAGGTGCGTCTCTCCTGTTTGTGTGCCTGTGTGTGTGCGTGTGAGCGTGTGCGCGTGTGTGGGTGCGGGTGCGTCTTTCACCTGTGTGTGTGTATTTGTGTAAGACCCGTGAATGTACATGCACGTGTGTCCCCTCACCTCACGTGTGTGTGTGTGTGTGTGTGTGTGTGTGTGTGTGTGTGTGTGTGTACATGCACGTGTGTCTCCTCACCTCACCCCTCCGTGTGCCTGCCTGCCTGCGTTGCACGTGGGTGTGTCTTTCACCTGTGTGTGTGTATTTGTGTAAGACCCCGTGAATGTACACGCACGTGTGTCTCCTCACCTCACCCAGTGCGTGCCTGTGTGTGTGTGTGTGCCTGTGTGTGTGCCTGTGTGTGTGTGTGTGTGTGTACACGCACGTGTGTCCCCTCACCACCCACCCGTCCGTGCGCGTCTCTGCAGCTGCTGAACGAGCTGAGCCTGGTGGAAGCGGAGCTCCTGTTGAAGTCGTCCAGTCTGGTGGGCAGCTACACCACAGGGCTGTGCCTGGGCATCGTGGCCGTGCTGAGGAGATACCACTCCTGTCTCATCCTCAACCCCGACCAGACAGCGCAGGTCTTCGACGGGTACGCCTCCACCCTGCCTCCTCCGCCCGCCCAGACAGACAGACAGACAGACAGACAGACAGACAGACAGACAGACAGCGCACGTCACATAGCACGGTGATGGTGTCTTGGGCCTGCCACTGCTGCCTTAGCACACTGTCTTCACTGCTGATGAATGAGCCCACAGTGTTGAGCACTGTGATATGTGCGGTTTCCGTTTTTTAAAAGCGCTTCATTGAATTATTCAGGAAATGATACACATATTCAATACTCAAAAGACAGCATATCGATCAAAATCCAATACGACATTATTTACAAATTTGCTAACATTTTCAATAGTTAATGTCAGCATTTCAAATAAATCAAATTCATATAAAATGTGATTGTCCTACTTGCTTAAATAATTTATTTCATTAAAAGTCCTGTACTGTCTTTGGGACAGTCCATTTCAGTCACATGTCCAGAACCCTCCTCCTTTGTTTGGGAGCTGTTGGATTAAAGACGACATCAATAGGAATTGCAGTTTGTTTAATGATCATTTTGCGTCAGATCTTCAGTATTTTAACGGTAAAGGCGTGGTTTCATCGTTCCCCCCCAGGCTGCGTATCGTGGTGAAGTCGGGGGTTAACCCGGCGGACTGCTCGTCCTCGGAGCGCTGCATCCTGGCCTACCTGTACGACCTCTACACCTCCTGCAGCCACCTCAAGAGCAAGTTCGGGGAGATCTTCAGGTGAAGCAGGGCGCCGATCGCTTTCCCAAAGAGTGATACTGAATCAAGTTTGTTTGTTGAGTGCTTTTCAGGCCACTGGTTCAAAGTGCTTTACAAAAGCAGTACATTTTAATAAGGAAAGGCCGAGTACAATAGAAACGACACCTACTTGGTTAAATTGAGGTAAAATAAAGATTAACTGGTCACAATGAATTAATGAATGATATATAATGTCAGTTTCTATATAAATTCAGTATAGTTATGTTGCCAGGCCGCCATTGTAAATAAGAATTTGTTCTTAATGGCTTGCCTGGTTAAATAAAGGTTAAATAAAAAATAAATGATATTTATTTAAGCATTATTCAATGTTGTTTATTTTTATAGCACAATTCTTACAAACTGTAGCCCTGCTTTACAGACCAGAAATAAAATCCAGTCCCGAGGCACGAACCAAGTCACAACAACAAGTAAAGAGCAGTGAACGCACGCAATAAGAGGAAACGAGATAATGATAAAAAGAAGGGGATGAAAATTAAGTGAAAACGTAAGGCCCAGTTCTCCCGCGCGTGACAACACGTTTTTCCCGTCTTCGGCAGCGAGTTCTGCTCCAAGGTGAAGAACTCGATCTACTGCAACATCGACCCGTCCGACTCCAACATGCTGTGGGACCCCGTGTTCATGATGGACACCATCGCCAACCCCTCTGCCCAGAACTTCAACCACTCCATGGTGGGGAAGATCCTGAACGACAGCCCCGCCAACCGCTACAGCTTCGTGTGCAACGTGCTCATGGACGTGTGTGTGGACCACCGCGACCCCGAGAGGCAGGCGCTCCCCGTGACCCCGCTCGCTTTAGAACCGCGTCCGTCGGTTTCGAAACCCGACCGTGCCGGTCTCCGGTCGCCCCGATAGGGGGCCGCCGTTTGGCTGTTCCAGCCGCAGGGAGAGGGGGCGGGGGGGAAGTGCAAAGAACTCGCTGAGAAGCGCAAAGGGTGTCTCCAGAAGTAGGTGGGCGAGTTCCGTCTCGGAGGAGGCGGATCATCGCCGGCCTCGGGGGAATTAGCTTGACCCGGGAAAGAAGGGCGGTGAGTTTGTGGGGGAGGGTGAATTGAAGTAAACAGAGTGTATAATTGGCTTCTAAATTGGGAGGAAAAACAGGAAATAATCAGGAAGAAAAAACGTCTGTCCTCCAATGGCTGGTCGTCGCCTGTGCCGCTCAGTGTACTGCTTAATTATGCTGTGTCATCGCTCGAACCTTTGCTTGCATGTAGTACTGCCTCATTCAGCCACACTTTGGAATATGTGTCCCTCTGTTATTTTAGAGGGGAGGGGAGGATGAAGTTGTCTTGGATATTTCGAATTTCTTGACATCTGTGGAATGTCTCCATTCTAAATGTCCAACATTCCTGTGGGTCAATCCTGCTTTCCAAAGTTAAGAGATGGACGGCACAAATCCATCAGAGAAAAGCTAAAGATTCAGGGTCTGACATTTTTTGAGACGATCCTGCAAGCTCGCAGCTGTTTCCTATGCGTAACTGAAAATCTCGAAATAAACCTGGGGGCAATGACAGATGGGTGGTTTTCATGAATACACAAGCTCTGTAATAGTTCTGAGAACTCTGGAGGTTTTATGCAGTGATGTGATGTGTGATGAGGGGACGGTGCTTGTTTATGGGGATGGTGTTGTAAACCCAGTTTGTCCCCTGGCAGGGTGAATGACATCGGCATCCTGTGTGCTGAGCTGACGGCATACTGCCGCTCTCTCAGCGCCGAGTGGCTGGGCGTCCTCAAGGCCCTCTGCTGCTCCTCCAACAATGGCAACTGTGGCTTCAACGACCTGCTCTGCAACGTGGATGTGAGCCCCCACCCCCCACCCCACCCCACCCTGCTCGCCAAGAGGAGCACACCTCAGCCCCAAATCTGAAAGACAAACCTCACAGTTCCCATAGCCACAAGCTTCTGGAGCACACTTTAGGTGTCAAACCCTAGACAAACCTCACAGTTTCACTAGCAACAGGCTTCTGGAACACACCTTAGGCCTCAATACCTAGACAAACCTCATGGTTCCCATAGCAACAGGCTTCTGGTTCTGGAGCACACCTCAGTCCTCAGAACCAAATAAAAATCTGTACAGTTCCCTTAGCAACAGGCCTCTGCCAGCCATTTCCCAACGATGTCCCACAGATTAATCCAGTGGTCTACGGAAGTCAAATGTATCGTCTCACGCATTCTCCTCCCTCCCCTCTAGGTGAGCGACCTGTCCTTCCACGACTCCCTGGCCACCTTCGTCGCCATCCTCATCGCGCGGCAGTGCCTGCTCCTGGAGGACCTCGTCCGTTGCGTGGCGATCCCGTCCCTCCTAAACGCAGGTCAGTCCACGGGCCTCGTCCTTCACGCACCTCCACCTTTTTCATCCTCGCGTTATTTTCGCCCTCGCCCCAAAGATAGAACGCATTACGACACAGGTTTCACTTCTCGAGCTCGGGAGCGAAGCCGCGAACATAACTCGACTCGTACCTCGGCGCCTCGCACGTACGGAACAAGCGTGGAGGACACACAGAGGCCCGTTGTCGTATTTTGGTCGCAGAAGAAAGGTGCCTCTTCGTCATGCATCACGGCTGTCCGCGGTGTTGGGGAGGGGTAAACACGCGGCGGCGTTTCATCCCGCGCCTCGCCCTGCCCCGGCTCGCCCGCAGCGCTCAGCGCTCTGCGCCTCGGCCAGAGATCTGTCTGGCCCCTGGAGACGGACAGATTTACTCAGTGCCTCGCAGGGACAAGGGCCCTATTCAGAGGCGCTTTAAAGAGATGTGTGGACAGCTGCCGTAAATTTGGCCACACGTGTGTGTGGTCCTACCCCGGGGGCTCAGCTACATGCCAAATTCCCTGGAGATAAGGCTATTTCACAGCTTTTCTATGAATATATCACCTCATTTTTTGGGGCCCTTGCAAGTCTAGTTTAGACCAAAGCTCCCAAAGATCCACAACAGGAACTGTTGCCATCGTAGTATTTATATTCCTTTGAGGACGCCTTGCCGTCTTTGCTTCTGCGCTCGCATACTGAGTTCAGTGGTTCTCTGTGGCTCAGTAGGTAGAGCACAGCGTTGGCACCGCTTAGGTTGTGGGTTCAATCCCCACTGGGACCACATATACTGAAAATGTATGCATTCACTACTGTAAGTCGCTTTGGATAAAAGCGTCTGCTAAATGGCGTATATTAATACAATTTCTGTCCTGTTCATATAGCTGGGCATTACTTGTGAGTAGTTGTGGTGAAGTACCGTGGCTGAAGTATAGAGTGACATTGCCCCCTGCAACCCACAAAAATAAGAGATCAGCTGTGCTTTGCTCTTGTACTAGTTCTGTAAGCGTCAGTGCCTAAGACCCTGTGTGCCCCTCTCAGCCTGCAGTGAGCAGGACTCTGAACCTGGAGCCAGACTCACCTGCAGGATCCTGCTACACCTGTTCAAGACCCCCCAGCGCAACCCCTGCCCTCAGGACGGGACCAAGTCAGGTATCACGGTCCACACCGGTCACCCTAACTCCAGCCAGTTCATCTGTGTGTAAGAGCATACAGCATATGCCAGTACTGAACCACCTGCAGTGCACTCAGCCTTGTGACAAATCTTCTCACAGACAAAGCTTCGGTTGGGATCCGATCGTCGTGTGACCGCCATCTGCTGGCAGCTTCGCAGAATAGCATCGTCGTTGGTGCCGTCTTCGCTGTGCTGAAGGCCGTCTTCATGCTCGGTAAGGCCTTTTCACCGAGTGTCAAAAGGTCACGTTTGACACTTGTTGTTATTGCTGCCGCCTGATATCTGCACATTTAAATCACTTTTATTCAGATTATTGTTCTTGCATGTAGTCAGCTTCAGACAAATTAAAGCTGAGCTTCTTTCTTGCCAACTTGTAGTAGTTAAACATTGGAGCCTGATTGTATGACTCCATTTTGAGGATAGCATAGATAAATGCATTGAACAATAGGTGTTGAACATGGATATCGATTTGAATCATCCAAATCCTGCCAAGTAGAAAAATTAATAATTTTAATAATGAAATGCTGTGTAGTCTGTATACATGTCATATAAAGCATAGCTGGATCACATTTGATTGGGCTTCCTCCGCAGGAGACGCGGAGCTGAAGGGCTCGGGATTCTGTCACCCGGCCGGCCTGGAGGACATCGCAGAGGACAGGCGCACGGTCTCCATAGAAACGGCCAGCTTGGACGTGTACGCAAAGTATGTGCTGAAGAGCATCTGTCAGCAGGTGAGAGCCAGCGCGGCCGAAAGGTGAAGGAACGCCATCGCGCTCGCCCTCGTTCACATCGTTAAACCTTTATTTGGCCTGGAAGGTCACGTGTGAACTGATTTCTCTCTCTCGGCAACGAGTATTCACCTTTTATTTGGCCTGGAAGGTCACGTGTGAACTGATTTCTCTCTCTCAGCGACGAGTATTCACCTTTTATTTGGCCTGGAAGGTCGCTTGTGAACGGAAACAGGGTAAGCTTGTATCGGCTGCTTTGCAGGTTATTAGGTGGGTGGCTCTTGCACAGACAGCGGGGTTAACACCCTTACTGTTTCATGGGTCCCATAAACGCTTATACTAAGCGTATATAATAACAACCGCAGTCGGTACCTTGCTTTAACATTATATCTGGAAGACTGCCTCCTCCAATAGCACAGTGTCCCCATCAGTGCGTTTGGGCATTGGGTTTACTGGGAAAACATCACCCCCACCAGGCCACTTTTAACCTCTTTCAACAACAACCAGTTTTTTTTCATGTCTCAAATCCAACCACTAACCATGACCCAGCCCAATGTGTGTTCAGTTGTTTCTCATAGTCGAAAGCAAATGACAACACTCCATGTAAGCTGGCTAGTAATATGGGTTCATATTTCCTGACTTTGCCATATTTTAAGCTCCATGCTCCCAGTGTCTTAATCAAGGCAGCAGTTTTACCCCCCCGACCACAGCGCTAACATCACTGAAGACTGAAGCCGTTGGCCTGCACAGAGGCTGCGTAGGGGTCACCAGTTTCCTGGGCTGGCAGGAAAAGCTGAAGCCCCACACACATGGTGTATTTCGGGTCCTAAAATAGGGCTTTTGTGGGAAACTAGGGTGCCCCAACCCCTGGCTCCGTCCTCAAACATCTGGTTTGCTCATTAAAGGGAGGATTGGCTTTCCGCTCCCATATGCAGTGTGTTTCTCCCAGGGCTGGAAATCAAACTTCTCGGTTTTCATCGCTGAAATCGGAGACCGTTCTATCTGCTCACACAGACTGCCGAGTCATTAGGCTGCGAGGGAGAATCTTTTGAGAAACGAGAGTAATTATCTTGTCTTTAAGCTTTGCAATTAGCATAAGAAATTGCCACTTTGAGCCACAGCTGTAATGGAAACCCAAATTGTCTTATTGAAAGGAGTTTGTAATTTAGGGGTGTTTGATCAGTGTGTTCGTACTGCTTCGGCTTAGATGATTTTGTAAACTGGCTCTTCTCTGTCATCAGCTCTGTCTACAGTTTCAATGCTTTTGTCAGTTTTTGTGTGGGAGAACAGGGTATAACAGCTAAATTGGCTCTTGGCCCCTCTCACAGTCCCTCTCTTTCTCTGTCCCTCCCTCTCTCTATCTCGCTATATCCCTCTCTCTCCATATCTCAATTACTCTTTCTTTTCTCTCTCTCTCTCTCTCTCTCTCTCTCTCTCTCTCTCTCTCTCTCTCTCTCTCTCTCTCTCTCTCTCTCTTCTCTCCCTCTCTCCCTCTCTCTCTCTCTCAGGAGTGGGTGGGTGAGCGGTGTCTGAAGTCTCTGTCGGAGGACAGCAGTGCCCTGCAGGACCCGGTACTGGTGAACATCCAGGCCCAGCGGCTGCTCCAGCTCATCTGCTACCCCCACCGGCAGCTGGACAGCGAGGAGGGAGACAACCCCCAGAGACAGCGCATCAAACGCATCCTCCAGGTCAGCTGCACACATACACCAGGAATAATGTACCAGTGTCATACACCAGGAGTACTGTACCAGTGTCATACACCAGGAATAGTGTACCAGTGTCACACACAGGAGTACTGTACCAGTGTCACACACCAGGAATAGTGTACCAGTGTCACACACAGGAGTACTGTACACAAGTGCCAGAATTCACTCTGTTCTGTTGCATGCATATTTGGGTAGTACATTCCATCAATATTTTAAGTAAAGACTGATTGGGGCATTTTTTAGTTGGCTTATATTCTGTAGCACTCCACAGCCCCCAGATGTTAGCAGTGAAATCAGCTCCATGATTAAAGACCACATAGAGTACAAGATAGCATGACCTGGAAACATCTGAGGTTATGCCCTGTAGTTAAGACGCAACTCAATCATGCAGCTAAATCGCTGACAACTCCCAATAACCCCCCAGTCCAGGCTAGGAGTCAACTCACAGCGCTCCCATCAGGCCTGGATTTATCCCTCCCTCTGAATTCTCTCCTCCCTATCTCCTCAGACCGACACGGGGTGAAGCGACAATGGCTCACGTGGTGACCGTGTAGACAGGCCAGGCATCTTGTTTCCGTTGTGCCTCGAGGCACAGATGGAGGTCTCTGCCAGCGAGCGAGCGCAGATTGAGCCAGGGCAAAAGGGGACGCAGCCCCGCTCCTGATAATTACAGCAAGTCACATCCTGTTATTCATTCAGCACAAAGAATGCACCGCGATGGAGCTCGAGAGAGAGAGAGGGTCCGAATAGCTCCGGGTGTGCACTTTGATCAGCGAGACAAACAAACTTGCAACCCCCTCTCGAACTTTGCATTGTGGGTATTGGAATCACCTGCTGAACTTTCAGCTGAGCAGCCAGACTAAAGAGAGGCCGGATTTGGCTAAAGCTGCCTAGCAGCCCCATGTGATTTGAAGGTTGTGGCTGCCTGCGGACAGGCATGACGAGCGCGCGTGTGTGAGAGTCTTGTGTCTTGCCGTTGCAGAACATGGACCAGTGGACCATGAGACAGTCTTCCCTGGAGCTCCAGCTGATGATCAAACAGAGCACGAACAACGTATCTGTATGGATGCATATTTTCTACGTTAACCGTTTCTGTGTTGGAATTGGCTGCATTAATCCACAGTTCTTATTTTAAGCGTTTCTGGGTTGAATTAGCGGCTTTAATGCACGGTTCTTATTTTAAACGTTTCTGTGTTGAATTAGCGGCTTTAATACGCGGTTCTTATTTTAACTGTTTCTGGGTTGAATTAGCTGCATTAATACATGGTTCTTATTTTAAGCGTTTCTGTGTTGAATTAGCTCCTTTAATGCATGGTTCTTATTTTAAGAACTGGGTTGAATTAGCTGCGCCCTCCTGAACGAGGTTGAGGGGGCAGATCTGATGCAGGCCATGGGGCTATGTCGATTTTAACAGGAGCTAAACTCCCTGCTGGAGAACATAGCCAAGGCCACCATCGAGGTGTTCCAGAAGTCTGCGGAGATGAACTCCAGTAACCCCCCGGGGAACGGATCGGCAGCCTCCAGCAGCATCACCAGCTCCGTCTCCAACAACAACAACGCCAGCAAGATGAAGCCAGTGCTCAGGTGCGCAGCTCCTCTAACCTACCCCTGTGCTCTTTACTGGCAACCCAGTGTCGGCACACGTTTACCATAACACCAAGAGTGCAATCCCCCAAGGGAGGCCAGCATTAACCTGCCTACACATTGTCCAGTTATGGGGGTAAAATCGAATGGCTTCACTGCTTGATTTCAACAGCTTGGTTGAACTCAAAACTCAAACCCGTGTGTGTTTTTAATGGCGGCTTACTGGTTTGAGTGTGGGCCTCCTCCCTGGGTTCTGGTTCTGTAATCATTCCACCTGGTCTTACAAAAGACCTGACTTGGCTCTCTGGCTGACGCTCAGCATTTAAAGAATGGAAATGGCCTTGTCATAGACTGATGGTGGGATCCAGAGACACGTTGGAGAGTGCCCGACCAGGCTTGACACAGTGCTCAATACTCTAGAGTTGTGATGCTCGACCCCCCAGCCCTATTTGCATAACTGTGGGGCCTGATTTACAGACTCATAAAGCCCCTTTATTGTCCTGCCAATGAAGGAAGGAAAAATTATGACTCTGCACCAGACACCATCAGGGTTTTTTTTTTTTTTTTTTCGTTTCTTTTTTGCATTGACAGGAAAAAAAAAAAAAAAAAAGGGCTTTATTAGTCTGTGAATTGGGCCATTTTATTCATTTCGCAAATCGGACCGCTGACCTATGCAAATTCCCAGGGTGAGGACCGCCGCTCTTGAGGTTAGGCAAAATGGCGAGCGGGGGCGGGCCCATTGGCCTGTCCGGGGCGTCGGACACTCTTATGCTGTCATGTTCTGCATCAAGCCACTTCACCTCACCACTGAATTCTCCGACCCGACCAGTCATCCTGACACCCACATGGAAGACACATTTTTTAGACCTTCTCTTTTTGTTGTTGATACCCTGGAGTGGGCATAGGGGTGTTGTCAGTGTCGGGAACTAAGCCTGTCTGGTGTGTGTGTGTGTCTGTGTGTGTGTGTGTGTGCGTGCGTGCGTGTGTGTGTGTGTGTGTGTGTGTGTGTGTGTGTACCCACAGCTCGTCGGAGCGGTCAGGGGTGTGGTTGGTGGCTCCGCTCATCGCTAAGCTGCCCACCTCGGTGCAGGGCCATGTGCTGAAGGCTGCTGGGGAGGAGCTGGAGAAGGGCCAGCACCTAGGCTCCTCCTCCCGCAAGGAGAGGGACCGGCAGAAACAGAAGAGGTAGGCCCCGCCCCACACACTGGGCCGCTGGTTTCCATGGCGTTCGGAAAAGTTCCATTTCTCATGTAGAGATGAGCTCAGAATGGAGTTTAGCCACATCTATAACAATGGGACGAGAACGGAACAATTTACCAGGGGTGTCACACTCCAGTCCTGGAGGGACGCAGTGTCTGCTGTTTTTTGGTGTGATTCAGCACTTGTGTGTTTAATTATGTGTCATCCATTGGTTAAAGAGCCCACGCACGCCTTGTTTCCAAGGCCTAAATTGGGCCACTGATCAAAAGGAAACCACAGCAACCTGCAGACACTGTGGCCCTCCAGGATTAGTGTTCGACACCCCTGGTTTGCACTTATGCTGGTGCTCCACCAAAGAGTGTGCTGTGCTGCTTTGTTGTTTCTGTACAGCACACTGAAGTATATATGAACACCTGCATATTTAATTCACTAAAAACCCCCCACTTAGGTTTCCACTAACAGGCAAGCGTACTTGCACGCTTGTGGAGATGGCTCAGTACTCTGTGCAGTGACCGTGTTCAAGTCACCTTGCTGCTGGCCAACATCTTAACCGGAGAAAGGAGTCTTGTGAAATGTGGAGGGCACAGCTGCATGCGTTAGTGTCTGTGAGTGTCCCGGTGGCACCCTCTAGTGACGGTGTTTTGCGTTGCGCCCGTTGCAGCATGTCGCTCCTGAGCCAGCAGCCCTTCCTGTCCCTGGTGCTGACCTGCCTAAAGGGGCAGGACGAGCAGAGAGAGGGGCTTCTCGCCTCCCTCTTCAGCCAGGTTCAGCAGGTGAGACCACCCCCGACCCTCACCAGCATTCCAGCCTCTGCTGGCTGTCGCTTTCTTACGCAAGCGCGTCTCGTTGTCAGTCGATAAATTGAGCTGTTTCCTTGTCGATCGCCCAAGATTGTCACGAACTGGCGGGAGGACCAGTACCAGGACGACTGCAAGGCCAAGCAGATGATGCACGAGGCTCTGAAACTACGGCTCAACCTGGTGAGGACTGCCCGCCGCCCGTCGCCACGGCGATGAACTTGCTGTTTTTTTACTGAAGCGATTCGCTGTCAGTCTTCCGGTTCAGCTGAATTTCTCTGATGCTGTTTTACTGCCACGACAAAAATGTGTGTTTTGCTAAAGCATGCACGTAATGAAACCGCAATAAAACTAATGGCAATAACTCATTCGTTTAAAAGTAACGAGAGCATGCAGTATTTTTAAGCAATTAATTATATCATTATATAGTAAATTAACAATGTTAATAATATACACTACCGGTCAAAAGTTTTAGAACATCCCCATTTTCCAGTTTTTACTGAAATTTAAGCAGTTCAAGTCCAGTGAATAACCTGAAATGGTACAAAGGTACAGTGTGTGACAGCAACTGTCAAACATGGAGGAGGAAGCGTGATGGTCTGGGGCTCTTTTGCTGGATACAGAGTCGGCGGCTTGCACAGAGTGACTGTTAACCCACGTTAACCCATTACTTGTTCCCTGAAAAGGACAGTTTTTTTATAACCTTTATAATTTGCATTATTTTTCCGTTTTTGGTAACCAAAACTTTTTTTTTTTTTTCTTTTTTTTCTTCCATTTTTCCAGTTTACGCCTTTCTACCATTTCATGTTATTCACTGGACTTGAACTTCTTACATTTCAGTAAAAACTGGAAAATGGGGGTGTTCTAAAACTTTTGACCAGTAGTGTACAATAATAGCTATTAATAGGTTATCGGGAAATAAATATAACGTAGAATTATATGAATATAAATATGTCTTAACCGTATTAAACTGGAAAATGGGGGTGTTCTAAAACTTTTGACCAGTAGTGTACAATAATAGCTATTAATAGGTTATCGGGAAATAAATATAACGTAGAATTATATGAATATAAATATGTCTTAACCGTATTAAAATGGTCATAATAATCTCAATCTCAGAACACAGAACGTACGGTGTTTGGTGTTGCGCGGTTGTTGACACGCCTCTCAGAATGTAGTACAGTGTTTGGTGTTGAGCGGTTGTTGACACGCCCCCTTGTTGCAGGTGGGCGGGATGTTTGACACAGTGCAGCGCAGCACCCAGCAGACCACCGAGTGGGCGGTGCTCCTGCTCGACATCATCAGCAGCGGCACGGTGGACATGCAGTCCAACAAGTGAGTGGACTCCCCACCCGCCCGCTACGGGTCCATTCACAAACCTCCCCTCCCCTGTCTGTATACGTCACCACCGAGACCTTCGCTAACCGCTACGTGTCCATTCACAAACCTCCCGTCCCCTGTCTGTATACGTCACCACCGAGACCTTAGCTAACCGCTACGGGTCCATTCACAAACCTCCCCTCTCCTGTCTGCATACGTCACCACCGAGACCATAGCTAACCGCTACGGGTCCATTCCCAAACCCTTTTGTCATATCGTCAGTGTCATAAAAAAAGATGTGATCCCCGGCCTCCTGCGTGGTCTAGTGGTTTCAACGTCCAACACTGGCCACCGGGGTTCGATTCCCTGTCACGCCAGAGTCGGCTCTGGCCGCGAGTGCAAATGGCTGTCCGCCCCAGGGAGGGGCGAGGGAAGCCGACACAGTTCGCTGCGCACAGGAGTTTCTCTGGGGTGCCGGAATTACAGTCGACAGCTCGGCGAGTGCTGTCTCGGAGGAGGTATCGCTTCGCCTTTGTCACTGCCGGTATAATAGGACTACGGCAACAGACTACGAGGGAGGGGATTGAACTAAGCACAGCGGGAGTAATTGGCTACCAAATTGGGAGAAAAACAGGGTAAAGTCTAAATGTGATCCCCAAAAAGATAACTTTTTAGGAAATTGGAGGGGGGGGACTAAATAAACTTTATTAGTCACAGAGCCCTGCACCATTGACAGTGCACGGCTGGTGATGCAAGATTTCTATTCACGCAGCAAACTAAAACATGGCGACACAAGGTTATTTTACGAGGCTGACAATGTGTAACTGGGTGAATACACCCCCAAGCGAGGGGTTTGTCAGAATGTCTTCAAAGGCCCCGAGCTGTTTTGTCAGACAGCACCCAGGGGAGGTGTAACGTTGGGATGTCCAAAGATTTGTAAATCAGGCCCATTTGCATGTCATTTCCCTTGGGTTCGCTCAGTTTCAAGGGATTATCTTCTTACTTTGTTTGCATTTTCTAGTGTGATAGAAAAGGGGCCCAAGGTGACATTTTAAAATGTCTTTGTGAAAATGAGCTTTAGTCACCGGGACCCTGAGAACGCCAGGATCTGGCAGCTCCTCTCTGCCTGTTAGTATTCAGGTATTAATGTCGGGGTGCTGTGTTTGACTGTGGCTCTCACCCTGCTCTCGTCTCTCTCCCTGTGTCCCAGCGAGCTGTTCACCACGGTCCTGGACATGCTGAGCGTGCTCATTAACGGCACGCTGGCCGCTGACATGTCCAGCATCTCTCAGGGCAGCATGGAGGAGAACAAGCGGGCCTACATGAACCTGGTCAAGAAGCTCAGGGTAAACGCCATCGCCGCTTGGAACTTCATCTCAGAGTTGAAGTGTGCTCTTGTGTTCTGGGCTTGGGCTGCGGTCATTACTGTGCAGCCGCGATGGATTGTGTGGTGGAATGCAAAGTAGAATCGAGTTTCAGACGAGATTGCATCAGATAGGTTCCCTCCTGTCTTCTAATCACATCTCTTGGGTATTCAGCCATTGGGAATAAAAGGACATGGGGAGCAGATGTGCTCTCTGCAATAGGAATAGAAGTGTCCATGTTCGATCGCCGGAGTGAACAATCTTTATTAAACTAACCAGTCTCTGATTATGTCCTTCTGCTAATTCAATGCAGTTTGTGAGGTATTATTTTTAATTTTTTAACTTATTTTAAACCAGTAAAGTGGAACCGAAAGAGCAAAGGATTGAATGTCCCAATACAATTTAGAGAGAGGTGTTTGGGGGGCAAGTTCTCTCCGGGACTCTGTGTCACGGGTGCGAATCCATTCCCTCCCTGCAGAAGGAGCTGGGCGATCGACAGTCTGAGAGCCTGGAGAAAGTGCGCCAACTGCTGCCCCTCCCCAAGCAGACCCGCGACGTCATCACCTGCGAGCCCCAGGGCTCGCTCATCGACACCAAGGGCAACAAGATCGCCGGCTTCGAGAAGGAGGTCAGCGCACCGCCGCGCTTCATTTACACGCTCCGCATGGGGCGCTCTCAGCAGCCGTCTCCGCTAATTGAATGAAAACGTGTCCTCGCAAGGCAAAAGTGTGCCAGCCGCTTTCAGGCTGAGGCTTTGAAAAAATGGATTTAATGAGACATTCGGAACAGCTTTATAATTCATTTTTTTAAAGTTTTCTTTTTTCCTTCCGATTTTTTCCCATTTTCTCCCAATTTAGTAGCCAATTACACCCTCTCTTTTTATGTCAATCCCCCTCGTATTGTGAGTTTGTTGAGACCGGGAGTGACAAAGGCGATGTATCGCCTCCTCCGAGCCGGCACTCGCCAAGCCGTTGACTGTGACTCCGGTACACAGAGCCGCTCGTATACGCAGCGAACTCATCTCGGCTTCCCTCCCCTCTCCCTGGGGCGGACAGCCAATTGCTGCCCCCTAGTGGCACTCCCAGCCAGAGCCGATGGCGCGACCGGTGGAATCCCAACCCCGGTCACAGTGGCCAGCGTCAAACGTTGTAACCGCTAGACCATCCGGGAGGCCCACATTCCTTTTTTAATATACATACAGTACCAGTCAAAAGTTTGAGTACTGTAACCTAGGTTTATCTCATAATTGACAATGTTTTACACCGTGTAAGTCTCTGTAAATACTTGAAAATTACAAAAAGGACATGTAATGATAAACAAAAGGAACATCAAAGTAATGTCCAAGAAAACTGAATTGAAAATTTTATCTTGGATTCCTCAAAATAGCCACCCTTTGCTGTGATAACAGCCTCACAAACACGGGCCATTCGGTGAATACGTTTCAGCAGGAAATCACCTGACATGTCTTCCCAGCTCTCCTGCAGCAATTCCCAGAGAAACTTGTGGGTTGCTTTGCTTTGACTCTTCTGTCCAGTCCAATTCATCCCATACAGGTTCTATGGGATTGAGGTCTGGACACTGGGCAGGCCAGGTCATTAGTTTGAGTTGTCCTTCATGTTCCTCCTTCATCAGATAGTTCTTGCACTTCAACTTCAAGGTGTGTTTCAGGTCGTTATCTTGCTGAAGAATGAAGGAGTGCCCAAATAGCTGTAATCCAAATGCAAGGTATATTCAAAACTTTTGACTGGTACTGTATATATAAACGCAATATTTTGACATGATGCCCATCTTTACAATGATAAAGATGGAAAGTATTGAGGCCCACCTTTAATCTGACATCGCATTGTTTTGTTTTCTTGAGTTTTGGGTTTTGGAGAGGTTGGCAAAGTGCATGTTTGGCCACTTTGAACATTTGGTCTGATGCTTTGCACTTTGTTGTCAAACTCATTCGCAAGGTTTAGCTGTGTGGTATTTACTTTAGTGTCTACCACCTCCCTGTGTGTGTTTTTTTTACCTTTCCTTTTGTTGTTTGTCTTGTTGCTGTGTTTGGTTTGTTTTCTTTTGTTGATTTGGTTGTGTTTCATGACATTTTTAAAGTGTTTAAAAAAATTATAAAAAAAAAAAAGTTCTAATAATTTGAAGTCAAACCGAAGCGTCTCCCCTCACCAGGGCCTCCAAGTTTCGACGAAGCAGAAGATCTCCCCGTGGGACGTGTTCGAGGGGCTCAAGCACTCCGCCCCCCTGTCCTGGGGCTGGTTCGGGACGGTGCGGGTGGACCGCAAGGTCACCAAGTTCGAGGAGCAGCAGCGCCTCCTGCTGTACCACACCCACCTGAAGCCCAAGCCCCGCAGCTACTACCTGGAGCCCCTCCCCCTGCCCCCCGAGGAGGAGGAGCCGCCCACGCCCGTCCCGCAGGAGCCCGAGAAGAAGATGGTGGAGGCGGTGAAGCCGGAGAAGAGTGCGCCCGCCGTCACCACGGAGACCAGCAAGAAAAAGCCCAGTAAGAAGAAGAGGAACCAGTCCACCAGCAAGACGGAGGTGAGCCACCAGGGGGAGCACATGCGCTCAGACCAGGTGTTATTGGGTCAGGAGGCAGAACTGGGGGGGGTCAAGACTCACCATGGCAACAAGACTGAGAGCTTGCTTCCAAAATGGAGACCGGCTGTGTGTACACACGCAAACAAAGGAGCCGCCAAAGTGATTATGTTGTGGGGGGAAAACAAGTCAATATGTCTTTTTCATATTTTACACTACATTGTACATTTTAGGCATTTAGCAGACGCTCTTATCCAGAGCGACTTACATAGTTTACATTTCTTTACATACAATCCATTTATACAGCTGGATATTTTACTGAAGCAATTCAGGTTAAGTACCTTGCTCAAGGGTAAACAGCAGTGCTCCACCTGGGAATTGAACCTGCAACAGTTACAAACCCAGTTCCCTAACCATTACACTACACTGCCGCCCCACATATTTATACACATCGCTGTTCAGCTGTTTAAAAGTCCATCAGTGTATAGTTTGCAGTTGAGCGTGAGTGATGTGTGTGTGTGTGTGTGTGTGTGTCCAGGAGTACGTGCCCAACACACAGAGAGGGGTGCCCTATGGTACAGTGATGCCACCTGACCTCATGCTGGGTCAGCAGCTTCCATTCAACAGGATGTACAGCCAGCAGCCCATTTACGCCCAGAACCAGCCCCTGCCTGCAGGTCTGTACGCACCTCCTTATGAAACCCTCGCTTTGCTCACGCGTCTGTCTCTGTTAGTGTGTTCCTTTATCTGTGTGTTCTTACATTTGTGGGTCTGTGTGTGTATTTGTGCGTGTGTGAGTGTACGCACTTGTTCTTGTTTGGAACATGGCTGTTAGTAAATTGCTATTTTGGCGTAAGCTTTTTTTTTCCTTCTTCGCTTTAAGTCCAGGTAAAAATTGGGTAGTAAAACGGAAAAAGCGAATGCACTGAGACGATCCAAGCGTCCGTGTGTTTGATGGAAAGTAAATGACAGTGAATCCCGAATGGGTCCATATGTGCACTCGCACATGCCAGCAATTCCAGTAATTACTGTTCATACACAAACCTGGCCCTCCCACCGAGACTGCTGCCCGGTTGAAAATAATAATTAAAATGGCAGCGTTCCCCTCGACTCCACGGAAAACAGGATATTCCCCCCACCCCCCTGGCAGTTTGTGTGTGTTTTTTTCCGTCGTCTGATGATCCTGATTTTGCAGTCCTTCCTTCCGCAGGAGGGCCCCGGCTGGACACCCCGTACCGGCCGGCCCGCAACTCCATGTCCATGCTCATGTCCACGAGGCCCACGTACCCGGGCATGATGCCCATGCAGGGGGGCATGCCTGGCATGATGGGCCTGGAGAAGCAGCAGTACCAGATGGGGAATTACAAACCACAGCCCACCATACCCCAGGGCCAGATACTGCGCCAGCAGCTCCAGGCTAGATTGGTCAGTCCCCCTGTTGGAGGAATCTCCTTTACTTGACTTTTATTTTGTCCATTTTTCTTTCTTTTTCGAAATACTGTCTTTTATTTTAGTGTTTATCCCTGTTTTTTTTTTTTAAATCTTGTTTCTGGTTTGTTTCTGTTTATGATGTTGCTTTTAGTGATGATTGTGTCTCTGCGTAATTGTGTGCACCTTTTACCATTATGATTATTGGAGTAGGTAAAACTAAAGGGTGTAGCTGTTAGCGCGTCAGCGCGATCTCTTGTATTATCTCTTTGTATATTAGGTCAGGGCGTGTGATCAACAAATATGGTTTTGTGTTGCTAAGTAGGAAGAGCATGGCGCTGACGACGCTTAGATTGTGGGTTCAATACCCATAGGGACCGCATGTACCGGAAAAAAAAATGTTTCACTACTGTAAGTCGCCTTGGATGAAAGTGGAGTATCTGAAACTGAAGCATCTGCTAAATGCTGTGCAATTACCAGGAAGTAATGTCCGGCGCAGTGCTGAAATTCATTGGCCGTGCTCAATTGTGCCTTGCGGAATCTGTTCGCCAGCGAGAAAACCTGCTGTGACTGGAAGCCGCTTTGACGTTTCCCTGTTCTTCCCTTGGCCAGAACCAGAGCATGCACGGGCAGCAGATAAGACAGATAACGCCCAACCCCCAGTACGGATCCATGCAGCCCTCTCAGGCAAGTCCTCCGAGATAACCCACACTCGCCGCGCCTCACAGCGCTCTCCCTTGTAAGCCGTTCCCTTCATCGCTCTCCTCCCCGCTTCCGCAGGGCTACACCACGTACGCCTCGCACATGGGCATGCAGCCGCACCCCTCCCAGGCCGGTGGGATCGTCCCTCCCGCCTACGCCAACCAGAGCTTCCAGGGCTCGCACCCGGGCAACAACCCAGCCATGGTGGACTCGCTCAGGCAGATGCAGCAGAGGCCCAGCGGCTACGTCCACCAGCAGGCCCCGGATACGTGCACAGCATGCAGAACACACAGAGGTGGGGGGCTCGCCGGCGCCCGACGGAGATCTAACGAAACGGCCTCGATATGCGCATCACGTATGCGCATTCGAAGTGTCTCCCCCCTGGCCCTTTTTCATTACGTTCCCAGAGCTGATGCGAACCGATAATTCACTCCCCTCTCACACTTGGTCGTGGTCGTTCGCAGTCAGATCGCATTGCGAAAGCTATAATTGCCGTGGACCGGTAGAAAAATCAGGAAATCATTTTTCATTTTGGCAGAAGCCCAGCACGTCGTTTTTCATTACCTCTGAGCCAACGAGCACTTCCACGATGAATCCCCGCCGGGGTAAACGCGCTCCGGCGGAAGTGTTTCAATGCACTTCTCTGACCCCTGCCGGCGATTGCACGGCTACGTCAGGGCTTGGATTTGTGAATCTGCGGAAGGCTCGTCTTTAACCTCGCCGCCTCTGCGTTTCGGCAGGTTCGCTCACCAGCCCATCCAGCAGGCGGCCCTGATGCCGGGGCTGAGCCACATGGGGGGCCAGGGGGTGCACCCCGGAATGAGACCCAACCAGATGCTGGCTGAGCAGCAGCAGCAGCAGCAGGTCCAACAACAGCAGCAGCAGCAGGTCCAGCAACAGCAGCAGCAGCAGGTCCAGCAACAACAAACACAGCAGCAGCAGCAGCAACAGCAACAACAGCAGCAGCAGCAGCAGCAGCAGTACCTGAGACAGCAGGCCCTGAGGGTAAGCCACTCTCCGCTCCCAGCATCCTCTAGCCCGCCCAGACGTGTGTCTAACTCCAAGGCAGCAGTGCCTGCAGGTGTTTGCGTTTCTTTCGATCGTCAGGCATTTTAGTGTGGGCTCTTTAGCCGATCGATGACTACATTCGTAAATCTTAAGTGCTGAAATACACCAAAAAACAGCAGATGCCGTGGCCCTCCAGGACTGGGTTTTGACAGCCGTGATGTACCCTCACCGCTTTCCTTTCAATCTGGATTAGAATAGAGCTCTCTTGACTATTTACTTTGGATTTCTGATCGTGAAGCACCCCGGCAACAAATGCAGTCGTTTTTCGGCTACTGCTTGTTCATGAAACGGAGACCTGGTTTAGAATATGCATCATATGTATGCGTGCATTCGTCCATGCATGTTTGTCTTCATACCAAATGAACATTAAATATGTATGACTCATTTTATTTCTCTAGGCATTCACATTTTGGCCGTTCAGCCCATCTAGGCTCGTCATGTCCTAATCTAAAGAGTATCTAGTACTGCATCTAGGCTGGACTTGAATAGGGCAAGTGTTTCTGCCTCTACTACCCGACCTGGCAAGCTGTTCCAGGCATTGACAACTCTGTGTAAAGAAAAGCGTCCTAATATCCGTGTGGAATTTGCATGCACCAATTTGCACCATGTTGGCTCTCCCTTAAAATACTATTATTTTTCAAGAATGATTCCAACTTGTCCGTAATAATACATTCCAGTATTTTACATGAGATGCAAGTTAAACTGACAGGAATAGAATAGAATAGAATAGAATATACTTTATTGCCATGTTACACAAGGTAATTGGAATTTGTCTTTTCACACATCTCTCCTAGATACACACACACATAGACATAGACCACTATACATATGTTTTCCATCAGAGAGGTCAGAGTGCAGGGTCAGCCATAGTACGGCGCCCTGGAGCAGTTAGGGGTTCAGTGCCTTGCTCAAGGGCACTTTTCGTTTGGCCTTCCTGGGATTGAACCAGCAACTCTCCACTTGCCGCCCTGTAGTTCCCACTGAGCCACTGCCGCCCCAAGCCTATAGTATAGCCTACAGTACTACCCTGCTTCCAGTCATGTGGTATTTCTCCAGTGTTTATAGATTGCATCAAAATATCTGTCAATGGTTTATATATCATTTCCACAAGTTCTTTTGGGCCTCTGCCTTATTTGTCTTAGGTCCTTTGTAAGTTTTTGTAGTACTTCTACATCCCTTATCTCAAAGTCCTCCAAAACATTCTGTACATTGGCTATACATTTAGGCATATTTATAACCTATTCTTTAGTAAAGCTCTCAACAAAGTAACTGTTTAGTGTGTTAGTAATATCCTTATTATTATAAAACAAAGTTCCTTCCTTAACTTAATGCACTTAACCTCATCATTAGCTTTCCTTCTTCTATTACAATTTTGAAAAAACTTATTAGGATTACCTTTTGCATCTTGGGAAATTTTAATTTCAAACTGCCTTTTAGCTGCTCTTATTTCTTTTTAGCCGTATCCCGCATATTACAATAATCTACCTTCCTTCTCTCTGAGTTTTCCTTTTTGCGTACTCTGTACAGTCGCTTCTTTTGTCTCAAAATCTCCTGTAAAGATTTAGTAATTCACTGCATCATTCAGACAGTTTTTTCATCCTCAAGGAAAGTTCTGCACTGTCAGGAAGTATTGTTGTCAATGCCTGGAGCAGCTTGCCAGGCCAGGTAGTAGAGGCAGAAATGCTTCAATACAAGATACAAGTCCAAGCTTGGTGCAGTAGTGGATATTCTCTAATCCAGGGGTGTCCAATCTCAGGAAGGGCCGGTGTGGGTGCAGGCTTTAGTTATCATGCATCACCGAAGCACCGGATTCACCTGATTCAATCATGGTCTTCAATCAAGACCTATAGTAGTTGAATCAGGTGTGTTAATGCTGGGCTACAACTGAAGCCTGCACTCACACCGGCCTTTCCCGCAGTAGATTGGACCCCCTTGCTCCAGGCCTTCGGTAAATGACGGGCCTAGATGCGCTGAACGCCCTGTTCTTGTCGTTATACATATTTAAGCTCTCTGTGGTTGGTCTCATCTGCAACAGGTCCAGCAACAACAGCAGCAGGTCCAGCAACAACAGCAGCAGGTCCAGCAACAACAGCAAGTCCAACAACAACAGCAAGTCCAACAACAGCAACAACAGCAACAACAGCAGCAAGTCCAGCAGCAGGTCCAGCAGGTCCAGCAGGTCCAGCAGGTCCAGCAGCAGGGCTCTGCGGCCCAGCCCCCCACACAGGCTCAGCCCCAGTCCCTGGGCATGCAGCCCCTCCCCCCCCAGCAGCCCCTGGTGAGACCCGCGGCGCTCGCCTACACTAGACACAGACACACCGCCAACATGGAATACCAGCTGCCTTCCCAGTGCTGCTCAGGCCTAGGGTCATCCTTAGCTCAGATTCAGGTCAGTCAGCGGGCATGTAACTGCAGCTGGGAAGTGCAAAGGTATATGCTAGGTGTCCTCTCTAAATGCAGCCATTTTAGAGTAGGGTTTCTTACTGTAGCGCTGAGGGGAATTTAGACGTTTCCTATTCAAGTGTTTCCAGAACATAAAACAAATGCCAATGCATCATCGTGTTGCTATGTTCATTGGTTACCTCTTTCCCAAACCGTCTTCAATGCATACACATGCTTGACGTGCCTTCTCCAGCTTTCTACCTGCTCTTAGTCCTGCATAACATAACATAACATAACATAACATAACATAACATAACATAACATAACATAAGGGGAAGAGGAGAACAGGCCATTCAGCCCAACACTGCTCGTCCATTCCTACCACTAATCTGCTCACATGCTTAGTTTATCCAAAGGCTAGAGTGTCTAACACTGGATCAAGCCTAGCCTTGGATACCCCTAGTGTCTCAGCCTCTACTACATGTCCAGGCAAGCTATTCCACGCATTGATCACTCTGTGTGAAAAAATATTTCCTAGTGTCCGTGTGAAATTTACCCTTTGTCAGTTTCCATTTATGCCCCCTCGTTCTGCTAACCGAACTCAACTTGAATAATTTCCTAAAATTCACTTTGTTAATTCCTTTAATAAATTTAAAAGCCTCAATCAAATCTCCCCTAAGTCTCCTTTTACTAAGCTTGAACAGTCCAAGCATCTCTAGCCTTTCCTCATAACACTTGTCTTTTATGCCTGGAATCAGTCTGGTTGCCCGTCTTTGGACCTTTTCCAGCGCATCTATATCTATATACAAAAACAAGTGCCTCACCTTTAGTCTAAGGTTAACGTGGTTCAATCACTGTGTGAATGTAAAGGATGCGTCACTGTCTAGATTGTCCCATATATCATTAACTGTGTATCCGTGTGTGTGTGTCTGTTTGTTTCTGTGTTGTTTCTGTGTGTGTGTGTGTGTGTGTGTCAGTTCCCCCGGCAGGGTATGCAGCAGACGCAGCAGCAGCAGCAGACTGCAGCCCTGGTCAGACAGTTACAGCAGCAGCTCTCAAGTAAACACCTGCCTGCTTCACTTTGATGCCTTCTTTTGACAGTCTATCGTACAAGATACAGGATATACATCAGGCTAAAGTAGTTCAGATAAAATACGCACTGTAGGGCAAATAACTGTTTGTAAACTATACCTAGAGTATTGAGTATGGCCAGGAATGTTTCATTATTCTGTAATGTCTGATTAATGTAAATGTATATAAACATGGAGCAGCAGTGACTGATTTTTAGCCTGATTTCAAATTGTGGAGGGGAAAAAGGGTTGGTTGGTTAAACTGCAATAAAATAACAAACTTTGGTAATTCTTTTAATTAATTTTTTTTTTTGTTTGTTTTGTTTTCTCTCTTTCAGATACACAGCCTGGACAAAACACCACCTCATATTACTGAGTGTGTTTGTGTATATGTGTGTGTGCGTGTGTGCGTGAGAGACCTTGTGCTTGGGCGCCTTCTAAGCCCACGAATAGACGAGCTCTGTGTCATGGGGGTTGGGGGGGACCCCTCAGGGCAGCACCTGCACCACCACTTCTGCCACCGCGGGTTGGCGCTGGGGGAGGGGCCTGTTTTTGCCACTGGCCCAGAGGACTCCAACTCCACCCACATCATACATGTAGACAGTGACAGACCGTTCGACCTGCTTATGTCGCCCAAATCCTGCTGACTCTGAATCCAACTAATAACTCTAATTCTGAAGTCCAACCGAAGGGGATCTTGCTGTGAACATAGTGATCATGGAGAATAATGGAAGAGTTTATGTATAAAAAAAAAAAAAAGAAGTCCAAGAAATTATAATAATGCAATTTTTTAAATTTTATTTTATTTCAACTTGTACATTTTTTTTTGGTTTTGTGTATTTCTCATTAAAAAAATCATGTCAGTTGTTTAGCCCTTGTGCTCTCATTGCAAAGTTTGCAACTTCATTCACAAACTCAACCATTTTTTTTTTTTCTTATTTAAAAGCCCAGAAGGTGCTGTATTTGCTCCCCAATAAAAACAATGTCAACTTAAATCACCCAACTATTGAAAGATGTTATAAGAACATATAAATAATGACGAGAACGGGCCGTTCGGCCCATCTAGGCTCGTCATGTCCTAATCTAAAGAGTATCTAGTACTGCATCTAGCCTAGAATTGAATAGCCCAAGTGTTTCTGCCTCTACTACCCAACCTGGCAAGCTGTTCCAGGCATTGACAACTCTGTGTAAAGAAAAACTTCCTAATATCTGTGTGGAATTAGCCTTTAACTAATTTCCACCTGTGGCCTCTTGTTCTGCTGACCTCGCTTATCTTAAAAAATCTTTGGTAGTTCACTTTGTTAATTCCTTTGTTAAAACCTCAATCAAATCCCCCCTAAGTCTCCGTTTGCTAAGCTTAAATAGATTGAGTGCCTTAAGTCTATCATAACTTTTCCCTTTCATACCAGGTATCAGTTTAGTTGCCCTTCTTTTAACTTTTTCAAGTGCTTCTATATCTTTCTTGTAGTGCGGTGCCCAGAACTGCAAACAGTACTCTAAGTGAGGTCTGAAAAAGGCATTATATAACATTAATATAACTTCCTTTGATTTATACTCAATACTCTTTGCTATGTATCCCAGCATCCTGTTGGCTTTTTTCACTGCTGTAGCACACTTCTTTAGCACACTGTTTTGATGCAGGAATTGTAGTTGATCAAAGCCAAAGTCTTTTTCAAATTGAACACCTACTAACTTTTCTCCTCCCATAAAATGCTCCTGTCTAATGTTTTTATTTCCCACATGCATAACTTTACATTTAGCAATATTGAATGTCATCTGCCATGTATCTGCCCATTCTTGGATTTTGTTTAAATCATCTTGGATTACTTTAGTCGATTCCAAACTGTTTGCCAAACCCCCAAGTTTAGTATCATCTGTAAATGTAACTATTTTGCTACTAACGTCCATATCAAGATCATTTATGTAAATAAGGAAGAGCAGAGGTCCCAGCACCGATCCCTGTGAGACACCACTGCCCTCAGCACTGAGGTAAGATTCGGCCCCACCTACTGTTACTCTTTGTATTAGCCCTTGCAGCCAATTATGAACCCACTCTGACACTACTCCTGTGATTCCTACTGAATTCATTTTAGCAATGAGCCTCTCATGTGGTACCTTGTCAAATGCTTTCTGAAAGTCCATAATATATCATATCATAAGCCTGGTTCAGGTCAACACACTTTGTAGCCTCTTCAAAAAAGTCCAGGAGGTTTGTTAGGCATGACCACCCTTTGAGAAACCCATGTTGGCTCTCCCTGGAATGGACTATATTGCTACAGTGTATAAGGTCAATGCTGCCTTTGCAGATGGTTAGGTTATTGCATAATTAAGTGAACAATAACCAGATGATAATTCAAGCAGTAAAGCCTGGGAAGAATTCACCTAAACACTGACTATCTGGACATTATTTAATGTCCAGACTCGGCCTTACTTACCTCACCTCCGAAGTGAAAAATCATGAATTTTAAATGTCTAATTTTCTAGCTTAGATAGATGAAGAATCATCTGCAATGACCTAATACAAAGAAATATATAGGAAAAAATGCATTTGATAACATTTATCATAAATTCTATTTCATGGGTAATCACCAAATGACATAACGTATGCCTTGCGTCCGAAATGAATAATCATGAATTATACATTTCTAATTTTCCAGCTTAGATGGATGAAGAATCATCTGCAATGACCTAATACAAAGAAATCATTTGGGGAAAAATGCATTTGATAATATTTATCATGAAAACTCTTACTTCATGGGAAATCACCAAATGATGTAACCCTTACCTCCGAAGTGAAGGTATTTTCCAGCTTGGATAGATGAACAATCATCTGCAATGACCTAATATGAAGAAATAAATGCATTTGAAGAAATTTGTCATGAAAAGTATATTTCTAGGGAAATCCCCAAATGACATAAGTGTATATGATATAATATAGATATAAATACGTAGATGCCACGCTGGCTGCTGTTGTGTGTTGCAGTGATGCGTCTGCATGGCCACCATATTGGCGTGGGCAAGATCCGCATCTAAACAAACATGTGTACTGAGAGATGCAGACTTCCCCTGATAAAATTTACTGTAACTCACTTAATTCTCAACCAATTTTCATGACATTTGACTTGTTATAAATGTGGGAAAGTTCTGCATAACTTGATTTCGCAAAACAGCTATTTGTAAATAGCCCTTTTATACTGTTATACTATGTATACTACTATATTATGTTATACAGTACTATGTATATTATGTTTACTGTTATACATGAGCATTAAAAATGTCAGAGCTGATTATGTTTTTATTGTTTGAAGCTGCCAAGAAAGCAGTAGAGTAGAGGATGGTTGTTTTAAACTTATTAGGTTGATAGCTCTGATTATTATAACCTTAGTAGGTTAGGGCTGCACATCTTGGATGTGTTCTTACTGCTTTTAATATATTTAAATGTAATACACCATTTAAAGACACTGTCATTTGCATTGCCAGCTGTGGTAACAGCATCATATTCATTATGAAATTGTCTGCACTGTATACAATTTATGGTGTTCTCTGGTATGGGATGCAAAGGAGCAGACGTGGAAGTGTCCTCTGATATTCATCCTTACTGCTAAACTTTGTGAGGTACCCTGTGCCTGTATGATGTCATTTGCACGTCAGTTCAAAACTTGTATATTCCCAGTTCTTCCGGACCATGCTTTATTCAAATTCAATCACAGAAATCTGAGAGCAGCCACACAATATTTATTTTATTCTTATTTTTAAATCTAAGTAGATATATTTACAAGGCCCTAGGGTTTTTTCATCTCACCAGCACAGTTTGTTCCATTATTTTGTTTATATGCAGGGGTGCACATAAGTGGTATATGCACCCCTGTTTATATGCATTTTTCTTTGTTCGGTTTCATCTTGGAAATAAATCAAATTTTAAAAATCAATTCAAAATACATTCCAAATATATATAGGAAATCAGTTTTGCCTCATATAGCACTCCTCTCTTTTCTGTTGTGGGGGACAAGAACAGCTGAAGTATCTACCTGTGTAGCTTGAAACAATAGTAGTTCCTCTGTAATGAGATTTTTCTCTTTTAAATTATTTAGCAGTGACTTTACAGTTCGTTTACACCTTCTCTCACGATCCATGGCATTTCTCAGCTGCCGCTCCAGTTCATCAACCCTTGCTTGAGTCTCAAATACTTTATATTTGACTTGATGAGTATCCATCCATCCATCCAAAATGTAAATGTAGTGTAATGTCCATATCAATGACCCAGTAAAATATAACATTTTATCATATCTAGAAATTCATTCTCTCCTCTTGTTAGATCTAACGGCTACAACGTGTTCCCCGGTATTTTGCAAAAGTGGTGTGGATTACAACTGCTTTATTACACTTACCAAGGCTGATGAATTTAGCTGTTCAGGAACGTCAAATACAGGTACTGCAACATCACTTGCTTTAGCAGCTTGTATCGATGTACTGGTTGACCTGCCTTTATTAGGCACCTTGACATGAAGTAAAATAAATTTATATTCAGGGAAGTTTATTTTTGGTGTCAGGTTTTGTGGTAATTTAACTTAAGATAGATAGAGATATTATGCCAATTTTACATTACTTGATGCAAATTTTTATATTCATTATAGGCTACTGGTCAGTTGCCACTATACAATAGCCTATATTAACATTCTTTAAAACAAAGAATAAAGAACCTTATGATTTGAAAATGTACTAACTTTGTTCAGATGGCCGGGAAGGATGTAAAAACTGCAGGCATAACGCATTCGTTCAGACAAATATTTCGATCAGTTCTGTCAAAATCATCTGGGTTGAAATAACAGCTGCATAGTACTGTGGTGTAATTTGACTCAAAATTGTTAAGTCTAACAGCTATGGCCCAGGCTATTCTAGTGCCTGGATCCTTGGGAAACCTGTGACAAAAAACAAGGCCATATCAACAAAAAAAACCAACATTTTTTTATTTATAATTTTCTAATTTTCCATGGTACAGTGTGTAGTAGACTAGCCTAAATATGGCCTACCTCTAGGCCAAATGTCACAGTCACCTAAGGTGTGGATTTATCCATTTATTATGTCATCGCCCCCCCAACACACACGCACACACACTTGTTAATTACAATATAACATTAAGACAACGAATTATATGACTATCAAGTAAATATCACTTTCAGTCACTTCGTCATGCAGTGGTTTGACATCTAGCTAACGTTATATGTTTTGTTATCATCATGGCGATATCTGTTGGTCATTCAACGTCAGCTTTAAGTGGCAGTGGAATAGTGAAATAGCCACTTACTTGCGAAATTTTATCGAGGCTTGATTATATGGTTCCTCGTATTTGTACAGCCAAATGCTGGACAACTTTGTGCCATTTTTCCATAGGCTAATTCCTCTTAGTACCGTGAAAACGGTAGCCAGGCTCTGCGGGAAATCGTTGAGGAAACTCAACAATTGTGAAATTTGGAAATCAAATAACCTGCATGTTATGCAGAAATTCCCCACGTTTACAAAAGCCACGATTTCACGAAATGTGTTTGAGAATTAAGTGAGGGACAGTATATTTTATCAGGGAAGTCTGCATCTTTGAATACACATGCGTTTGTTTAGACGCGAATCTTGCCCGCCCCAATATGGCGGCCGTGCAGACGCATCTGAACAGGGTGAATGAGGCATCTACGTATTTGTATGTATGTATAGCCTTACCTCGGAAGTGAGAAATCACGAATTTTCCAGTTTAGATAGATGAAGAATCATCTGCAATGGCCTAATATGAAGAAATACATTTGAAAACATTTATCATGACAAGTCTATTCCCCATTATAAATGTGTATAGCTGTGCCGAATTACCCCCCTTGCAGTTTTTGTAAGTTCGAAGCTTGTACCACATTGTAGCGTTACCGTCGTAGACTTGAGTTCTATGACTTTAAGATAGCCTGTGGACTTTTTCGTAGAGTGAATCTGCGCATAAATGTTGCTGGATGTTGACTTCATCCTCAGTATTTTCATTATTCTTGCATATCTGTCATCACACAAGAATGGCAGTATAAAACTAAGCAACATGCTTGCGAACGCGAGGTAAAGGCTCTCTTATTGTGTACAATCAAGGGAAACAACCTTAGGTTTGTAATTGTAACAGCATTTTAATTCAGTTTTATGTATCAACATACAAATTCAATTTAGCCACATGGTTGTTTTACTCCTTGAATACTATATTTTTCTCCCCATAACTATACCTCCCATATGGTCTAGCGGTTAGGATTCCTGGTTTTCACCCAGGCGGCCCGGGTTCGACTCCCGGTATGGGAAGCACATTTTTATATTTTTTTATATTAAGCAAAACATTAGGAATTGTAGTTATGGATATTTACGCAAGTGGGTAATCTGAATAATACATTATTTTCCAAAGAACTTCAACTATAAATGTAAGAGTTTACCTCCCTAGCTAGTATATTAGCTAGCATTAGCCAGTTGTAGCCTACACTGGGTGACGTATATTTCAGGGATTTAATTATATTATTTCGTTCACGACACACAGAAACATTGAGCTAGTGACAATCTATACAACATTTGTTAAATAGCTAACTGGAAAACAAACTTTTACACTACTCCAAAACTCGGTTTTTCATTCTGGGCATACAGGGCGGGAGGGGCACTCTGCGATGATAACAGTAGGGACTATCTCCATTTACGTTTGCGCAAACACACCCGCACGGAATTGACTAATTTCACTCCATTGTTTTCACAAATGTCGTTGCCTGGCAGTTTGACACGGTGCTACATATAAAGCAAAACATTTTCACTGACAAACATCATGCTCAAATGACATGGCTTTATAAAACCATGATGGTTGTCTTTGTAGCATTGTGTTTGACAACTATAACCACTTCCAAATGGATTAGCTACAGTTATATTTATGTATAATGTATCTATGTTTATTTGTATTTGTATTAACTGCGCCAACCTTGAGTTAGTGTGTACTGTACTGTACTTTACATTCAGTTGCATAAACGTTGCAGTCAATCTTGCCCTAACAATTTGAGTTGCTATCCAGCAGTAAAAAAAATTCAAACCACAATAATTATCCTTTCTATATATGGTCTTATAGCACTCCCAACGCTGTTTTCGATTATTTGTATGTTTATGTTTCTGTCTCTCTCATATAGTTTAGCGAGTATCCCTCAGAGAATATTGGTCAAAGTCAAGGAAAAATGTGACTCATCCACACCAGGCCAATAGAATCGAGCTTGGACTGTGCGCGAGGAAATCCCCACATATTTTTTGAGTTGCGTTCAGCGTGAATAGTGAAATAGTCTTACCCGCAAAAGGAAAGAAGTTATTAAACTAGTGAAGGTAAGCAATCGCATTTCTATTTAACTCGTTTAAGGGCGTGAAAGGGGCGGAAATGTAATAAAATGAAATTTATTGCACCGCTTGCTGGTTATTAATTAATAATGCCAGCTCGCAATGTGATAGCTAAGCAAATAAAACTTGTATGTAGAAACGGGAATTCTGCTAAAAGTTTGATAACTAACTAGGTGGCTTGTTACACGTATAGGTAAGGCAACTAAGCTAGCTATTTCGTGCATATGTGTAACTTACTTGCTAGATAGAAGGGCAAACTGGCGTTAATGTTTCTGATTTGTTTTTCTCCGATTTTCTTCTAATGTTTTCTCGCTAACGTTGGAAACCAACGAATTAATGAACTAGCTAGCACGTTGAGGAAATGCATATTAAGTTTATTAGCTCGCTGGCTAGCTAGTCCACCCTTACTTTTTCAAAACATCTAGCTTGAAATCTTAGATCATGACTTAAGACATGACGAGTGTAAATTCAGTAAACAGGGAAGATATTTGCGGCATGCTGTTGTGTTGGGAGGGAACGTTACCAGCCCATAAAAAGTAGCTGTAAAAACGTGAAAGTCAGTTTGGGAATAGTGTTAGAGGGTTCTCCGTCGTAACACAACGCCTTGTGAAGCGTCGGCTTGCTAGCCCTCACTTATCCCTAGGTTCTGTACAATGTCCCAGTGTGTGCGTGGGTGTGTCTGGTGTAATCGTGCACGCAAATCGAATAGCAATGAATTAGGAGCCACGGAAGCGTTCAGTACTATATTGCATACACGTGGATCGCATCAGTGACACTGGATAAGTATCGAAGACATGGGATTTGTATTTCGATCATGTAGTCTATGTAGCTAGCTTAAAAACTAACGTTACCGTTTCTGGATTGTATGTACACATGCCGCCATCTCATTTCAATGTCCGTGGCTGTATGATATGCGTTTAATACGAATCGGTTGCATAACATGCATGGGACTCATTTGCTGTCACTGACCCCGCTTGACTGAAACTCTGACATGGATATCTCCCGTGCACTCTTGTCCTAAGTTAGTATTTCCCCGGTTGCGCGTATCGTGGTCGTGGCGTCACTCTGCTGCATCATGTGACAGTTGTGTGTTCACCGCACGAGGGGTGTGGTGCTCTTTCCCATAAGCTTCGGAGAAGTGAAAGTACGATCGATCAATGCACCCTAGTCATATTTTCGCCCTCCTTGTTCTTGGGAAGGTCCCAAGAGAAGTTTGATTATACTCTGATGGAAATGTATGATGCATGACTGTATCTAGTGAAATATCAACGTTAAATAGGCTAAAGCATATTTTGTTAGTTTTAGCAATTGGCAGCCCAGTGCATGTTATAAGCAGACGTGGGGAAAATGTTGAAGGCTGTTTATGCCTTTGTATGGAGGACGGTTTTCACTGTTCTGTGTGCTGACTTGAAAATCTGTTTCAAGCTCCAAATTATGGCCAATCCTGCCTTAAAGAGGAATACAGCATGCTCAGAATGTGCTCATGTTTAATACTAGGGAATGCCCACTTGTTTCTGAGTGCTGTGCAATTATTAGCTGTGCTGGTGTTCACTGTGTACATTGTACCGCCATGTAATGCGGAGGCAGGGTACCCCATTAAAACGGCGATTTCTCAAATGACTGGATTTGTTCGCCATCTGTTGCCAATCGGAGCATTTGCCAGATGTTTACGTTTGTCGGTTAAGATTCTGACCCTCCCCGCGGCCACACACTTTAGAAGACTGGCTGACCTGCTCCATTTGCAGGTAGCCTCCCTAAGACCTGCTCCCAGCCCGTCCACCAGAGATCTGCAGGCTTCGCTGATCGCCCTGCCCCTAGCCCCCAGCCCCCACCCCAGCCCCCAGCCCAGCAGCCCCTGCGGCCTGGAGATAATTGGAAATTTCAGCCTTCTGAAACTAATTATCCCCAATGAGGGCCTAAATATACCCGTTTTCAGCATCATTGGTCGCTCTGCCCAGCTGCAGAGCCCAGACCGCCTCTCATGAAATTCCCCCATGCCTCTCCCTATCTACTCCCTCCCTCCCTCTCTCCCTATCTACTCCCTCCCTCCCTCCTCCCTCCCTCACTTTAGCTCCACAGTCATGTGCAGTGACCCGGCTCCGCCTTTGAACTTTTTTTCTTTTTTTTTTTTTTTTGCCAGAAGGGTTTCTTGGCACAAAGGGACTTTGAGTTAACCTCACTCCCCTTTCATCGTTGAAGGATGGGATTATGATGTTGGTGAATGAAAATGGGAAGCATTAGACTGCAGTTGATGGTGTGTTAGGGCAGGCTTAAAGTGCAGGCTGCTGTCGGCGTGGCTAATGGAACCGCTGGTACTAAATCTGCGATCGTGATGTCACTGTCAGTAAAGCAGGGCCGATAGAGGACCTGAAGAAAGAGATGGTGTGTGTGTGTGTGTGTGTGTGTGACGGTTTGTGTCTCTGTGTCTGTGTAAGAGGGGGTGGACACAAAAGAGAACACTGGCTATTAGTGTTCCAGATATTAAGTGCTGTTATCAATATCTAGGACTGTGCAAGGGTTTTCTAAATGGTTTACCTAATGGGTCTCCTTGACATTGAGTTCCAGCGCACTTGGTCACATACCAGACATTGTTTATTCTGCATTCAGCGGCGCAGAGAAGTGCAGACTTAGCAGTCTGTGCTTTGGCCAGACACCTCACAATCTGTCCAACAGAGGAGCCTGATGAAAGTGTGTGTGTGCACATGTGTGTGCGTGCGTGTGAGTGAGCCAATGTGTGGGCAGTAATTAACAACGCCGAAAGTCATGGGATTTTTTGCCGGTGGTGAGGTTGTGTCTGGGTAGATGGTGACCTTATGTGTTCTTTGATGCCCCTATTCAGACACTTCTGGTGTCAGAATGTGTGCTTGCTTATAATTGCTTTGAATAACTGCTCGTATTATCTGTGTAACCACTAGAGTGGAGCTGAAGGGGGGGTGTGTGTGTGTAAATCACACAGAGGCCTTGGGCTTCCCCTCCCCAGGGACAGGCAGGAATGGAGGGAGGGAAACATTTGAGTGGATGGGAGGAATATTCCTTCTCCAAAGGGAGTTGTGAAGACGAACTGCCTCCATGAAAGAGCCGAGTTTGTTTACCAACTGTTCTGTCCTCAGCATGTGTGATTCATCAGGAGCCGGCCAAGGTGTAGGCTATAACATGGATATACTGTTACCTTGGGGACGTATGTTAACATACTGGCAGTTTTATGCTCCTTTACTCTTCCCGTGGAAGTGTTACTGACATAAATTGAGATGAGTGAATAAAGCATAGTGTACCACAAGGTGGCGATGGTTGTTTATATGAGTCGTTTTCTGCGTCTACAAAGAAATGTATCCATATCTGTCATGTAACCGGATTGACGCAACATGCACGTTTTTGAAACGGGGTCTCCACTTGGTCCCAGCTCGCATCGGAAGTTTCAGGAGCTTAGCCAGCCGTAGTGAAAAAGAAAACATGGGGCCTGGAATTAGTAAACTTTGCTAACACCCAGCATTCGTTTTGAATGCATGCCCTTGCTGCTTTGACAGTTAACAGTGGTAACTTTAATTTAAAGTGTCTTTCAAGCATTGTCTAAAAGAACGGCAGACAAGAAAAAAGGAAGCTCTATTAGTTCCCTATTCCAGGGAGAACTGCTGTCTTCTGTTGAAAAGCAGCTCCACGCAGTTCCTGTATTTCTCTGCATCGGTTTCAATACCAAGGCTTTGTCACCTGAGTTTCAGGTCCACAGGCCAGAAAACAGACCAGAAAACATGAGCTCAGAGACGAGGGAAATTCCAGCTCTATCCATGCTTTCAGTGTGCCAATTCTGATGTGGGGAAACACACCAGGCTCAGAGGTAATCCTGGGACAATTAGGCCTGTTTCTCCTTTTCCTTTTACCATGTTCGTTACGTCTCATTGTGTGTATCATGTTGCAAACCACGATGAATAACGTAACTTTGGGAGTATGAAGAAATATTTTCTGGAAAGTTAGGACATTAACAGAGTGTCAGCGCAGAGGCAGGCAGGCAATCCTCAAATTCCCAGTTGGTCTGAATTCCACCTGGCCCTCATTAGTGGAAATAACAAGCCGTCAGTATCACACTCTTGCTATAAATTGTACTACTCTAAATTGTAATGTTATAAATGATACTTGCGGTCATTGATCCTAACAGCGTGATTGCAGGTAAAGCTGTTTGTTTTGGCACTGTGAGCTTGTATAGCTTTCACACGTAGTGTTAGGGTGATGGGGAACAAACTTGTGACCCCCCCCTCCCTCCCCAGCTCAGCCTGTCCCAATTTCCAGCTCTGGACTGTCTCCACTCCCCTTGGCCTCTTCATTCTCTTGGTGCAATAGAGCCCAGTTTAGTAGGAGGTGCTGCCGTACAGTCAGTTGGGGGTCAGTTCCATTTCAATTCGGTGCATTCATTGAATTTCAATTCATAAATGGAAAATCCTCGTGGACATTTTCCAATTCATTAACTGAATTTAAATTCATTTCCTGAATTGGCTGAATTGAAATGGAATTGACCCCCAACCCTGCTGCCTTATGTTAACCAATGTTGGCCACACACTCTTCAAAATGTATACAGCAAAGAAAAGGAAACTTTCACTGCCACTCCAAATAGGTCAGGCAGCCATTGTGAGGAACTGAAACTTTAGCGTTGCTTTTTGGATTTGCTAGCAGGTGTTTGCATCATTAGGAAGCACCTCTGCGTCAGACGCTTCCTCATCAATCGGCTTTCACTGGCGCTCTGCATTAGTCACCAACCTTGTTTCTCGGAAGTAAAAACAAACAAAAACGAGCAGTTCCACGGCTTCTGTTCGGGGGTTCTGCGCAGAACGTGGGCCGCTTCGTTAGCCCGCCGCTGACGGTTTGCGCCTTCGGTCTGCTGCACAGCCGAGGTTACAACCAAATCACTTACCTACAGGTGCACTTGACAATCTAGGTAGAGCCAAGTGAAGTCAGTGCATTTTTCGCAGATTTACCATGTACTTTGCGTGCGTGATGGGAGGGAAACGCTGTCATTTTCAGTGCCTTCACATAGCCCATGTATCACACTCCCGCCCAGATGCTTTATGCACATCAGTTTAATTTATTATGAGATACTTCGCCGTCTGTACCTGTTCCATGAAGTTTTGATTTGTTGCGAGACGTCCCAAGGGTCGGAATGTCAAAGTCAAAGTCACGATTCTTTGCATTCTTCTCAGTCTGACACGGCAGATGTTAAAATGTTCCCGTTGAAAGAATTATGTTTTTGTGCGTGATGGCATCCTGCTTCCCAAGGTAGGCGGTGAAATCACAATATTTCAATGAATTAGAGCGGCGAATTACCAAGCCTCGTGTCCAAAATGTGTCCGTGCCTAGAAAGTCAAACTTACAGCGTGTAAGATAATCTGAGTTCAGATACTGGATCGTTTGCAGGACAGCAGCATAGTGTAAAAAACAACAACACTCTAAGTATACAAATCTGTTTCTGTTTTTGATCAGAATGTCAACTCAAACTGCTCCTGTCAGTAGAGTGCTGTAGAAGCTTCTCTCCAAGGAGGGATTCTTGAATTGTCTCACCAGCCTTAATAACAAGGTATGTAATTTCCAGCTGCTACACAGGAACAGAAGCCTTGGGTTTCAGTTTTATTTTGTCACATGAGATTGAATGCGACGTTAACTTCTGCCTCTGCACTGAGGACCTCCCACTCGCACATCTTGACCTCTGTTTACAGCAACTAGGCCGTGAGCGACCGCAACACCAACCTGTTCACTGCTTTACTGCTACTGGATTCAGAAACAGACTCTGAATGTCACTCATAGCTTCCTCCATCTTGAGTTTCCACGCGTGAATAGACAACTCCACCCTGTTAAATTTTAATGTAAAAACCGAGCTTGAGGCTGGCATTTGTTCATTCCAAAACAGGTTTTTCCTCTAAGGTACTAGTGGGTCAATAAACATTGCTGGGGGATTTGCTCAAATCAGACCTTCAATAGCCAGCGTTGAGAGGGTGCTGACATACCATGCATCTATAATACATGAAATTGAATAGCACTGTAACATCCTCAAAGTCTGTAGCGTATGTGAACATCTAACGACGGTTTGTGGAGGAGGTGAATGGCGAAAGCTACTTCCCTTCAAAAAGTGGTTTGCCAATAAAAATCCTTGGTGCTGCATCCAGGGCTTAAGATTTCCTTCAATCAGCATTTGCGACACTGATGACATGCTGTGACATTGCAGGGTCAGCAGTTGAAAGGCAATCCTTTATTTGTTTTCAGTGGTACAGCATTTACAACAATATTGTACATGGCCTTTAACCTGAGATTGTTAGAAACAGTTTCACGCAACACTGAATAACTTGCTAAACGTCACGACGATTTAGTACGCTAACCTTTTGGTCTGCAGACCTTCGTCAGAGTTTTGACGAAGGTCTGTGAACCGATAGCTTAGTGACTTAAATCACTGTGATGTTTTGAATAGTGAATTCAATCACTGTGATGTTTTAAATAGTGAATTAAATCGCTGTGATGTTTTGAATAGTGAATTAAATCACTGTGATGTTTTGCAAGTTAATCAGTGTTGCGTGAAACTTTTGGTCATAATTGAATTTCATACCCTTTCGCACCTAAAGTCATAACACATTTTGGATGTGCGAACAGTCCTACTTTGAAAAACTTTTTTCAAATTGAGATTAATGTAGCTAAAAAAAATATTAAAAACGGAGGAGTCTGCCATGGATAGAGCCCTCTGGTGAACGGTAACCTCTCTCAGCCCTGGTGAGGGTCTTCACCAGACTGACGCTGCTACAGACGAGCTGCTGGGTGGCTAAGCTGTGCCACACGCCACACCAGCCTCACCAGTGATATGACACAAAGTAAAAATTCACACCTTCGCGCTGCTTTTTGGTTCTGAAGACTGACGGGGATTTTAGGTGCGAACACACCCTGAGAACGTTGCAGAGGAGCTGCCGTCTCTTCGGAGCAGGATGAGTTAGCGTTGGCAGCAGTTTCTGTCAGCTGGAGCAGAGGAGTGTCAGGCAGGTCTGTGTGCAGATGGTGTGCGCATTCCTTGAGCGCAGGTAAATGGTATGTACAGTATGCTCGCAGCAGAGAGGAGCAGCATAAATTCTGAATGTGTGTTAATGTTTAATTAGTGGTCCTTTTGTGAGGAAGGAGAGTGCCTATAGGACAGGACAAAGGTGTCCTTTCGGTCTGGAATGGTCCGGGCCCGTGTCAATCATTCACCCGCTGTCTTTATGTACACTTCCTAAATTTGGTCCAACGTCAGTCCTTTTTATAATCGGACCCTAACATGCCCTAACGTCAACCGTATCTTCCGCTGTTGGCGCATACTTTAGATGTTTTCCCAAAGTCAGTTTTCCTTCCATCTACCCCAAAATAC